>CP137670.1:5836566-5923625 GCA_037976565.1 Mesocentrotus franciscanus | reverse complement strand
GCCTTCACTATGCTGCCAGCAATTTGAAATAAGTTACTTAACAAATTCATAACAGTGACTGTCGAGAGTACTCGGCACCAGCCCTTGAGACAGCGTTGGACCAGTGAAACTAATTTTAGAAACAGAAAACTGCATAATAATTGATTTGACAACACTACTTAGTTATTACTGATACACAAAGCTCGACAATGGACAAGCATTAGGAAGCATGGACATATTTCAATGGATGTTGAAAACAACTTTTGTTACAACTTACAAGGTCTGCACAAAACAAATATAAATATATATAGTTAACTCTGCCTAAGTCAAATCTGTTGGGACTGAAGAAATTGCTTCGACCAAGAATTTTTTTCTCCTAATGCAAGGTCAAAACAATAGAAAATAAAGAGAAAGGACTAGTACAGCACCTTCGACTTAGGCGATTATTCGACTTATGCAAATCCGATTTAGGAAGAGTTGAAAGTATAGAGATATATATACATATAGCTGGTCTATTAACATATCCTTCTTCTTCTTCTTCCATTGAGTACAGTCCTCTTTGTAGAGTATAGTCGTACTTGATTGCTGGGGCCGCAATCGCAGGGGCTAATCGCAAGAACACATGACATTGAGTGCAGTGACAAAGAACTAAGCTACATATACATGTATGTACACATCCATTGCATCCGATATGCAGATTGCTGCATAAAACTCCTTGACAGTTTCAAGGTAGGTGCGTGGTCCATGCATAGCAGTAGCTGCAGGATTTTTCTCTTCAATGTTGATGGCTACTGCGTGCGAGCAAGAGTTTTTAACATCCGTCTGTTTTGTACGCTAGCTGCTATGAATGCATCTTGTCGCTCCTTATTGGAATCCTCATAGAACGCATGGAAGATGTCGTCAATGTCCCCTCGTCAAGGATTGCTGCTTTTCGAAAGCTATGTGATGGATGAAGGCATACAATGGCTGGCCGTTAACCTGAATTTGGATGAAAAGTAAAAATTAAAATCAGCAAAATACAGCAAAAGCAATATCTTAGAGTTAGAGTGAATTTACTTTTGGATTGATTGAAAATCAAAGGATTCTGATTCTGACCCAGGTGTTCCATGTCATGTCACGTTCTATAGCGATTGTGTAGTTAAAACAGAGTACACACGTTAGATGTATGCCTATCCAACTATTGTAGCTGTAGCGGGACATACCAACAAATGAAAGAAGGAATTTTGAAAGGAATTCTTTCCAGGTTTTTTTTGACAGAGTTATCAATCATTATTATTGCTTTTTCATAACTATAAATCTAGCAAAACACTATTTCAAAACCATGCCAAATTTAAGTTGTAATAGCTAGCTAACAGCTCAGGTGATAGAGACCAAATGCAATATGGCTAGGCAGTATTATGTTTACTTAACCAGCAGTAGCACTGTCACAATGACCACGCCAAATAGAAATTATATTTTTGACTAGACTAGAGCCTAGGTAGAGGGTCTATTGTCACTAGGAAAAATGTGTCAATAAAAGACTCCATATAGACTAGACTAACTCCATTTATGATTTCAAAGGGTGCCCCTGACCATTATTGATTCTAAGACTAATGAATGATTATTTTAGATAATTTCATTGTCCCCAACATCTATCTTATCTCTTACTTTTCTTAGTCACATCGTACGTCTTATTAATATTATTAATAATATTAGTCTAGATCTATAAATTATTAATAAGATTAGGCCTAATCATTATCAAATCAAGTTTTTTCTCTTGCAATAGTTATTTTTTATTGATTCCAAAACAATACAAAATATTCTTAGAAATACAGTTGTTTTTTATCTTGACATGATACAATACTGCCCATTTTCAATACATTGTACGATTGCATGATGAAACAAAAGTGAAATCAGATGAAACAAAAATAAAATCATAGTCCCAACATCAAATTACACACACGGGACTGACTCGAGCACAAAAAGCAAACTCACCTTCACCACTGCACTGTTTCTCCGCTCTTTTGCTTTGGATTTCTTCCATTCTGGCTTCATTTTCCTGGGTATATTTGATATATCAGCAAGCTCATTTAAGTCTTTCATCCATGATGAAATCGCCAGAAAATGATGTATTTCGAGACGCGAATGGTACAGACGAATCTAGGCGGATATAACGCCTTTTGGTTGAAATATCAGAAGTGTGATCGAGCTTATATTTTGCAACTGCATGCGCGCGCACACTCGTACGTCGTACGTTGAACGTTCTCATCTTTAAAAATCTACAGATTAATCATTTAATTAATTGCAGCTAAAAAAATTGTGTCGCTCATTATGTTATAAAAAAAAAGAAAATCATTATGAAATTTAAAAAAAAGGAATTTAATTCCAAAAATATAATAAATAAATAATTATCTGTGGTTTTGTTTAAGTCTTGATGAACAACGCATGCGCAGTATAGTCAACGAATTTCAAATAAGCTAGCTACAATAGCGGGAAGTTCGTACGTTGATTTAACAAGTTACGATATTCTCATTAAATCATCCGAAAGTCATTGAGAATTTGAGATATAGGTCTAGTTTTCCTAAGTTTAAGTGATTAATGTCTGCAGTAGTGATATTCCCGTGATCCGATCTCGAGCAAGCAAGAAACCAGCCAGATACAGCGACGATAAATTGAAGGTGAGTGCATGATTCTGAGTCACTCTGAGACGACCGTTGGCCGTGTTAGGCGTAGGGCCTACTGAGTATTTAAACTTAGAATCTACGTTAAATGTCGTTGGATGTGAAATCCATGGATACAGGAACTAAAAACTACCTAGGGATGATATTTACTTGAAATTGGGTCATTGGGTGAGAAATAATGAAGATATTGACTTAATAAAGATAGGCAAATTTTACTGCATTTCATAATTCGGCGCTAGTGTACTTTCGTATCCATTTTTTGACCCGTAACTCTGGCGTGGAGAGGCCCTACTAAAACATACCCCAAAATCAACTAAATCTTCATCAATTGTTCAAATAATGGTCATGATTTAAAAGTCGTTATGTTTCTTACCCCTTTTGTGTCAATTTTCTTATTTTTTTTTTTTTTTTTTTTGGGGGAGTATTCTTCCTAAAAACGAAGACTTATAATATACACTTTCTCACGGGATTCACGGCAAACTGCTGCACAATACAATTGCATAGTCTACCCGGGGAGGTGATCTACCCAGTACTGTAGGCAGTGCAGTATGTAGTACCGTACCGACGGTTGCCGTGAATCCCGTGAGAAAGTGTAGATCTATAGGTCTAGGCCTAGATTTAATAAGTCTTTGTTTTTAGGAAAAAAACTCCAAAATAGATAGACCTATAACAAAATTGACACGATCAGGTAAAAAACATAAGTACTTTTAAATCATGAATCAGAGTATGAATGTTCTTCAAATTGAATTTTCATTTCCGTCCATTACGAAAAAAACATGAAGAAGTGACATTTGACAAGGTTCCAGAAATCCTCATTTTTAGAGTTGATGTTTATTAAATTTGTAAGTAAAATACGATTTTATGATATTTTGATATCATTGATAATGAATAATATGTACATAATATGTCGTAACCGTATCACTCACTGACTCGGTAAACTGGTTAAACTTATCACTATCACTAAGTAAGAGTAAGACTAACAGTATCAGTCATGATTGACTTTAGTATAGTTTAAGACTCTTTTAGTTTTAGTTTTAGAGATCCAGCCTGTAGGCCCTACTATAGATTTCTAATTACTAGTAGGAATCCTGTTCATCATGTGCATGCATGCCTTTTTTCCAGGATATATTTTGTAAAATTTGTAAAATGATTTAAATCATATAATCTTTTTTTTTCTTTTCTAGAATATGCATGCACTCGTCGTGTGTGTTCACAGTCACACTGGATAATGTGAAGAGGGTGGTTTGAGCAGCGAAGTTCGGCAGGTGGCCGGAGGATGAGGATCGATGGATGGGAGGCTTACGATGAGGCTAAAAAGAAGTGGTACTCTGTTGACTTGCTTGAAAGACCAAGGACCCGTAAGTTATAGATTTTGAATGTTGAATAAGTGCCTATTTTGAAAATAAAACTTTTAATTGCGACTTTAACTTTTGCATGTCAAGATTGACTTATGCGAAGTTGATTATACTTTTCAAAAAGCTCTACTTTTATGGCTTTTTTATGGGCAGTATCCAGTGAACTGTACTATCATTTTATTTCTGAGCATCGTGTTGTTTGAGCTACAGTAACATGTGACGCTACTCGATCTTGGCAATTCTGATAAGCATCACTAATACTTCTAAATATTTTTGTTCTGTTTATATCTTTCAACAATTGCAGGAAGATCAAAGGGGGACGGACACAAATCAGCTGAATTCCAGCAGGCTCTGAGAGTAAAGATGGAGGAAATTAAATATAGGGCCAAAAACATGTCAATCTTCTTCAGAACGCATAAAGTAGATTTTGACCAAACTTGGCAGGAGTCATCTCTTAAAAGTAAGGGAATCTTAATTTGTTCAAGTGGGGTGGTGCATCGGGGGCAGCAAAGAAAAGCCAAATCAACATTATTGTCTTCTTGAAAAAACATAATTGGTAGATTATTGTAACTGAACTTGGTAGGAGTCATCAATGTGTGAAGGGTATCTCAATTTACTGAAGAAAAATGATCAAAGTGCCCAGCTTGGAAAGCTGCATGCTCAGGTAAGCTAAAGACCCACTGTGACAGGTTTCTTGTATCTTTTTTTTTTCATCTTTAAGTGTTCTTGTTATGGAAGGGGGGAGGGTGGGGGGTGGTAAAGTATTATGTCCATCAATGTTTTTGTATATCAACTGCCAAACAATAGCTGCATTCTGCCCCAGTGTGTTATAATAGATGTACTTTTCATATATGTTTATAAAATGTTATATTATTTTATTATATTCAGTGCAAATATTTTCCTTGCCTTTCAGTAGCTTGCCATAACATGTATAGGGATGCATATATATGCACAATACTGGAAAGTTTTTTAAAATAATTTTTATGTGCCAAAGAATGTCATGTTTGGTATTTACCGGTATGATACATTTTCATGTATATTTATTTAATTTTACAGAAACCTATCTATCACATACAGTCAACTCTGCCTAAGTCGAATTTGCATAAGATGAATGCAGGCCTAAGTCGAAGGTGTTATATTAGTCTTTTCTCTTTATTTTCCATTGTTTTGACCTTGCATAAGTCAGAGTTGACTGTATATATGCCCCAAATTAGAACATTTATTTTAGTACAAAAATATTAATCTTTTGGTGGATTCAATCACTGGATTACATAGTCCTTCTGGTGGATTCAGGGATAAAATGTGCTGATTACAAAGATGTACACATGTTTTTCCCAATTAACAGTGGCCACATGGCCATGTTGGTGCCAATTATGTGGTCCATTGGGCCAAACAAGTATTTTCAGACATTGTGGTCAAGTGAGGTAAGTTTTGAATCTTTCTTCACTGAACACTGGGTTGACTCCATTCATTTGATATTTACTTGAAATGCGTTTATCAAAAATGTAAAACAACTCTTCATTAAAAGTCGACCCTTCCTGGTTTCAAAATTTGACTCACATCACATAAATGCTGGAAAACACTAGTTTAACCTAATGGACCACAACATCGTCCGAAAATGGCTATCTGGACACTTTTAGCGAAAAAAGAATATGTGTATACCACTGTTTTTAGAATTCTTATCCAAGATTCCACCATTAGTACCAGTGGTGATTTCATAACCCACTGATTGAGCCCATCAAAAATATACAGATTTCATATATCTATGCGCCCGATACTTTGTGGTCTAATAATTATTTTCCGAGCTGTATATTATATAAATATTATTTGCGAAAAGTTAATCGTTATTTATCTTTTTATATACATTATGTGCTACAATTCCTTTCACTGTACTTGCCAAAAAAGTTTATTATTAGGATGCATATTCTTTTCTACATTGTCCTTTTTTATTTTTATATCCATCTAGGATAAAATAAGATCTCAACATAAGCCAAATTTTCAGGCATCTTTTATAGGGTCCATGCTTTTTCCATTATCAGCTGTACAAATTCATTGATGTATATACCATTAAATTCATGTTCCAGATCGTACACTGTATATATTTTAACGATTTCTTTCAATACTTGTAGCTTAAATTTGTCTCCACTAATCTGAAAGGTTAAGTGAGTGTTGTCAGATCTTTTTTAGGGGTGATGTGATTGTGAGAGGGTCATAGATGATGATATAGAGAGTGTATTGTGATGGTGACTGCAGTCTGGATATATTTTAAAGATATTTCTCATATATTTCCTTCCTATTTTCTTGCTATTTCTTGGAGTAACAAAATAGTGGGAAAATATATTTTAATTCATAATTTTTATATATAGTTTTAGACTATTTTATTTCATATATTTTCTGTATATTTTTCTATTTTTTCGCTATTTTTTTAAGCGTTCCAAAACATATAACCTAAAAATATATTTTTTTCTATTTTTTTCTATTTTTAATCTATTTCTGGACTATTTTCCATCTATTTTTAAAGAGAAGAAATAGTGAGAAAATATATTTTTCATATATTTTTATATATAGTTTTAGACTATTTTATTTCATATATTTTCTGTATATTTTTCTATTTTTCGCTATTTTTCAAGCGTTCCAAAACATATAACCTTAAAATATATTTTTTTGCTATTTTTTTTCTATTTTTAATCTATTTCTGGACTATTTTCCATCTATTTTAAGAGAGACGAAATAGTGAGAAAATATATTTTCTTGGTCTATTTTTCATATATTTTTTTTGTAGTTTTTGACTATTTTATTTCGACTGGGGTAACTCTCGACAGCTCACAAGTCTCACTCTTAACTGCTAAGATTTTCACTCTTAACTGACAGATTCTTTACTCCTAACTTCCTAAGATAAGAATGAAGTCTGTCTTATATACCCTTTCCAAATAAGCTTCCTCTGTTTGAGGGAGAGAGAGAGAGAGACCAGTCATGAAGGACACAAGAAAGACACTTGTCGTGCTGCGGAGTAGATAGGGATAAGGGCGTCATTGAGCATATAAACAGAGAGCTTAAAGTCATATTGAGAGAGAGAGGACACAAGGACCGGAGAAAGTCAAGAGAAGAAGCAAGCTGAAGGGGCTGAATGACAGTGCAAGGACATTGAGAGTTTAGGGCAAACAAGAGCGAGGGGAAAGAGCGAGAGCTCTGAAAGTCAAGACGAAGTCGAAATGAGGAGAGCAAGGTGAGAGTTCTGAAAGACCAGGCACAGTCAAAGTGAAAAGAGAATGGAGTAGAAAAGGCTGACTCTGTGGAGCTCATAGCAAGAGAAGTAGGAGAGGTCAGGTCCATGGAGAGAGTATGAGAAACCTTGTGAAAGTCAGGAAAACAAAGCAAGAGGAGTGAAGAAATACTCCCTGTATGCAAAGCAATTGAGATCGTGCTAGCTGAATTTGTAATTTGCAATAGCGATAGCAAGACATCCTTTACATAGACTAGTACAATAATCTTTTTTTTTTAAGTAGACTAAAGCATGGAATAAAATATATACATAGTATTACACCAATTATCTTAAACAAACTGCTCGACAATATCTTCAATAACGTAATACTTGTATAATAGTATTAGGTACACAGGGCTTTATGTACTTAATTTTCTCCTTAAGTATGAATATCTCCATTTTGATTGTGCTCACTATATGTATATCAGATATAATATGTAGAAGTAGTGATGCGAATTTGGGTATCCTATCCATAATGGCTTATAAAATAAAGGGCCCCTCCAATCAAAACTGGCTTAAAATTGGAAGAAAAAAAGACATGTGGAAATTTTTTTGACGGAGAGTCTGAATATGACAATGATTTCTCTTAGCAATTAGAAGGACTGTGTTGTAAGTCTAAGCAAAAATCGTCTACTCGCGACTTCTCGGTGAAAAGGAGGGTGACTTAGGCATTAAAATGTCTTAAAAAAGGGCAAACTATGATATCAATTGAAAAAGGAGACATTTATCCGAAAAATAATATGCACTTGATAATCCCAGAATGTTTCTGCCCATTTCGACATTCCTAATTATGAATTACAATGAGATTGTAAGATCCTTAGTTGTAGGACAAATACAAGGAAATTCCGGCGATGACGTCAAATGCGTCACGCCATGTGACCGTATTTACCCTTTTCGAGGGGTGGAGCTTAGCAAGCGTGAGATCTGTGAAAAATGGATGGTTATTATAATTTTCTGCTCAATATAGAGATTTTCTGAAAAATCTTCGGCTGGAATATTAAAGCCTGTGTGCACTAGTTTGGCCAGGAGGGATTAGACCTAAAATGAAAAGAACTTCCCTCAAAACGAAAGGCCTAAAAAGTGATTTTAGTGGGAAAATAACGACCATTAGTTGTCGAATCGACTTAAGTGATTGCAATTACCTAAATAATAGTCTGATTTTCAGACCCTTTTACCGAATGGTCTTACGTTGTGTGCTGCACAAAGATTCAGTTTATTTGTTGCCATTACAAGTAGTGGATCTTCACAATCGCAAACAGTATGTACACATTAATGGGTATTCATCCCCAATACAAAATATTAATATTGGTGTTCCTCAGGGATCTGTCTTAGGTCCTTTGCTTTTTATTATGTATATAAATGACTTACAGTTTGTCAGCAATATCTTAGATTCAGATTTTTATGCAGATGATAGCAATTTTTTTTATAACTGGAAATAATATACAGGATGTTTGTTCAATATTAAATAAGGAATTATGCAAGATAAACCAGTGGTTTTTAGCTAACAAATTGAAACTAAATACTTATAAAACATCATGCATGGTATTCCACACCAAAATAAATTTATTGATATAAATCGCATGAATGTAAAAATTGCTGGTTTTGATATTCCAGTTGTAAATACAACTAAATTCTTAGGAGTAATATTAGATAATCATTTGACCTGGAAATATCAAGTAGATGACATATGTTGTAAAATATCAAGAGCAAATCAGTAGAATAAGTGCAATTGTACCAACACATATCCTTTTAAATTTATACTTTACTATGATCTTGCCTCACCTTATGTATTGCAACATTGCATGGGGAAATTGTGCAAAATATCTTTTAAATCGTATTCATATTCTTCAAAAACGTGCAATCCGGGTAATTACGAACTCTAAGCCTTACACTAATTCAGATCCTTTGTTTACAAAAATGAAATTATTAACTATATATGATATTCATAAATTTGTAACCTGCACATTTATGTATCAATATACCAACAATACCTTGCCAACATTTTTAGAAAATGGTTTCACAAAGAAAAAATATATGTCCAATATAAGACAGAACAATAATTTGTATGTTCCTAATTATAAATATAATGTCTCTAGATGCACTATCAAATACTCAGGGCCGATCATGTGGATTAATCTCTCAAATACCTTTAAAGACACATAGAAGTCAGCTCTCATGGGGAATTCGACACCGTTCGGGTGTTTACCCAATAACAGGTGTTGTCAATCACCAGGGTTAGCCTTCAGTTTTATGACCATTCGACCTTATGTAATGCTTTGCTTTTCCCTCACCCGATCCGGAGCAGAGTCCGAAGCTAGACTCTTCAAGAGATTAGGGGGTAATTGACTGGCCTACGGGTTTGCTGTGTGCAGATTTGTACTCCCATTAATGTTATTTCCACCAAGTCTGGTGTCAGCGAATTATGACCTTCTGCACATGGAAACTGACGATCCACTCACTTTAAATGTACCAAAAGTCTTTCAGTTTTTAAACGAACATATAAAAATCATCTTTTAAATCTATATTAATTTGCCTTCTCCCTTCCTCTCCCATTCTTATTCTTTTTCTCCATCCTTTTTTGTCTTGTTATTGTAGTCGCTGTTGTTGTATTGTTAGCTACTTAGTTCATGTTTTTGTTAGATTTGACTATCATGTATACACTTACGGGATCGACCATAGAAAGGCCTGTAGCTAGGCCTATTGTCGATTCCACCATTATCTGTTATGTTATATTTATGTTATATTCTTGTCTGTCTTCTGTCTTTTGATTGTTCTGTATTTTTATCAGATTGTGGAAATAAACTTGAATTGAATTGAATGTAGACAAATGCTCATGTACCTGTTACAGCTCATTTTTATGTATGTTATTACCAAAGAAAAAAAAGATGTCAGTCAGTCACTCAGTAGTGTCTGACAATGAAGTCTAGAAGGTAAACGGTTTCCTCGCATAATTTGAATACTAGGACACTCCTAATGTTTACATTTCACAGATAGGACATACATGACATGTTTATAATTCCTGCAAAGTTCTACCGAATTTGATTTTGGCTGCAAAAGGAACAAAGTATCTTTAAGGAATGCGTTTACCAGCAGATATTCACATGAGGAGGGGGGGGGGGCAGAATGATCTCCGCCTGCTTTGCAAGAATGTCTTTAAATATTCAGTCCAATATCCTGCAATATCAGGCACACTGGAAACCGGTGCTCCTAAAGTGTTTGTTAAATTTTATAGCTTTAAACTATCTCATCTCTGTATATTTGGGATGGGTGCACCAGCCCTATTACAATCTAAATAGTCAACTGGATATGGTTTTCTCGGGGGATATTGTCATTTATGGTCACATTGTCATTACAGTTCTCCAATATAAGTAGAATTATAATAGGTGTTAAATACGACCCAGTGCAAAATGTGTATCACTTTTAGTGCTATCCCATTGAAGGATTGGTCGCATATGCCATGTATGTGCTGCCATTGTGCTAAAAGTCCTAGGGGTACGATTATGTATAATTTGGTCTTACATATGGTCATATATCCAGCCTCTTTTGAAGATAAACAAGTTTGGTTAGAGTGACCGATAAATTGAATAGTGTCTCAAACAGCAGCCACTACGACCCAAAACTTTTTCTTCCAGTCCCTTTATTAGGAAAAAGGGGTGCCATCTTGAATGCAATAATGGCGAAAATCTTGGATTCCATTATTAAATATAAGGCTACCAAGGTTATTAATAACATTGTTATAGGTATCAATTCACACTTAAATAAATGACGAAAGACAATTGTTATATGATAAGTAACTCTGTTTTGGGATTTAAGGGATTATTCTGTAATTTGCAGACGCTATCTTGGATCTGATTTTTGTCTGCTTCAGGATAATTAAACTGGTCATAGTGGATTCATTATTCTCTTCATAGTGGATTCATTATTCTCTTCCCCCAAACAGGGGAGAGACACCAATGATATACTAGGGCCAATGATTCAATACTGTTTTCGAATTCCGCAGGGAATCTTTGACGGAAAGGGTTACCATGTCAACCTTAATGACACATATTTCTTGCATTCATGCCAGTGTCACCAGCCACATTGGAGAGCACAGTGACGACAATATTACAAAACTGTCTCTTTGTTTATTAATGAACAATATTTACCTCGAATATACATTAAATATGCACAATTTGTGATTGATATATAAAGTATTTATTGGCAATTTAAGAAACCACCTTGGATTTTTAGATTTGCAATGGCCATACAACATTTTTAAAACCTAAATGGATTTGCGACCCCCGAAACCTAAGTATAGGCACCAAAGTTATGTCTCCAATAAAGATAAACCATGATCTATGGCTAATTTCAGGTTCCGGCGGCCTTTTTTAATTACAGATGGCGGCCATCTTATGAGCATATTTAAGGCTACTCCAAACCTTCATGATAATTTAAAGCATACCGATGAATATCCTGACGTCTAAAACTCATTTTCAATTAAGCTAATTGAGCATGTAAATAGTAAGGAGATTGACGGCCTGTTCGGACGCCATCTTGAATTTTCCAGGTATTCTGGAGGCCGTAACCCATTGTTAATGGCATGAATCAGGCGGTGCGCTCCAGTGCAATTATCTCGCTGATAACACCGAAATCAGGCGCGGATCCAGGGGGGAGGCCGAGCGGGCCTTGGCCCCAGCAAAAAAAGAAAAAAAAAGAAAGAGAGAGAGAAGGAAAAGAAGGGAAAGAAGGAAGAAAAAAGAAAGGGGAAAAGAAGAAGATCGGGGGAGGGGCCGAAAGGGCCTTGCCTCCCCCCCCAGCAAAAAAAGTAAGAGAGGAGGAAGGAAAGGGAAAGAAAAAGGAAAAGAGGAGATAAAGGGAAGGAAAAAAAGAGGAAGAAGAAAATAAAAGAAGGGGATATCAGCTGCAATTTTCCGCCAACAAGTTGTGGATCAGGGGCTTGCCTCTATCCCCCCGCCCCCAAAAAGAGAGAAGGAAGGGAAAGGGAAAGAGGAGAGCTAAAAGGGAACAAAAGACGAAGAAGAAAAGAATGGGAGATCAGTTGCGATTAATTCCGCCAACCACGTGTGGATCGGGGAGGGGAGCCTAAAGGCCCTTGCCCCACAGCAAACCTAAAAGAGAGAGAAGGGAAAGGGAAACTTGCTGAAATGACACAATTTTCCGAGTTTTTTCTTCACTTTTTTAGTAAATTTTAATTTTTTATGCGATTGTTGGAAAATAACAAATTCCTAAATTTACAGTCAGGCAAGAAATTTCCGAGTTTTTTCCTCACTTTTTAGTAAATTATACTCTTTATGAGTTTGTTGGAAAATAACAAATTCCTAAATTTACAGTCAAGCAAGAAATTTCGGATTTTTTCCTCACTTTTAGTAAATTATAGTTTTTATGCGTTTTTTGAAAATAACAAATTCCTAAATTTACAGTCAGGCAAGAAATATGCTTATTCAGAGGCCTACATGTCAGGGCCCGCGGATCTGCGGGGCTCGAGGTTCTCGAGCCCCCCAACTTTTTTGAAAAAGTATATTAAAGAAAAATAGAAAGAAAAAATATTGACCTGCCAGTGTCACAAAATAATAGGGTATAAAATATGCTCATCTGACCGGGATTGAATGCCTATAACCCCTGAGCTTCTGGGGGCTCCGCCCCCTGGACCCGACGCTAATTAGTGTCCTGCTAGTGTCACAAATAAGGTATAAAAAATGCTCATCTGACCGTAATTTAACGCATAAAACCCCTGAGCTTCCGTGGGCTTTGCCCCCTGGAACCAACCAAGGGGCCCAAGGTGGGCCCCTGGATACTCACCTGACCGTAATTTAATGCCCAAAACCATTGAGCTTCCGGGGGCCTCGCCCCTGGACCCCTCGCCAATTAGTGACCTGCGAGTGTCACAAATAAGGTATAAAAATATGTTCATCTGACCGTAATTAAATGCCTAAAACCCCCAAGCTTCCGGGGGCTCCGCCCCCTCGACTCTACCAGGGGCCCTTAGGCGGCCCCTGAATACTTATCTGACCGTTATAAAATGCCTAAAACCCCTGAGCTTCTGGGGGCTCCGCCCCCTAGACCCCACACCAATTATTGTCCTGCCAGTGTCACAAATAAGGTATAAAAATATGCTCATCTGACAGTAATTAAACGCCTAAAACCCCTAAGCTTCTGGGCCTCCGCCCCCTGGACCCGACGCCAAATAGTGTCCTGCTTCTGTCAATAAGAAATCACAAAAATGCTCAACTGAACATAATTAAACGCATAAAACCCCTCTGCTTCCGGGGGCTCTGCCCCCTGGACCCAACCAAGGGCCCCAAGGCGGGCCCCTGGATACTCACCTGACTGTAATTTAATGCCTAAAACCCTTGAGCTTCCGGGGGCTTCGCCCCCTGGACCCCTCGCCAATTAGTGACCTGCGAGTGTCACAAATAAGGTATCAAATATGTTCATCTGACCGTAATTAAATGTCTAAAAACCCCTGAGCTTCCGAGGCTCCGCCCCTCGACTCCACCAGGGGCCCTGAGGCGGCCCTGAATACTTAACTGACCGTTATAAAATGCCTAAAACCCCTGAGCGTCTGGGGCCCCCCCCTGGACACCACGCCAATTAGTGACCTGCGAGTGTCACAAATAAGGTATCTAGATATGCTCATCTGGCCGTAATGAAGTGTCTAAACCCGTAAGCTTCTGGGGTCCGCCCCTCGACCCACCAGGGGGTCTAAGGTACGCCCCTGAATGCTTATCTGACCGTTATAAAATGCCTTAAATCCCTGAGTTTCAGGGGGCTCAGCCCCCTGGACCCCACGTCAATGAGTGACCTGCCAGTGTCATGAATAAGGTATCAAAATATGCTCATCTGGCAGTAATTAAATGCTCATATCCCTGAGCTTCCAGGGCCTCCGCCCTTGATCCCCGCCGGCGCTTTGCCCCTAGACCCCACGCCAATTTGCGCTACGCTCTACTTGATCACAAATACTTTAGCGTCCCCCACCCACTTTGAAAAACATTCAGTGGGGCCTAGAGGTAAGAGTGGGGAGATGCAGATTTTTTTGTCTGCCCCCAAAAAAAAAACCGTTTTTGCTCATTACGCCACTGCTGGTCACCATTACGTACCAATATTTGGCTCGCATAATTTCAAATTTGGGCCTCCCCCCCTAAGAAATCCTGGATCCGCGCCTGACCGAAATTGTTTTTAATATTTTACGGTCATCGAAGCACTCACGTTACAAAGCTCACTTTATCACCGAACATTCCCCCTCTCATATCTCCTTAGTTTGTCGGCGGATTTCACTCAAACTTCGAGGAATGATATAACATGGTCATATCGAAGTACATATGAAAAATTGTATTAAATGATGATCTACTTCTCATTTAATCTAACATTTCATGTGTGATTGTCTCCCAAAACTAGCCTTAGATTATTTCCAGACATATCCGGACGCATGGATACATATTCATGAGACCTGATATGCATAATCATGAGACTTTTATGAAGCCGATGACGAAATTGTCGCTGTGCCGATGATTTACTTGCGGAGATACAATGGAAGATGAATGGGGTGTTTTCAGAAATTGAAAACCCTGTAGAAGCAGCAAACCCACGAGAAAAGTGACATCACGGCTCCTTCGCAGACTCGCGCATGAGCATTGACACGTAATTACGTAAACGTAAGCTAGCCAGGGGGCGTTTCATCAACATTTGTCCGCTGACAACTGTCAGCGCTGACTAAATTTGACCAATCAGAGGCCTGGAAAATAGTCGGTGACAATTAGATTGTCGGTGAAAATGATATCATTCGGTGAGAACCACCGACTAATTGTTTCATGAAACGCCCCCTGGCCTGGCATGGACACAGCGGCGGCACTGCAGCGGCACTGCAGCAGACGATAATCACGAGAAATTACATGTTTAGCGCCGTCTTATTTACAGTAAAGCTATGAGGTTGATAATCAGTGTAATTCAGTTTTATTTCCGTAATATAATTTTTTTTTTAATTTTGGGGAAATTTGGAGGTTAATTCAAACATTGCAAAAAATACAATCTACGCCACGAAATCATGTTGAAAGCCGTTTTACTTGTACCGATCAATCCCAACAAAAACTAGCGTATGTGGGACTGTAATATTGAGCATGACGTCATCGCCCGCGATGTAATGTGTGTACGACTCGGTAGATCGGTGCTCGTATTGAAGGTATAAAAATGCATTCTGTTGGATTTTCTTCCAGACATATCCGGACGCATGTGTTTATAAAAATGATATTTAGCAGACATTTTCTTTAATATTTATTTAATAACCTATTCGAATATCTCTGTTGGTCACGGGTTAGAAATGTGTTATTTTATTCAATATTGCGGACTTTTATTTTTCTTTTTTCAAACAAAGTTTTTTGTCTTTTGGTCCCCATTTTTCTTTGTTATTAAAAATAGAAAAATGTAATGTATAGTTAATCTGATTATTCCAATTTTCAAAAAATGTAAAGATCATTCAGATTTATTGTCATATGCCAAAGTTATGGCAGATTGGCTGCGAAACTTCCCAGCGGTTTCACATAAACAACGTGTGTATTCAACAGAAAAGCAAGGTCAACTCAAAACGAAATCGTGAGATAATTTTACCGGAGCTCACCGCCTGGAATGGATTCTTTGACCCCCAACCTAGGTAAAGATACCAAAGTCACATATCTAGGATGGATATATCATGATTTATGGCAATTTTAAGTAGGGGCCACTGAATGAGCGTTCACGTCGTGGTCCCTGTCGGGTGTTCTCACCTGCGTATCCTACATCGCGCTATTAACACAAATCTTTAAATGTACATCGTTATCATGACTAAACGTGATTTAAGAACTGTTGATGATTTCCAAGATCGCAAGCATGGGTCCTTGTCAGGACCGGCCTTGTGCATATTATCATTGAACATCGAAGGTCATACTGACGCTAAACAGCTGTGACATTCTCTGTCTCCAAGAGACGGGCCGCAGAACTTCCCGAGTACGTCCCCGCATCTCTGGCATGACCCTAATTGCTGAGAGGCCACACGACCAGTATAGAATTGCAGTCTTTATTTGAAATGGTCTATCTGTCGACAGTAAATCTGCTACTGACAAGGATGAAATTGAAGACATCTCAACCAACACCGAGGTAATTTCTGTTAACTCAGTATATATACCTCCTTCTGTCACTTTTGACATTCCCCTGACGTCCATGATGGTAAGCTTCCTCCTTCTTTCAATAGCTCAAGGTGGAGGCGAGGATACAACCCAGACCTAATATGTGCATCAGCTGCCATTACCAATCAATGTGAAAAGTTTGTGCTGGTCCCTCAACCCCCCCCACACACACGCACACACATACCTACAACACACGATTTCAATATCAATGCGGCTGTTTAACCCCGTGCTGTTCCTTTCAGGGCACGTTTCAAACTTTAGACAACTGACTAGAAGGGGTTCGCTGATGACCTACACTCTGCTTTTTCACATTTTCCTCCTACCCCAAGCAATTTATTATGATGCTTTTGTGGAATCAGTGAAATCATCATCGCGACACAATATATCCCTTGTGGCTGCCGCAGGAGGTACATCCAGGGCTTATACCAAACGTTTTGAGAATGATCCGTTTAGTGCTGACACCGTTAAGTGTGGTGAAATCCTGACCAATTCCATCATGGAAGACAGGCGAACGACAAGGCAAGAGCTCATTTAAAACACAGCTAAGACTCGTAGTAGGAAAGCCTGGAAGTCAATTCGCATCCTGGGACTAGATTACCAACCAACTTCTCCTGAACAGTCGGAAAAATATCAAACCACCGTTCTCAGAAAGCTAAGCTCCTTATAGCTGGAGCTGCAGATACACGTACCTTCACGATAATCCACAGAATTCACGAGACCATGCATTTACATTAGGTGATTTAGAAACTGCAATCAAGGCCATGAAGAAAACAAGGCTGCTGGTCTTGACACGTTCATTAAATTTGGCAGCCCTAACAAGATAGGAAAGCAAGAGTCATTGCAGTACTGAAACATGGCAAATGACCATCTTATCCTAAAACAAGCAGGCTTCAGACCTGGAAAATCTAGCACTGGTCAACTCCTGAACCTCACACATTTCATTGAAGACGGTTTCGAGATAAATCACAAGTGGTGCATTTTTTGATATTTCTGCAGCATATGACACAGTCAACCACCCTATCCTCACGAAGAAAGTGTGACCTCAGATGTCAGACTGACTGAACTGATTTGCAACATAGACCTAAGTATGAAGACATATGTGGCAGACAGAATAGATGGCGGACACATACGAATGGGCTGCCACAAGGGAGTGTTCTTGCTCCACTGTTTTTTTTTAATATCTACACAAATGACCAATTAACCCATCGACCAACGCACCAGAAGCTTCCTCTATATACGCTGAAGAAGTAGAAGTTTTCCTTAGCAATTCCCTGGACGGTCTCACCTCTCTCTATGCTACCAATCAGAGATAACCAAAACAAAACGCAAATAAGCGCCTTTCATCTTAAGATCAGGTAATCTAACCGCCAACTGAAGATTAGCGGGTATGGGAAACGGTTGCAACACACCAGGATATTCAGGGATCACGCTTGACCGGTCCCTCAAATACAACGACCACGTCACCAAGACTTAGGCAAAAGTGGGAACGAGGAAAAAGTATCGTCAGGAAGCTGACCTATACAAAGTGGTGTGCTGATGCTACAGTTCGTACTACAGCCCAGGCTTTGTATTTCTCTACAGCAGAGTATGATTCACCTGTCTGGAGTAGATCAGCTCATGCCGCCAAGATCGACTTTACTTTGAACGCTGCAAACCGGGGTATCACTGGCTGCCTGAAGTCCACACATGTTGGTGGCCTTTACTTGCTGAGTGGTATCGCACCAGCATTTGAAGGACTGTTGCTTCCCAGCAGGAAAGTGACTCACGCCAGCACCTTTTAAATCATAAACCGCTTCAAGCTTCAAGCATTATGTTGAGCCAATGAACAAGAGCCCTGACAGCCAGTGGGTGTCCCTGTGGACCAACCATCTTGCCCAAGCACAACATACGGTGTACTTCAGCCCTAATAAAAACCACCCCCTGGGCATGTCTCAACCGTTTAAGAGCTGCTGTGTGTCGTTGCAAAACCAACCTACTAAAGTGGGGGTATAGTGAAAACGATGACACCATCCTGCCCACACCTACCAGACCCTTGCAGCCAAGAAGATCTGGAAGCATTGACCCCTCTGTGATATACAAGTACTGTATTGGCATAATCAAGTGTGAACGTTTATACGAAGTAACTCGAGTGAAAGAAGAAGAAGACACCCAAATCTAGGTAAAGACACCAAAGTCACAAATCTTAGATATGTATATCATGATTTATGGCAATTTTAAAGGGAAATCCAACCTTCATAGCAAACTTGTCTAGAAAAAAGCAGAAAATCAGAGAAGCATACTGATGAAAGTTTGAATGAAATCGGGAAAAAAGTAGGAAGTTACGAATCTTTGGAAGTTGCAATTACTATTGGTATGGGCTCTTCAAATTGGCTGAATTGATAATGTCTATGTCATGTAGTGGCGTACAACTTTTCCATTTGCTCCAATACACAAAAGGACTACAATTTCAACTTGTCATAAATGTATGACTCGGGGTGGTCTTTTTTTTCTTTTGAGGACCTGTAATAATGTACTTTCCATGATATATTTTGAGTAGTGCCCCGAGGGTGAAGGCACGTGGAAGAAAAACAGAAATAAGTGATATTTGTGTACGCGACAAACGGGAGAGTAATCCGTCACTACGTCACAATCTAATGACAAAATTGCCGATTTCAGATTCGCACAGCTGTAGTGATCTCATATTTCAAACACTCATAACTTTCTTGAAATTGGTCCGATTTATTTCAAACTTTCGCCATTCTGATTGTTATGCTTTCATTCAAATTAACTTATTAGAAGAGTTGGATTGCCCCTTAAGGTTTTGGCAGACATCTTGGAATCCATTTTTAAAATAATCACCTGCCAGAGGTCCGATTTTATTATATTTTTGGTATGTTGTTCCATAATATGTCAAACATTACCGATAACCGTTGAAAAACCCTTTTTTGGCAAATTTGTCGGGGTCTAACCCTATTTCGACCCAAGTAATTATTATATTCATGATCATCAATATCATCAAATTGATATTATTTTGTGTTGATTACTTAAGCCCCAAAAAATTGTACTAGAGGATTTTGGCAATACTTTTTTGAAAAGCCTGCTGCTCAGTCATCCGCAGTAGCACAATTAAGAATATGGTTTCATTAAACAGTGTATGAGCATGGACCTATTACGATTTAAGGTCACATGTTTCAGTGATGTTACCAGCTAAACTGTAAAATCTCGCTTTCGAGAAACCACCAGATGAAATGATTGAAATGTAAAATGGAAGAAGAAGAGTTGTTCTAACTCATAAATATTGCAAATAGTTGTCAAACCCTGTTTTAATATGCGAAACTGAGCGAAATAAAGCGCAATCTTTTTGAATTATTTTATCTGAAAATACTTCAGTATTTTTCATATTTTCCGTCATTACACCAGATCGATACTTTCGTACGTGATAATCAAAGTATATCAAAGCTCTCTTCCAAATATCTTCTCATAATGTTATGTCCCACGGTTTATTCGGGAATAAATCGAAGGCAATGTCATCAACGAACCCATTGCGAAACATTCACGGAAGCGTAAATGTAGTCCCATCTATAGGGGTACGTGCGGTAACACGTAGTCCATGTAGTCACACGTACCGTTATACGTGCATGACTGTTTGTGCTGGACTCGCTGTGTATGGATCGAGCATTTTGCATTGGGAAGACCGCGCATGCGCATTACCAACCAAAACACGCCAAAACACCGCTGAGCAGCTCAGTCGGTGATGTTTCGGCACAAGTGTAAACGGGTGCACGAAACATCGCGATTTTTCAAAATGAGGTATTTGACAGTATAAATGCGCTATGAGACAATTCACTGATTGTTTTTCTCCAACGGAGAGTTTTCATCATGAAGCATTGTGTACCAAAACAAACACAGTCGATACCATCGTTTTCAACATCATTTTTTAGGGGGCATCGGAATCAATAAAAATAAAAAAAAAATAAAATAAATAAAAATCCTTGTTGGAGCTGTCTGTGTACCTAACTAGCGTATCAATTTTATATAGTCCTTCAGAAAAAAATTACATAAATTAATCTTCTGCTGATGCAGAAGGGAAACATGATGCTATATAGAAAATTCCAAACTAATATAAGTTAATATTTATGGGCCTATTATAATTGTCCTTAATCTTGTTGGGACTTTTTTGCAAACCTAGAGTGATATCACATGCTTATTCTTTTTTTCGATAGGTCCTGACGAGTCGTCCCATCCTGCGTCATCAGGAAATTCAGAGATTTATCAGCGTGCTCAGGGCGGTAAGTTTTTCGAGCAGCTTTAGGCCCATTGTGGTCTTCTATGGGTCTTAACCTAAACTATATTTGAACCCACAGTAGTGGGTCCCTAAAACATTACGTGTGGGCACTTCTGGCAAATTGTACAGTGCGTATAAACAAAAATTGTACTAAACTTTGGTAGCTCATAATTAAAAGGTCATAACGACGTTCTGCAACAGCCTGCTTGTTGGCCTTCCAGCTTCATCAATAATTTGACTTCAAGCCGTACATGACGCAGCTGCGCGCTTACTCACGGGAAGGAAGAAGTACGACCATATAACACTAATCTTGGAAGAATGACATTGGCTGCCGGTCGGGTACAGGATAGAGTTTAAGGTCTTACTGTTGATTGTTAAGGCTGTCCATGATCAGTCCCAAGTTAATGTGGCTTCCCTTGTAGAAGAACATCATTCTCGTCCGTGTTTACGCTTGTCAGGACTACTCATTATCTAAGTTCCACGTACACGACTTCGGATGTATGGTGATCGTGCCTTCTCTTTAGTTGCTCCACGCCTCATTCATTGCTTCGTCCCAAAATAGGTACAAGACAATTTTGACAACACTTTTTGAAAAGCCTGCTGCTCAGTCATCCGTGGCAGCAAAATTGTTAATATGGTATGATTAGACAGTATATTAGTTAGCTCTTACCATGACATATGTTTTAAGGTCACATGGATTATAACTTTTTAATTAGAAAACTAAACTTGGCTACACTTTGTTTACGGAAATGTATAACAAATGTCCTTCATCTTATGAGGACGTTCTTGCAAACCTAGAGTGATATCACATTATTACAATAATAGTTGTTCTATTTTTTGAAACAATGTATAAGGGAGAGCGGAAATGGGGGAATGGTATTGAGAACAAAAGTTACATAATTAATGCCTACAAAACTTGTAAAAGGATCTTTTTTATGACCACGTGTGAAGGTTGATTGTGGTGGTGCAGGAGGTGACGGGGGTTGGTCAAAAAGTGTTGAAATTAGTGACTATTGCGCGTCTTTAGGCAGTAAGATATATATAAGAGTGTGCTATTTTCAACAAGTTTGGGATAATGCTTTCAGTTTAACAACTGATCCAATGCCTAACATAATCTGTCCCACTCGTAACGAAAAATGACACATCACGTACCAAGGAGTTCGTTTTGGAAGCCTCTTCAAAAGGCATACGCAATTCGCAAGATACGCAAGATGTATATGGGACTACCCTATATCTATCCGGTCCGGGTTGATATGATAATTTACCAAATATATCAATTAATAGGCGGTTTCCCGGCAAAATTTGTATCATCACGTATTAGTAAAAACATATTCTTTCACATGATTGGTAATAAGAGCTTCCATTTCATTTTCTGAGAGGGGGGCGTTTCCAAAACTGGTCTATACCTTTAAGCTTCGCTTAAGTTGAGTCGACTGTTATTAACCGGAACGAGCATACACTAATGTAAGAATTAAGGGGCGAGTACTTGCACCCTTATACGGGATGTTAATCAGCAATGTCCTAAAATGTTCATCGTATGTACTGCCGAAGCGCAATATATTATATATTATTCAAGTCAGCTCTCAATACAATACTACCACGGTACTTCCTTTTATTAGCGTATGAGCCACGCATTACGATCCCTTTGATCGCAGAAGCATTGCATCTTATCGGCCTCGAAATGGGGTGGGAAAGTGGTAGCATCGTACTATCATCGCATTGCCATCACCTTCTGCGCATGTAAATCGCAGGCTTCGTAGCAAAGCCGTAATGAAATTGCCTTGAAAGCCGAAAATGGGGTTGTGCCACGGTTTCCAAAATTCTCACATATCGCCATCGACTCCATGATCGTCTTACTAGTAACACGGGAATGGGGGTGTAGGAATTAGTACGGGCCTATTGCGGATCCTCCCTTCAGGGCAGAAATAGGTCTCTACCCTCTAATTTCACGGTAGGAGGCAAATAATCCCATCCCAGGTCTAATGATTGATGAAGATAGCAAATGATTAAATGCTTAAGGGTAATATGTCCCATTTGCAGGCAAAAAAAGTGAAAAGGTTAAATTCCAACGGCATTTGAAAGATAATACTAATTTAGAACTTCCCTAAAAAAGGGGGGGGGGGGCTTGAAAATGTCTTTAAGTGGGAAAATAACGTCGAATCGACTCAGGAGCTATAGAGCCAGTAAGGAATAGTCTGATTTTTCTAATTTATCGTACGGCGCTCGGGGCAAATGTAATCCAGGCATTACGCTCGCTGTTGCTTTCCAACTGAAACTTCATCCTCCATTATTACGTAACAGTCATGTTTAACAATTCAATAATGGAATTGTCAAAGTTGTTGATGCTTTCAAACTTGCTCAAATCAAACCGTGTGAATTCTGTCTCATTTAATATTTGATGCCTGGATTACATTTGGCCCGGGCGCCGTACGATAAATTAGTCTACGATTTTTCGTGCGATTTGGGGGGGGCATCGTAGGAGGCTACGGGCTACGATGTTTGTGTTTACATTATCTGCGACCATCGTGCCATTTTTTGTATTGGCCCTTGCGGGCAGGCCGGGGCAAATCCGTACAGAGGCTGCTCGGAGATTGTACGGAAATCGTGCAATTTCAATGCAGTAGCCGTGCATTCTCCGTAGCCTCCGCACGGAAATCGTACGGAGCCCGTGCAGCTTTCGTGCAAAGGTTGCGCGGAGAATGCGCGGTGACCGTGCAGCCGCCGTGCCGTTTTGAAGCGTTTTTTGGCCTCCATGTTCATCGAAAAATCGTGCGTTTGCTGCACGATCAGCGCGAGTCCTCCGCGCGATGTCCGTGCGGGGATTGTGCAATGACACCTACGACATGTCTACGGACTACGGGCTTACGATTTTTCAAATTTGTATCACTTTCTGCGAAACAAAATCGTTGAGGCCGCGGAGCCCTGCGGAACCCGTGAATCCGTACGAAAATCTCACGGCCGCCTCCTGCCTCTGTACGGAGGCCGCACGGAAAAGGGGATACGGGCATGATACGGGCTCCGTAGACTAATCGCAGGCCAAATGTAATCCAGGCATGACGAACCTAGTTAGTGTTTAATATATGAAGAGCTTGCAACCAAAAGGCGCTAGATCCACTTTTCACCAAAGTTGCATGTTTTACACGATTTGAATAAACCTCTCTCTCATATGTATATAAGCCACTCCGTTTGCACTCAATTCAGGAAAATATGAAAAAAAAATGATATAAAATTTATACTTTCAACCGGAAGGCGCAATTTCCACCTTTCTATTTTTTTGCTCTGATTGGCCCAATCCTGCCAGCTTGTGGAAATCTGACCACTAACCAAGCAGGACACAACTAGCGTGGCACAGGCAGACTGCCTAGATTCGTCTTTACTATTCACTTCTCTCAAAATACCTCATTTTCTGGCGATTTCATCATGGATGAAAGACGTGAGCTTGCTGATATATCAAATAACCCCAGGAAAAAAAATGAAGCAGAATGGAAGAAATCTAAAGCAAAACAGCGGAGAAACATAGGTGAGTTGGATTTTTGTGTGTCAGTCATTCCAATGTGTGTAATTTGGTGTTGGGATTATGATGTGTATGGAACACTGCACCATGTTGTCTGTTAACTTGATGATATTAATAAGGAATAGATGTTAGGGACAATGAAATTATCTAAAGTAATCCTTCATTAGAATCAATAATGGTCACGGGCATCCTTTTGAATCATAAATGGAGTTATATTGACACATTTTTCCTAGTCAAAAATATAATTTCTATTTGGCGTGGTCACTGGGAGTGTGACGGTGCTAGTAAGTAAGTAAACATGACTAAAACCATGATTGTTTTAATTAAACAAATACTGCCATGCCATATTGCACTTGGTCTCATTTAGTGAGCTGTTAGGTAGCTAATAGAGCTTCAATTTGGCATGGTTTCGAAATAGTGTTTTGTTAGATTAGTTATGAAAAAACAATAATAATGATAACTCTGTCAAAACAAACCTGGAAAGAATTCCTTTCGAAAATTCCTTTTTCATTCGTCGCCATGTCCAAAATCTTGTTATAACTACACAATCGCCATATAACGCGACATGACATGCAATGCCCCAACACCCGGGTCAAAATCCTCTTTGATTTTCAATCAATCCAGAAGTAAATTCACTCTAACTAGGATACTGCTTTTGCTGTATTTTGCTAATTGTATTTTTTACTTGTTATCCAAATTCAAGTAAACGGCCAACGATTGTATGCCGTCATCCAGAAGCAGCAATCCTTGACGAGGGGGACATTGATGACATCTTCCATGCGTTCTATGAGGATTTCAACACAGAGCGACAAGATGCATTCATAGCAGCGCACATCATTCTGAGCCCGGTCATGCGTCACTGAGAATATAATCAGCCCAAAAAGAGAGCGTAACTACATTCCCACATTCTACGTAAGTATTGGAATAGAAATTGATTAGTGAAAAGTGAAAAAAATTCCTTTCAAAATCCTCCAGCAATGCATTTTTGGTACTTCCCACTTCTGAAATGAAATTCCCATGTGTCCGGCTAGAAAAGTTGTGTTTTGTCTGAATTTTTAAAAACTGTTGTTAATTGTTGAAGAAAATCAACACTGAAATCAAAGGTTTTTTTTCCAATGGCAAGTGGAACTTTATTTTTTACCCTTTTTTTTGTAGGGGGGGGGGGGTGTAACTTTAATTTTTTAATAGAAAATCAGCACTGAAATTAATTTTTTTTCTGTAATGAAGAACGTAGTAAAGGAAATGAAATGATTGCATTTTAATTGCTCGTTAGTTTAACTTTTCCAAATATGATTCACAGTTTTCAAATGTGTGTACTGTTTGCTTAAACGTTGCAATTTTCTTCTAACGGGTATTTTTTTTTTATTAGTTTAATGGTGGATGTCTTTGTCATGATCTTTAATATTATTATATAGTATGTTATTATCATTATTGCTGTTATGATTGCAGTAATGTTAGTTTCTTTCTTATATATATATATATATATTAAAACAGATGACATCATAGAGTGGGTGACGAGTTGAAGTGTGTTCTGCCACATTTCACTGCATCTTTGCACTGGGAAGAAAAAGAATCGGCAACATCATGAAGTTCGCCTGGGCAAACAGCAGCAACCCACGACCGGAAACGAGAGGTGGACTCAGAGAGAACATCAACGCCGAGGAATTGAAGGAGAAAATTAAAGCTCACATCAAAACATTTCTTTATACACCACATACTGGCGATTCTTTGTAAACATCTTCAGTTTGAGTTTTGGGCAACCCAAAACAGACGTGTGTTCATACTGTGTTAAACAGAAGGCCAATATTTTGAGTGAGACAGATGATAACCAGAACAGGGTGCTGATCACGGAGCTCAAAGTTCATCGGTGTCAGGCTATGACGTTTTATGAGCTCATGCGCACAAAACAAGACAATGGAAACGTCACACAGTGGGCCAGGGAGGAACAAAGTGCGGCCAAACTAATTTTTGGTGATTTATTTTATATTTTTTTCTTCTTGCCCAGTTGAAAGATAATACATTTAAGAATACCTCAGTAAAATATTTAATTCCGGTATGCACAATAATGGTATAAATTTACTCCTTCAAACAACAAAATCTTACATATTCCCAGTTTTAGTGCAAAAGTGACTTATTTTATAAATCTTTCAATTTAACATGAAGTTTTTAAGTTATCGATATGAAATTGCTCTCACATATTCCTGATAGTTTATTTCACTGCATGAATGTGTTGAAAATGGATAGAAACACAATCTTCATAATATATTATAGGGTAATTCACTGAAAAATGGACTAATTATCCATGTTTTTTTAATAAATCCAGAGGAAATGTTTGGATTTCCAGGAATTTCCGCTTAAATTTTGTTACCATCATTTTCTCTAATGTCTAAGCTTTAAGTTGATACCAGATTTGGCTGCGGCCTTTTGCGGTTTGTTATGTTAGAGCTGATTTTCCTTGCCACATTGCCCCGGAAAATGTGATTCGCGGTCATAAATTACGGCGCGTGGGGGCGAGTGACATTTATTAGCGAGCTTTCGATTTAGGCACCCGACGTGGGCTTACTACGAGTTACTGGAGCGTGGAGACGTTGCGCAGCTCACGTCCGTTCCCTTCGCAGAAGTGCTTTCGATTTTCACGACGGGGCTTTCGTCGGTCACGTGACGAATTTTTGAGATCAGGTGACTAAGTCAGGTACTAAATTCACAGTGCGCGAAAATCTGATACGACGAATAACATAAGGATGAGAGAAAGAGATAGAATGATTAAAAGAAAGAATAACATAAGGAAAGACAGAAAGAGAAAGTATTAGAATGATTAAAACAAAGAATAGCAGAAGAAAAAGTGGTAAAAGGAAGAAACAAAGAATAACATAAGGAAAGACAGAAAGAGAGAGTGTTAGAATGATAAAAAAAAGAATAGCATAAGAAAAGGTGATAAAAGAAAGAAAAAAAGAATAACATAAGGAAAGAAAAAGTGATAGAATGATAAAAACAAAGAATAAAATAAGAGAAGGTGATAGAAGGAAGAACAAAAGAATAACATAAGGAAAGAGAAAGTGATAGAATGATAAAAAACAAAGAATAACATAAGAGAAAGTGGTAAAAGGAAGAAACAAAGAATAACATAAGGAAAGACAGAAAGAGAGTGTTAGAATGATAAAAAAACAAAGAATAACATAAGAGAAGGTGATAGAAGGAAGAAACAAAGAATAACAAGGAAAAACAGAAAGAGAAAGTGATAGAATGATAAAAACAAAGAATAGCATAAGAAAAGGTGGTAGAAGGAAGAAACAAAGAATAACATAAGAAAAGAAAAAGTGATAGTATGATAAAAACAAAGAATAAAATAAGAGAAGGTGAAAGAAGGAAGAACCAAAGAATAACATAAGGAAAGAAAAAGTGATAGAATGATAAAAACATAGAATAACATGAGAGAAGGTGATAGAAGAAAGAAACAAAAAATAACATAAGGAAAGACAGAAAGAGAAAGTGATAGAATGATAAAAACAAAGAATAACATAAGAGAAAGTGGTAAAAGGAAGAAACAAAGAATAAAATAAGAGAAGGTGATAGAAGGAAGAACAAAAGAATAACATAAGGAAAGAAAAAGTGATAGAATGATAAAAACATGGAATAACATGACAGAAGGTGATAGAAGAAAGAAACAAAAAAATAACATAAGAATAGACAGAAGGAGAAAGTGATAAAATGATAAAAAACGAAGAATAACATAAGAGAAGGTGATAGAAGAAAGAACCAAAGAATAACATAAGGAAAGAGAAAGTGATAGAATGATAAAAACAAAGAATAAAATGAGAGAAGGTGATAAAAGGAAGAACCAAAGAATAACATAAGGAAAGAGAAAGTGTTAGAATGAAACAAACATAGGATAACATAAGAGAAGGTGATAGAAGAAAGAAAAAAAGAATAACATAAGTAAAGACAGGAAAAGAAAGTGATAGAATGATAAAAACAAAGAATAGCATAAGAAAAGGTGGTAGAAGGAAGAAACAAAGAATAACATAAGGAAAGACAGAAGGAAAAAGTGATATAATGATAAAAAAACAAAGAATAACATAAGAGAAGGTGATAAAAGAAAGAAACAAAGAATAACATAAGGAAAGAAAAAGTGATATAATGATAAATACAAAGAATAAAATAAGAGAAGGTGATAGAAGGAAGAACAAAAGAATAACATAAGGAAAGAAAAAGTGATAGAATGATAAAAACATAGAATAACATGAGAGAAGGTGAAAGAAGAAGGAAACAAAAAAAAACATAAGGAAAGACAGAAAGAGAAAGTGATAGAATGATAAAAAACAAAGAATAACATAAGAGAAAGTGATAAAAGGAAGAAACAAAAAATAACATAAGGAAAGACGGAAAGAGAGTGTTAGAATGATAAAAAAACAAAGAATAACATAAAAGAAGGTGATAGAAGGAAGAAACAAAGAATAACAAGGAAAAACAGAAAGAGAAAGTGATAGAATGATAAAAACAAAGAATAGCATAAGAAAAGGTGGTAGAAGGAAGAAACAAAGAATAACATAAGAATAGACAGAAGGAGAAAGTGATAAAATGATAAAAACGAAGAATATGATAAGAGAAGGTGATAGAAGAAAGAACCAAAGAATAACATAAGAAAAGAGAAAGTGATAGAATGGTAAAAACAAAGAATAACATAAGAGAAGGTGATAGAAGGAAGAAACAAAGAAAAACATAAGGAAAGACAGAAGGAGAAAGTGATAAAATGATAAAAATGAAGAATAACATAAGAGAAGGTGATAGAAGAAAGAACCAAAGAATAACATAAGGAAAGAGAAAGTGATAGAATGGTAAAAACAAAGAATAACATAAGAGAAGGTGATAGAAGGAAGAAACAAAGAAAAACATAAGAGAAAGTGATAAAAGGAAGAAACAAAAAATAACATAAGGAAAGACGGAAAGAGAGTGTTAGAATGATAAAAAAACAAAGAATAACATAAGAGAAGGTGATAGAAGGAAGAAACAAAGAATAACAAGGAAAAACAGAAAGAGAAAGTGATAGAATGATAAAAACAAAGAATAGCATAAGAAAAGGTGGTAGAAGGAAGAAACAAAGAATAACATAAGAATAGACAGAAGGAGAAAGTGATAAAATGATAAAAACGAAGAATATGATAAGAGAAGGTGATAGAAGAAAGAACCAAAGAATAACATAAGGAAAGAGAAAGTGATAGAATGGTAAAAACAAAGAATAACATAAGAGAAGGTGATAGAAGGAAGAAACAAAGAAAAACATAAGGAAAGACAGAAGGAGAAAGTGATAAAATGATAAAAACGAAGAATAAAATAAGAGAAGGTGATAGAAGGAAGAACAAAAGAATAACATAAGGAAAGAGAAAGTGATAGAATGATAAAAAACAAAGAATAACATAAGAGAAGTGGTAAAAGGAAGAAACAAAGAATAACATAAGGAAAGACAGAAAGAGAGTGTTAGAATGATAAAAAAACAAAGAATAACATAAGAGAAGGTGATAGAAGGAAGAAACAAAGAATAACAAGGAAAACAGAAAGAGAAAGTGATAGAATGATAAAAACAAAGAATAGCATAAGAAAAGGTGGTAGAAGGAAGAAACAAAGAATAACATAAGAAAAGAAAAAGTGATAGTATGATAAAAACAAAGAATAAAATAAGAGAAGGTGATAGAAGAAAGAACCAAAGAATAACATAAGGAAAGAGAAAGTGATAGAATGGTAAAAACAAAGAATAACATAAGAGAAGGTGATAGAAGGAAGAAACAAAGAAAAACATAAGGAAAGTTAGAAAGAGAAAGTGACAGAATGATAAAAACAAAGAATAAAATGAGAGAAGGTGATAAAAGGAAGAACCAAAGAATAACATAAGGAAAGAGAAAGTGTTAGAATGAAAAAAACATAGGATAACATAAGTAAAGACAGAAAAAGAAAGTGATAGAATGATAAAAACAAAGAATAACATAAGGAAAGACAGAAGGAAAAAGTGATATAATGATAAAAAAACAAAGAATAACATAAGAGAAGGTGATAAAAGAAAGAAACAAAGAATAACATAAGGAAAGAAAAAGTGATAGAATGATAAATACAAAGAATAAAATAAGAGAAGGTGATAGAAGGAAGAAAAAAAGAATAACATAAGGAAAGAAAAAGTGATAGAATGATAAAAACATAGAATAACATGAGAGAAGGTGATAGAAGAAAGAAACAAAAAATAACATAAGGAAAGACAGAAAGAGAAAGTGATAGAATGATAAAAAACAAAGAATAACATAAGAGAAAGTGGTAAAAGGAAGAAACAAAAAATAACATCAGGAAAGACGGAAAGAGAGTGTTAGAATGATAAAAAAACAAAGAATAACATAAGAGAAGGTGATAGAAGGAAGAAACAAAGAATAACAAGGAAAAACAGAAAGAGAAAGTGATAGAATGATAAAAACAAAGAATAGCATAAGAAAAGGTGGTAGAAGGAAGAAACAAAGAATAACATAAGAATAGACAGAAGGAGAAAGTGATAAAATGATAAAAAACGAGGAATAACATAATAGAAGGTGATAGAAGAAAGAACCAAAGAATAACATAAGGAAAGAGAAAGTGATAGAATGATAAAAACAAAGAATAACATAAAAGAAGGTGATAGAAGAAAGAACCAAAGAATAACATAGCATAAGAGAAAGTGATAGAATGATAAAAACAAAGAATAAAATAAGAGAAGGTGATAGAAGGAAGAAACAAATAATAACATAAGAAAAGAAAAAGTGATAGAATGATAAAAACAAAGAATAAAATAAGAGAAGGTGATAGAAGGAAGAACCAAAGAATAACATAAGGAAAGAAAAAGTGATAGAATGATAAAAACATAGAATAACATGAGAGAAGGTGATAGAAGAAAGAAACAAAGAATAACATAAGGAAAGACAGAAAAAGAAAGTGATAGAATGATAAAAACAAAGAATAAAATAAGAGAAGGTGATAGAAGGAAGGACCAAAGAATAACATAAAGAAAGAGAAAGTGATAGAATGATAAAAACATAGAATAACATAAGAAAAGGTGATAGAAGAAAGAAACAAAAAATAACATAAGGAAAGACAAAAAGAGAAAGTGATAGAATGATAAAAACAAAGAATAACATAAGAGAAAGTGATAGAAGGAAGAAAGAAAGAAAAACATAAGGAAATTAAGACACAAAGAGAGAGTGATATAATGATAAAAACAAAGAATAACATAAGAGAAGGTGATATAAGGAAGAAACAAAGAATAACATAAGTAAAGACAGAAAGAGAAAGTGATAGAATGATAAAAACATAGAATAACATTAGAGAAGGTGATAAAAGGAAGAAACAAAGAATAACATAAGGAAAGACAGAAAGAGAAAGTGATAGAATGATAAAAAAAACATAGAATAACATAAGAGAACGTGATAGAAGAAAGAAACAAACATAAGGAAATTAAGACAGAAAGAAAAAAATGATAGAATGATAACAACAGGGATACCGAGGAAACTGCACCCACGTTGCCGTTTCCAAGACGACGAGGATTCACGGAAATTGCCCCCGACTCCCGTCGAGTGATTTGGAAGGGAACGTGGGCCCAGAAGCTCGCAAATGCGCGGTGGATAAATATGACGCCACGCGTCGTAGCCCACGTCGGGTGCCTAAATCGAAAGCTCGCTAATGTTCTGACACGCGGCAAGGTTCCATAAACGCTGATAAGAGGTAAACAAGTTTTATAGGACTGGTGTCAGTTGCTGAAAAACATTTTTCCAAAGATGAAAGTGTATTGTAAATTTCATTGACAAGTTTACACTGTCATTTGTGATACACGTTACATGACGTCGTAGGCCTACATAAGGATTTTGATACTACTCCTCATCACTGCTAAATGGTAAGTGCCAATTTATATGATGTGGATTCCAGAATCTTTTCCCATTAATTCAGTGTGTTATTTTCATGATAACTTTAATACTATTGAAAATCTTTGTTTTGGCCTGAATGATTTTACTACCTACCTATATTGTTCCAGTTGTAATTATCGTCATTTCCAAAAACGCGGGATTTTTATAGAGCTCATATTATTGATGTGGTAAAATTTTGTGATATAAATGATATAGACTGATGATAATGATAGCGAAAATTGATTTTATATTATATATTGTGAGAAAAGGTGGAGAAATTCGCAGCAGAGTGCTAGGTAAAGAACAAAGTTATTTTCTCACTGCAGGAAAAAGACATTTGCTCGTACTGAGTGCTGCATGGAATGAAAATGTAAGAATGGATTCCACGCCTTTATCAAGACGCAAACTGTTTGAAATCGCTCATTCTGGAGGATATCTAAATGACTCTAAATTGTGCCTGGAAAAAATGATTCATTTTGTGAGTCAACATTATGAAATATCCGAGGAAGGAATACCTATCCAATTGTCTAAGTCAATCAGATCTTTCATATACAAATGCTGCATCAAGTGGAAAAACGCCAGTCGTAATTTGAAGACCTTTCTCCAAAACTACGGTGATTGGCTTGATAGCAGTGTGTTTAATGAAAAAGACATCATGTTATTGATGCAGAGCGTACCTGGAACATCATATCAACAACTCGCTGCCATGGCTGTGGGCCGTCCGTCTAAAGATTTGAAATCTCTATCCAAAAGATCCAGGCAAAGGAAGGCACGTGATCTACTGAGTCAAACAGAGCCACCAGAACTGGTTTTTGCAGCATCGCAGGGAGTCTATAAGAATAACCCTGACCTAAAGTATGTCCTCAAGTTTACATTGATTTCCCCATCAAGACCTACCAAGGTCAGAAAAGTCATATCAAAACCAGTTAAAACACAAGAAGCGTACACACCAGACGAAGCATTGTCACTTCTTCTAGAAACGGACATGACAAAGCAGTCATACCAAACGATAAGAACAGCGGCAAAACATAAGAATGTAGAAACCTACCCTTCCTACAATGAAGTAAGAGAAGCGAAAAAGAAATGCTACCCTGGAAATGTAACAATTAAAGAGGATTCTGCCAAAGTCCCTCTCCAAAATCTCCTTGATCACACGGCACTCAGAATCATCCAGGAAAAGAAGGAAGCAATGACTGAAGTCGTCGAGAGTCTTGAGGATGATGAACAGCTCTCATATAAGCTTGTTTGTAAATGGGGCTTTGACGGCTCTTCCAGTCAGAGTGAATACAAGCAAAGATTTAGCTCCACAGATCAATCTGACGAGAGTTTGTTTTGCACGCCTATGGTCCCATTGCAGCTGATATCAAGTGGTTGTGTGTTGTGGGAGAACCCAGTCCCATCGTCAACACGATTTTGCCGCCTCGTTCATCTTCAGTTCAATAAAAAAAATAAACTGAGTTATCTCAAAAGGAGAACAGGTTAATTAGTGATGAAATTAACAATTTACAACCGATGGATGTTACTTTGATATTCATTCAATTCAATTCAATTCAATCAAGGTTTATTAAAAACATGAATGGCAGTCATAGACTGAATTGTACATGATTTCACAGTGCAGGTAAAATACAATGCAAGTATAAAATAACAACATGAGATCAGTAAAAATGGAATTAAATATAATGTGTACAAGCATAATATATATTTGATAGGTAGTAAAATATATACGGAATTTAAAATGACTGATTAATATTGCCCCACTGTTAAAAATAACATAATATTGCAAAGTTCTTAAGGCAATTATATTTGATAGGTATGGACATCGTTACCAAAGAAGCTCAAGATTGTGACTCAGGATTTATGCTGGAATAGCGATTTTTAAGCAGTTTTTAGCCCTTGTTTTACCATCATATTATTGCCAGCCATCATCAGGATGTATATGGAATACCTGTAAACTTACATTGTGGAGTAGTTTGGATCCAAGCAGAAAGGCAAGTTTGTTTAATTGACCGTTTTTCACCTTCAGCCCCACATATGGCATTCTGTGTTTCTTCTTCACTGTCTTGGCCGCCGGTATCAGTATTGACTCTCAAGACATTCCATCAACGTGCAATGTCTATTGTCATTCTAATTCTATTCAACGTTCAAGATGTCTAATGATAGCCCTTCTGTGAACACCAGACAAACTGCAGCTGTAACTTGTCTGGTTATAAAAGACCTACTGAAGAATAAAGAATTCAATGATCTTCTTGCATGTGTTGTGAGTAATGCCATAGACAAGAAGATGAATGAGATATTGACAAGAATAGAACGAGTCGAAGGTGATGTCTTTGACCTGCAAAGTAAACTGGAAATTAAAAATAAAGAATTGAAAAAACTAGAAGAAAAGGTTTCACACTGTGACAACACCACCGATAAACTGGAAAATACATTAAATACCATGGAACAATATTCAAGACGAGCATGTATCCGAATTTTTGGTGTAGATGAAGTGAAAGGGAGAATACAGATACAGAGGTAGCTAAGGTTGTCAGAGAAACGCTTGGTATCCCCCTTGACGTGGAGCGTGATATTGATCGTTCCCATCGCGTTGGGAAAGTAGTTTCAGCAGCAGATACTGCAACATCTGAGCCTAGACAGGAAGCAAAGAAGCCCCGACCAAGATCAATAATTGTGAAGTTCACAAGCTACAGGAAAAGGAAGGAAATCTTGGAAAAAAGAAGGAAGCTCAAAAATACAGGAATATCAATTGTGGAAGATTTGACTACAAAAATCAGAAATTGCTTGCAGCTACACGCAGTACCGAAGGGGTACAATCTGCATGGTCTTCGGATGGACGAATAATCGCCTTGATTCCTGCAAGTGGAGGAAAAGTATCACAAAACTCATCACCTGTGGTAATGACCTTCAACATATTATAACTCATTGATGACTTCATGCTACACTCTTGCCTCTCGTAAATGACTATTTAGTAACAAAGATCTGACTCTAATCCACCTACTCCTAATTGATATCGTTTTATATCCCATTTGTTATGTATATATATTGTACTTTTTTATCTATTTTGCTGTATGTTTTGCCGTATGGTAAAATGTCAATGTGTTATTTCTTCTTTCTCTATGTCTTTTTCTTCATTCTTCTACTCTTCATCCTAAAACCATGCTGTATACTATGTCTCTTACATTTTTCATTGAATGAATTTACATGGTAGAAGTTTCATTGGAATCTCACGTGCACGATAATCATACCCTTGATAATGTTTCAAAAGAAAATGAATTTGTAAATGATTATTTTGATACAAATGCCTTCAATGCAAAATATCGAGAAACAACCTACAAGTGTCAATCCTTAGCTCATTTTAATTGTAGAAGTCTTTCTAAAAACTTTGAACATTTTGAATTTTTTTTGAACAGCCTTAAACATAAATTTAAAATAATTGGTCTAACTGAAACCTGGTTGAGTGAAACATCATCAATAAATATGTATGATTTAGCAAACTATGATTTTATATGCAATAATAGGCAAAACAAACGTGGTGGTGGTACTGGTATGTACATTGATAAATCGTTTCAGTATATAGAGAAAAGAGAATTAACAGTTGCTACTGAATCAATTGAAAGTCTTTTATTGAATTAGATAATAAACAGAACAAAAATACAATTATTGGTGTTATATACCGTCCACCCGGACAATCGATAGACCTCTTTCTAAGCGAATTCACGACTATTTTGAATAAAGTCAATGCAAGTTCTCATAATTGTTTCATCATGGGTGATTTTAATTTGGATTTATTGAAACTAGGTTCGAACATACAAGTTGACAAATTTTTGATCTTTTATATAGCTTTTCATTCTTTTCTTTGATAGAAAGTCCTACACGTATTACATCATCATCTGCATCACTTATTGACAATATTTTTACAAATTATGGAAACCATATGAGTTCTGGAATTTTGATTAGTGACATCAGTGATCACTTACCAATATTTACCATTTTGACTTCCCTCTATATTCAGGAAAATCTTAAACAACCATCTACTTTTCACAAACGTTATATAAATGAGTGTAACTTGCATTTGTTTTCTTCAAGATTAAGTGAATTACCATGGAATATTTATCATTATGACAATGTTAATCAGACATATGATAATTTTATTGCAATATTTATGAAAGTGTATAACGAGTGTTTCCCTATTAAGTCTGTTCGGAAGAGAACACGTAATAAAAAACAGTGGATCACTCGAGATTTACTTAAATTATGTCGTAAAGATCAAAGTTATATAAGAAATACCTTAAAAACCTTCAAATTCACGTCAAAAAAAATATAAACAATATCGTAATTTTGTAACATCTAAACTACGGCAGGCTAAGAGAGAATTTTATTATAAAAAGTTCATTGATGTTAAAAATAATTCTAAATCTACCTGGAATTTGATAAATATGATCTTAAAAAAGAATAAGAAAACAAAGAATATTGATACCATATGTGTGAATGATAATACTTTTTCTAATATTGTAGATATTACAAATGCCTTTAATAACTTTTTTGTGAGTGTCGGTGGTAAATTATGGCAAAAACAACCAGGTGCTTCTAATAACTCTTTTTATTCTTACTTGACAAGTCCTAATAATCACACAGCCTTTTTTAAACCTATCACTGTTTCTGAAATACTGAAAATAGTTCATGACATGAAAAATGAAACGAGTGCAGGAGTTGACTCAATTAATATCAAAGTTATTAAACATGTGATATTTTTAATCAGTGAACCACTATGTACAATATTCAATCAAAGTCTTTCAAGCGGAACAGTACCAAATGATATGAAAGTTGCAAGAATTACTCCAATTCATAAGAAAGGAAGAACCGATGATGTAAATAACTATCGACCAATATCTGTTTTAAATATTTTCTCGAAAATCTTAGAAAGATGCATTTATAGACGATTATTAGATTTTATAAATAAACATGATATATTGTATAGAAACCAGTTTGGATTTAGAGAGGGCACTCCACATCTACAGCAATTTTAGAATTAATACATAAAATAAATCGAGCAATTGACAGGGGTGAATTTACCTTAGCAGTTTTTATTGATCTGTCGAAGGCTTTTGATGTAATTGATCACTCAATATTGTTACAAAAATTAGATTACTATGGAGTTAGAGGTATACCACTGAAGTGGTTCGGCAGCTATCTAGATTCAAGAAAACAACTTACTGTTATTAATAATATAAAATCTGAATATAAAACAGTTAGATATGGAGTGCCCCAGGGATCTATTTTGGGACCAATTTTGTTTCTTATTTATATTAATGACATCATATTTTGTACTCAGTCGATTAATTTTATTCTATTTGCAGATGATACAAGTATTTTTCATCAGGTAAAAATTTATACTCACTGTACCAATTGGTTAACACGCAATTAAACAATATAAGTCAATGGATGGACGCCAATAAGTTGATTTTGAATACTGGAAAAACAAATTGCATGATTTTGGAACTCGCCACATTGGAAATATGGATATGGATTTGAAATTACATTATAGGAATGAAGAAATAATAAAGGTTCAAAATATTAAATTTTTGGGTATCTACTTAGATGATAAACTATCATGGAACTACCATATAAATGATCTCTGCAAAAACTTTCAAAGAATATTGGTGTACTCTATAGGTTACAGTTTTTACCGCAAAAATATTAAAACTATTGTATTACTCCCTTGTATTTTCACACTTGAATTACTGTAATATGATTTGGGGATTCACATCAAAGACCAATCTTAACAGAATACATAAGTTACAAAAACGAGTAATACGTACAATAACTCATTCAAATTTCCTTTGTCATAGTGATCCTCTTTTTAAACAGATGCAAATCTTGCCAATCCATGACATCTATAATAAATGTTGCTACTTTTATGTTCATGCTTTTAAAAGGTATACCTCTACCAGATTCATTTAGGGAATGTTTTACAATGAATTGTCAAATCCACGATTATAGTACCAGACATGCTCTTGATTTTCATCTTCCTTTACACCGTACTTCAACTTCTAAAGATTCCATATTTTCCACGGCCCATTAATTTGGAATACTTTGCCAGAAGACATAAAACAGTGCAATACATTGAAACGCTTCAAATATATGTATAAGGGTTATTTAAGCGGAACAAAATGAAATTGTCATTTATTATGTAGAATGTAAAACTCAAGTTGTAACTTCCTTCTTCTTATCTTCTCTTTCTTCTTATCTTCCTGTCTTTACCTTACCTTATCTTTCCTCTGTCCTCTGTTGTTGAAAATGTATGTACGATGTTTTTTATATAAAATAATTTTGTATCTTATTCATGCTATGTATTTATTTGGGGATCATTCTCATCAAGCCAATTCTGGCTTTCATGATTCCCCACTTCCTTTTATCTTATGTTGATAATGAACGAACATGTATATACTTCTGATGTTTTTTAAAAGAAAGTGAAATAAATGAAATGAAATGAAATGAAATGAAATGAAATTATAAGCTTGGATTTGCATAGTGAAAGTTTAACATACGTGTGAGATTGGGAAGAGCACTGTTCTGGAATCTCTTAGTTTTACAAGAAAATTCTTGATACTTATTGACGCTTCGTAAATTGTATTTGTTGGTTTTCTGTGGCGGTAACCATGATTTGCACAATAAATTTGTTTCTAGTGCAATAGCCAGATCTTTGGTGAGTTTTTCTCTTCGAGTCACAAGGGTTGGCAATTTAAGTCTTTCAAGAGCATTGTCATATGAAGTATAATTTGATCTTAATATTATCTTACAGGCTCTTTTTTGTATACTTTCTATAACATCAATCTGTTATTAGTCAAACTACCGGAAAATAGAGGTACACAGTACTCTGTAATTGGTCTTACATACCCTATATACACTGTCAACAAATCACACTCGGGTAGGTTATAAGCTTTCAATCTGCGTAACATAAATAATTTTCTATTACTTTTCTTCATCAATTCAGTAACATGAGCATTCCATTTGAGATCGTTTTGAATTATAACACCAAGGATTTTCACAGTATTTACACAAGGTAGTGGTGTTTCATTAATACATAACAAAGGTGGTTGTAGGGGCGGCTTGGAAAATGAGACGGACATCGTAGAACATTTTGATGCATTCAACTTCATATCATTGCTAGAAGTCCACGATTCAAGTAGTTCAATTTGGTGTTGTAATTGAGAAATTTGGTTAGTATTCATTCTGCATTCTACTATTTTTAAATCATCCACATATTTAAAATATGACAACGAAGTATCTCTGCAGGCATCATTAATCATTCTCAAAAATAAAATTGGGCCAAGTTTTGTACCTTGAGGCACGCCTACACCATTGTATTTTGATTCTGATAACTGACCTCTATACTTGACGGTTTGTTGACGATTACTAAGAAAATATATTACCAATAAAATTACACAAGGACGAACATACATTTCCCATAATTTAGCAATGATGATATTATGGTTAATCCGATCGAATGCTTTGGAAAAATCTGTCAGAATGAGTGTTGACAGTGACTTAGGTTTGTCAGCATTACTATACAAGGCATGTAACAGCCCAATCAGATAGTGACATGTAGACATGTTCTTTCTATTTCCAAATTGATTTGGATCAATTTTGGCTGAAATATCTTCCCACAGCCATTTTGCAATAAATGACTCTGCAATATTCGCAAAATATGAAGTAAGTGCAATTGGTCTTAACTCATTGATTGTAGGTGGATTGGACTTTGGAACAGGTATGATCTCTGCATATTTTCACAATTGAGGAAAAATACCGAAGTCAAAAGATGAATTCAGTATATTAGATAAAGGTGTACTCAATTCAACTGCAAACTCACGAATTATGCGAACTGGTAAATCATTGGAGGTACTTGTTTTTTGTAACTTTAGTTTACACAACAATTTGTAAGTTTCATATGGTTGAACAATTGGACACTTGGTGGGTGATGGTAAATAATCAGGTAGCTTGCCCTTATCAAGCTTAGGTAAGTCTGATGCTATCTGCAAAAAATTATCATTTATGCGATTAGCAGCCTCTTTACAGTTGTTTGGATCATCTGTAGAGAGGCCAGGAATGTTAATCGGTGCTTGGTCTTGAGGGCCATTTGTAAGTAGCTTAATCTGACGATACCAGCTCGCAGGATTCTGAATTTTTAATTTTCGAACTCTTTTGTTATAGAATTCTTTCTTTGCGGCTCTTATAGCAAAGATTACCTTATTTCTTAAGTGACGCCAAAGGACTTGGTTATGTACATGTCAAGCTTGTTGTCTTTGTACAATCAGAGATTTAACATTACAGTTGATCCATGGTTTATCATTTACATGCATGGAAATTGATTTTACTGGTAAGTATTGATCAACACTTTTTTGAAGAGTACTAACAAATATATCACATTTTGTAGAAGTGTCGTCGGTGCTATATACATCATCCCAGGAATGGTCTAATAACCAAGTTCCAAATTCTCTAATTCCACTATCACGTAGAGGGCGCACAAATCTTTTCCTAATAGTATTTTGGAATGCACAACTTTGTAAGGAAGGGTGCCACAAGACGCAGTGTTGGTCACTCATACCTATCGGTGCAAGAATTTGTACATCACGATACACATTATGATAATTAGTAATAATTTTGTCTAAAATATTGCTTCCTCTAGTTGGTTCTGTTACAACCTGTTTGAAAGAGTCGTTATGTAGAAGTAGGCTGTCATCCAAATCATTAAAATCTCCTATTATGGGAATTGCAGCTTCTGGATGCTTAACAAGCAATCTATCAGCTGTAGAAGTCAAATGTTCGATGTACTCATCAGCCATAGGATGTCTAGGAGGGAAGTATAACACACACACAATAAGACATGAAATGTATCTTGGTAATTTTGGTGGTCGCATGATTATCCATTGGGCCTCAATATCGGAAGGTACCACTATTGGTAAAGTACGCGGTTTATATTTGTGTTTGTTAAAAGCTGCTCCGCCACCTCCCACTTTTCCTAACCGGGATTTTGAAAACGTTGCATATCCCGGAATCGAAAATAATTCAACTGGGGTATTTTCATCCCACCAAGTCTCTGTGATTGCCAGAACGTCGACATTATACTGATTTGCAAGAATTGATATTTCATCAAACTTATTAGTAATAGAGCGAACATTTGATAGAAGACAAATTGGTATATCATAATGCTGCTTTTGAGCTAATGTAATTAGATTCACTTGTTTCAAATTTGTAAAGGTGCGTTTTCTCACAGGCTTTCTTATGCTCTTTCGTGGCGTTATTAGAACCTGTATTTGATCATCATTCTTCCAAGACATGTTCTTTATTTTCCTTGACCCAGCACGTTTACCACGATGGCTAATAGGGTGAGAAGAAATGTTGAATTTCTTGATGATATTCCATGTTTCAGAAGATAATTTGTGTAGATTGGTTCCGGATCTTAATCCATACATTTCAGAAATTGTATATTTACATGACCTGTGTTTCGATTCACTTTCAGGTCCAGGATTCGGTGTATGTCTCCACATGACAATAATTCCAAATTGAGGGTTGATGTAGAGTTTGCATAATATGCAATAGGAACCTTGAAGTATTTGTGGTGATAAAGCGTACGACAACAAATTGGGTGAAAGTTTGGACACGGTGGAACAGTTTGCTGTTGTACACTAGTCCCAAACAGTGCACATAAAATGATAGCTACGGACAAGAACATGATTCACCATTCAATCACAAACTGCTTTGTCCAAAGAGAAAAGGTTTTCGAAGTTCGGTGACTTTCCACAAAAGCAGGGGTGCGTTGGACAAAGGCAGGGGTACGCTACACAAAAGGAGGGGTATAGGCCTACCCTACACGATAAGGAACGTGTTCAACTTCGCCGTAATGGAGTCTGCACAGTGTACATAAGATAGAGATACCACATCACTTTCACAAATTCAAGAAAAACACAACTACGAAGTGGAAGCAGACCTCAACAGAAAGGCTGACATACAAGTAACATACGACCTACATCTCACTATGGTTGATCTGAAGGTAATCAATGCGTTGACGGAGACGAAATCCTTGATGCGATGCTACATTTGCGGGGCAACACGTAAGCAATTCAACAACATAGAGGAGTTACCTAGCACAGATGAAAAATCCTACAAGTATGGCCTCTCTCCACTCCACAAGTGGATTCGGTGTTTTGAGATGATGCTTCACATTGCATATCGAATTCCAGTGAAGAAGTGGCGCGTAGCATCAGACCAGGATAAGACATTGGTTGCTGAAAGGAAGCAACAAATCCATGATCGCTTTAAAGCGGAACTAGGGCTCAAGGTTGATGAACCGAAACAGGGTGCTGGCAACACAAATGATGGAAATACTGCACGAAGAGCATTTGAACATGAAAGTTTGTTTGCAGATATTTGTGGACTAGATGAGTCCCTCGTACACAGATTGCATATGATCCTCGTGGCCCTTTCATGCAAACTTCCCTTAAGCCCAGACAAATTCGGAGTTTTTTGTCGGGAAACAGCAAAGCTTTACTTACAGCTTTATCCTTGGTTCAGGATGCCAGTAAGTGTCCACGTTCTGCTAATCCATGGAGCTAAAATTCTTTCAAGTTCGGTGCCAGGTAAAAATGTCAGAGGAAAAAATGTCAGAGGTAAAAATGTCAGAGGAAAAAATGTCAGAGGTAAAAATGTCAGAGGAAAAAACGTCAGAGGAAAAAATGTCAGAGGTAAAAATGTCAGAGGTAAAAATGTCAGAGGAAAAAATGTCAGAGGTAAAAATGTCAGAGGTAAAAATGTCAGAGGTAAAAATGTCAGAGGTAAAAATGTCAGAGGTAAAAATGTCAGAGGAAAAAAATGTCAGAGGAAAAAATGTCAGAGGTAAAAATGTCAGAGGTAAAAATGTCAGAGGAAAAAATGTCAGAGGAAAAAATGTCAGAGGTAAAAATGTCAGAGGTAAAAATGTCAGAGGTAAAAATGTCAGAGGTAAAAATGTCAGAGGTAAAAATGTCAGAGGTAAAAATGTCAGAGATAAAAATGTCAGAGGAAAAAATGTCAGAGGTAAAAATGTCAGAGGAAAAAATGTCAGAGGTAAAAATGTCAGAGGTAAAATTGTCAGAGGAAAAAATGTCAGAGGTACAAGCAAAAAAAAATGAGTGCCGTCATCATATCTCAGCACTTTTTTCACACAGAATGTCGAGACGTATAAGTTACTGCATGGGCTAGTATATATTCCATTCTTCCATATCATAATCTAATTTTATAAATGGCTGTGTGTTGTATTTCGTACATATCCTGAGGATAATACAGTGGGCCGTATGCATAAAAAGTAGCAATTGCTTGCAAGCAATTGCTTATGTTTATGCATACGGATTCAAGTAAAAGGCTAGCACAAGCAATTGCTACTTTTTATGCATACGGCCCAATGTGGAAAATAGATTTTGAAACTTATTTTTTGTGTGATCAGGCTTGCATATATATGTATGAATGTCATTGTTCGATATTTTGAATTGGTTGATGTGTTAATGTTTGTGAAACGGACCGGTTTGGCCGGTGGCAGTCTACAACATAGCCCGTGTAGCGTTCCAGAGACGAACAAGGTCCAAACGAAGAAATGAAAGTTCTCTACAAAAGTCAAGTAGTGCATTTATTACAAATAATTACATATAATCACGACGAATCACGAAAAGTCACATGGGCTGGGCGCCCCGGACTCTGCTAAAACTTTAGCACCTCATGGCGGCAAAGGAAGTGGAGTAAGAATAAGAAAATCAAGAAGTCGCTCCGAAAACTAAAAACTCGCTCCGAAAACTAAAAACTCGCTCCAAAAAGTAAACGACCGTCTCGATTCAGAAGCTCATCCCCATTTTAAACCCTCCACGTGTGACCCCTTAAAAAGGGCGTGTCACTACGACGCATTGCGTCAAATTAATCCCCGGCACCATACACACCCATGTCGAAAGGAACTTTATTAATTTTGCGAACTTAACCTCCAGAATTGAGCTCTCCGGCCCGCCATTACTCATCGGTCTCGTAACTTACATAACTCTCACATTTGTGCTCTTTCGATCTTTAACTCTTACACTCGACATCTTTATTAACTCCAAAGAACGCAAACGGGCCGGAAATATAACAATCCTGGAGGCAATTATTTGAATGATAATTGGAGCATGCATTGACAAACCTACGAACTCGCACAGAAACATTCTGAACTAGGGCACGGACAGTCCTATAGTAACGATGAACCCTATCAACAAGCTATCCCCACCCCTCTCAAAAAAGAAAGTTGTTTACTCCATTAACCATTCCGTTGAATATAACCCAATGTACACCCCTCTTTCTTTTTCCCCTTTTACCAATATTTTTTCCTCCATATTTGTATTATGTATCCATTGAGGGTATTTGCTATCAAGCTTTGCTTACTTTGTCAACCCTCCTGGTTAAAGTTTTCGATTAGTTACAGCCAGCCTAACTGTAGGGGGCCCGGGCCCGGGCCCCCCCCTGGATCCGCCACTGCTCTTTTGTAATGTGTAAAATTTGCAATGATTTGTTTGTTATATGTTTGTAAAACTGCAAAAGAAAAAGAAAATCAAACATAAATAAATAAATGAAAATCAAATCAAATCAATGGAGTCATGGACCCCACATGTTTTACAAATACGTAAGCGTCTCTTCCTGTTTACATCCATGACAACCAGTTTGACCCAATAACTGGCAACTGAGAATAAATCAACTAAGAGAATGCGAACAGTGCAAGGAGGCGAACGAACTTTTCTAAGACCAAAACAAATCGTAAATTTCATTACCGCTACAATTATTTGGCTTTTAGGAAGTAAGTACATAGAATATTAAGATTGAATGAGCTAATTGAAACATGGACTCAATTATTAAGATCGCACAGAAATTCCACAAATTCATATGTCATATTCAAATGTCATATCTGGGATATGAAGGCATATAATAGATTAGAGCCATTCTTTTCAGGGAATAATTTTTTTATTTGATGTTCTTCCACACTTGCATAATAAGAATGATAACAAACGCTCACACATTATTTTTCACCTTTCCCCAGAACTCAACCTTCTCTTTAATTAATGTAACATGGGCGGCTTTCTGCTTTGTATCGGAGTAACAAAACTGCTTAATGATTTTTTCCCAGACTATTTATACCGCAATAGTAATCGACAATATTTTAGTGCAAAGCACGCGCTCTGGAATGTGATCATTGTGATGGTGCGGTTAGCATTGATAACATGGCTTTCTGCTTTGTTTCAGAGTATCAAAATACCAAGCCCACAAGAAAGTGGAATTGTCGGAAATATGCATTTATTGGAAATTACATATTATAGTAGTCATTGCCACGCAGTTAAAATGTCCAACAATCTTCAAAAGTGAAGAAGAAGTGGGGGAGATTCACAGATATCTGATCCTATTTTGGGGCTGTGCTGACTTTTCTTTTATTTAATGATTACACCATGGAGCGACAACTCAGCCTATAAAACATGGCCAAACTTCTCGATTTTAGAAATCTTTTTCCCCAGAAGTTTGCTCAGTGTACCAGTACCATTTGCTTATACAAAAGCATAATATATATAAATATTGAATAAGGCAGACTAATGGGACATGCATGGTTGCTACTCCGAGTTTCACGCCTTGCAAGCGATCATCGGACAACTGATAGCATTCTTAAAAGCACATGATTCCTCTACAACCTTGGTACAAATACGCTCAAAATAAGACTTAACTAATACAATAATTCTAATACAATACCTGAATACAATACAATAAGAATTACTCATGAGTAATTCTAATTGTATTTTATTAGTGAAGTCTTATTTTAAGCGTATTTGTACCAAGGTTGTAGGGTAATCATGAACTTTTAAGAATGCTATCAGCTGCCTGATGATCGCTTGCAAGGCGCGAAACTCGGAGTAGCAACCATGTCCCATTAGTCTGCCTTATTCAATATATTTTGCTCTGCCTAGGCATTGACCTCTGTACGGAAGGATATAGCAAAGCATATATATAAGAGGAAGGGGGAGAGCAGCCGGGTCACCGTACCCCAGAAGAAGAATACCTCTCCCCCTCCCCCCGTCTTCCTTCGGCAATAATCCGGCAAAAAGTCACAATTTGGGGCCGAAAGGTAAATAAATTTAAACTGGGAAAGTAGAAAATAAAGCAGCGGTGAAATAACGACTGCAGAATATCCCTCGCTGTTCTTTTCGATAAGCCTAATATATAACCCGGGTGTAACCAAAACAAACTTGTCACATGCTTTTGTTTTTACATTTTTACCTCTGACATCTTTACCTCTGACATTTTTTCCTCTGACATTTTTACCTCTGACATTTTTTCCTCTCACATTTTTACCTCTGACATTTTTTCCTACTTATGTGTGTATATATATATATATATATGTATATATATATATATACTGACAGTACATTTACGCATATGAGAAACATTGAGCAAGCTCAAACTTTTAAAATACTTCAACAAACTTAATAGGCTACGTTGTTATGTTTGTGTAATTCGTTATTTACTGATAGATTTTAAGTAACCACAAAAAAAATCGGCATCACAGTGATTTCATATGCGCTTGAAATTATGTTCAGTGAATTCTACGCCCAAAATAGCCCTAGGGTGCTATATTTTTGCGAAAGATAACATAGAATATAATTTTGGCGCACTTTGAGCTCATTCTGGCCCACTGTGCGTCATGGTGTCATTTAATTTGATGCAAAACCAGGCTCTCACAAAGACACCGGTAGGTGAGGCCTACTACGCTCGTCAGTTGTGGCTGTATGTTCTTGGCATCGTTGAACATAAGCCGAGAGGCGAAAAAGACGTCCCAGGAACACAGCATCCAGAAGATGTCCATTTCTTTTCCTGGGGGAACAGGAAATAGGACGAGGGTCAAACCAAGTTGCCAGCGCACTGAACAACTTCCTCGATAGAAGGCTGTCTGAAGATCCGACAATAAAGAGAGTGCAGCTGTTTAGCGACTCGTGTACTGTTCTTGGCGTTCTAAAAAAAGCTTGCAGTGGAACTCAAGGTCAAGATGGAGCACATATTCCCAGTGAGGGGACACTCGTACATGCCTGCAGATCGAGCCATCGGCAGGGTGGAAAGAAAGCTCACACGCATTGATAGCATTCTTCTTCCATCTGAGTATTTGACCGAATTCGCGAAAGCCGAGTGTATATTCACGGCCATTACTGGCACGCACACGACCACAAGAATGCCATCGAGATAGATGTCAAAAAGCCCCTTCCATTCAAAATAACAGAAACCAAGTGCATTGAGATGGACCCGGCAAGAGGTGATGTCACTGCATGAAGTTTCTGCTCGGCGCAGGGTGAGAAACATAGCATTCTGAAGAGAGGAAAAAAATGGTCCGCTGTCCAACCTATGCTCCTACACTGGAGAGCTGCGTGAAGCCTGCAAAACAGACGGATGTTAAAAAACTCTTGCTCGCAGTAGGCATCAACACTGAAGAGAAAAATTCAGCAGCCATGCATGTATTGCGTATCGGCAATGGACGTTGATAGTGTTGAGGAGGAGGATGAAGCAACAGTTGTCATGTATGATGAATGAAACTATAAATGAGGCATGTTAATTGCATTCAAAACCTCTTGCATTCTAGATAACTGAGAGCTTGTGGAAAGGTTTATTTTAATAACTAGTGTTTTCTCAGTCTGAAATAGCCTTTAGCAAAACTCTGTAGACTGTTCTGCAATGCGAGCTATTTGTTTACTGTTACTAATATTCCTTGCCTATTAAACAGTTGACTGATAATATTTTGGGCATTTGGTGTCATGATAAAACATTTTGCAGTTAATCCAGATCAAATTTAGCCAGCATAGTGAGAATATTTTATTTCAAGTTATTTTTACCTACAGGTGTAATGTTAAGAAGCACAGTAACGAGAGTTCAATTTACCTGCCAGTTGCGTAAACTTGTAATACTATGAAAGGGGTTTCAAGACACGTTTGTGTATGGGTGTATCCACATTATTGAAATTTTACCCCTTTTACAGAATGTTTCAATGTAAATTATTTTACAGTTTAAAGCATTCCTATTGTTCTAAAATGTAAGCATTCAAGGTTATTGCATGCCAGGTAATGACGTCATTCTATTCATCTGGGGGTATGAGACAATAGATCATACCCCCTGATGAATAGTGTGACATCACGGATCTACACCCATCAAATCGTCAATGTTGTAATCTGTATTGCTTGTCAATCTGTATTATGCATGTACGTTAAACCAACGTAAATAATATTGATTTACATGAATTTACATTGCTGGTTTTTCATATTGCTTGTGTCACTTTACCCATTTACAGATTGAAAGATGTTACTGTATCTGCAATGTGTGACTTGCTCTCAATGTATTTTGTAATGCATAGTGGCTGCTATGTGTTAAAGCTTGCGCACTGATGCAATGTGTATATTATTACTGTGGGATCGTGTAATTCATTGGAAATTGTATTGGATAAAGTATTGTACCAGTGGTAATGTGATGACAGTTTTTGCACATTGTTGATGATGTGTGTGTGTGTGTGGTGTGTGTGCGTGTGTGTGGGTGTGTTAGCGTGTGTGTGTGGTTGGTGGGGGGCTACTATGCTTCAACTACAGTTAAGTGTAGTCAATATACCATTCTGTAACATTTACACACAAATGACATCCTTCGTTACTAATGTCAGTGAACAACTCAATATTGATTGTAAACCGTTTTATGCCAAAAAGGCGCTATATCCATGATTTCTGCCAAAAGGCGCTAAATCCGAAGAAAAAAAATTAAATATGAAAAATTATATAAAATACATGTTGTACGCAGGATTTTTCTAACTGCATTTTTATGACCTAACGTGGTAGCTCTTCCACCTAAAGTATAGATTTGATGAATAAACAGAGACAAATGTGTGTAATTAAAAAATACTGATTTCCTCGAAATTAACCGGAATGTATATAGCGCGTATTGGTTGCAAGCTGTTCATAAACACTTCATTATTCAATTAATCATTGTAAACATGCAGACGCAAGCTTCAAAATAACTGTACTTCTCAAACTCTTCTTCTATTTCCTCCCCTATTCTTTTTTCATACAGGGGACGGCGTACCTTGGCTTTTGGCAATATTTTTGTGGAAGATATTCAAGTACTTCAGGTACTTCGCGTCCAGAAATGGTTAGAAAACTAGATAACTTAGACAACCTGTATTGTATCCACATAGCTCAAATTTAGTTCAAACGGTGATATTTCTTCCTACTCAAAAGGGTAATATTCAAACCTATAATTTCACGAACGTAGAATTAAAAAATAATTATTTCAAAGAAAAGTAATGTTCGTTTTGTATACTAATGTGGAATCTCTTTTGATCTGACATATGGTGTGAATCTTTGCATCTGGTTCATAGATTCTCGAATGCATACCATTTATCAGCCATGTGTGGCTCACAGAAGCGAGGGTGGAGCTGCATCCCCGACATATAAAAACACTTATTTTACGTAGCCACGTGTCACAATAACTTTTGGCACCCTTTTGGGTAGCATTTATATATACATAAATATATATATATATACAATAATCTTATCGATGGACTACTTTTATCTAGAGAAACAGATTCAAAGTTTCCCGGGGCTACGATTGACAAAACCCACGATCGAAACAACACAGACAAATATCAATAACACGATTTCACGACCTGTCAGCATTGTATACAAACTCAAAAATATTATCGAAAATGATACACTCGTTATTCTGTATAATTCATTAATCCTCCTCAACATATCATATTGCAGTATGATTTTGGTGAATCTGCAAAACACAAGACTAATCAAATTCTATTTTAAGGCCGAATCGGTTTTAGCTTAAAACTGATACTTGTGAACTGTTTCATCAAATCTATTTTAAGCTAAAATAGATTTTGAGGGGCCTGTAATCAAGGCCAGTCAATTTGGGGTAAATCAACCACAAAATGGCATCGCTTAACTTCTGCAAGAGAGGTCCTTGAAAAGTAAGTAAATTCCGTTTTTCTTTGAAAATATTCAAGATTTTCCCTACCCGGCGGCTTCCCGTCGATTTTAGAGACTGTACGGGACTCTTCCGATTTGCATTTCTACGGCATGTGAGGTCACGTATTCTGCGGCGCCCGGGAGGTACCCGGTGAAAATTGGTCGGGTGAAAATGCAAGGCGCCCGTAAGGGTGCCGGCCGGTAATCTTACGGGCTCCGTCCGATGAACAGGTGCACCCCATGGCTCCCTGGGCCCGGCCGGGGTCCTCAAGGCGCCCGGCTGGGTGCCGTGCTGTGCACTGAACTATTTGTCCTCTGACATCCGCGCCTCCATTGAGAATTGACAGAACAAATCATGAAAACGCCGGGAGAATTGGGGAGCAGCCGACTCAGCACCACGGCGCCCGTACGGCTGGTAAAAACTTTTCCGGCGCCCGTAGGAACTGCCGAAAATTCCCAAAATGTCTGTTTTTACTCGCCTTCGGGCCCCGGAGTGTATATGTGAAAGCCCCATAAGCATTACGTAATTGCACGGGCTCACACTTTACATTGCGCACCAATCGAAAGTGTACCTAACTTTGGTAGCTCTCAATTGACAGAAAAAATCATGAAAACGCCGGGAGAATTGGGGAGCAGCCAACTCAGCACCACGGCGCCCGTACGGCTGGTAAAAACTTTTCCGGCGCCCGTAGGAACTGCCGAAAATTCCCAAAATGTCTGTTTTTACTCGCCTTCGGGCCCCGGAGTGTATATGTGAAAGCCCCATAAGCATTACGTAATTGCACGGGCTCACACTTTACATTGCGCACCAATCGAAAGTGTACCTAACTTTGGTAGCTCTCAATTAAAATGTCATAACCAATATGACTTTTAAATCTCTTTCATGTTAAAGGGCCACTTGTTTTCTGTCAAATGATACCACATTCATAAAACTACTGCCACGGATGACTGGTCAAAACGGTCTTTAAATTTGTTTGTGAAAATCGCCTTGTACCAAATTCAGGCTGATGGAACGAATGTGTGTCAAGTCATAGTCATATGCTTCTTTGGTCTTAAATCATTTTAGAAGTTATGTTATGTCTCAGTGCTTAATCGTTTAAAATGATGCCATGTATAAAGGCTTTCACAGAATTTTGTTTCAATCAATATGATAGCCTTTAATTATTTTACACAGCCTATTATTGTTTTTGTATAATGATATCTATGTTCTCTCTGCTCACTTGTCCGTTGCACCATTTCACACGCGTAGGGAACACAATGTTTGTATCTGGAATAGCGAATGAAAGCTCAAAGATTACTAAACTTAAGTGCAAGGAAGAACACTTATGATGATAAGTATCAAATCAATTAACAGTAGACTTTCATAAAAAAGATAATATCCCAAAACTTTATTCATTCTGTAACACTCAATGAGAAGAGCTACTTTAAACAAGGTGTGCGAACGAAATAAATACTGTAATCATCATAACGAAGAGAATGTCATACGTTTTGCTTGTAATAAAAATTTCTTGGACTTTTAATTTATATTAACACATTTTCTTCTCAAAAGCCTGCCCAACATGAATGTAAACATATCAGCAACTATTTTTTGGAACAAGATAAAACACACATAATGGCATTTGACCCACATTCATTGCTTCAGCCCAAACATGGTACAAGAGGATTTTGACAAACATTTTTGAAGAGCCCGCTGCTCAGTCCTCCTTGGCAGCACAATTATGAATATGGTATCATTAGACATGGTATTAGTTGACCTTTAGCGTGAACTATTATTCAAGTTCACAGACGTTATAACTGTTTTAATAAGTAACTACCAAAGTTTGGTACACTTTAATTTGATACGCACTGTACAGCCAACTACGGCCCATTGTTCCATTAACTCAACACCCTTACAGTTTCTGAAAACAATACTCTGCAAACAGCCTTACTGTCACGAGACAGTGCCATTTTTTTAAAACTTGCTTTCGTGAATAAATTCATTAATAATTATCCACTCCAGTCTTTGAGTTTGTGCAATTGGCAATTAACCTCTGACCAACGCATGATACTTTTAGGCCAAGAGCATTAGTTTTAACATGGACATTGCTCATAACAAGCTGATTTTTTTCAGGATAGGTCCAGAAATATGTCTAGAATAAGATACTAAAAGTCCTTATAAATCCTCCTTGAGCGTTTTCCGCAATCGAAGATGGTGTCCAAAATGGCCGCCATTTCCTGAATTTCTTTGCAATTAGATAACCCAAATACATAATTTAAATGTCTAAATATATGTTTTTTCAGCATAAGGAACTCATTAAAATACTTATTGGTAAATTTTGAAACACACAAGTAGTAGTAAAACCACTTCAGCCCTTCCCGAAATCCAAAATGGCGCCCAAAATGGCCACCATTTCCAATTTTATCTCATTGTATTAAAATCAAATGAAATCGCTAAAGCGTTTCATACATAATGACTGTATTATAGGTGCGATATGAATGTTGCTTTGCTGCAGCACTAGTTGGAGGTAGACTTTTTAGCTGAAAGGACGAACTCGAAGAACTACGACCGATTGCCCGTTTGTATGCAATGTGACGGTATTCATCAAGAGATTCAAAACTGCTGGCCCTATAAAGCTTAAGAATGAAGGCTTCCCCAGCTCTTTTTACCTCGTCATGGGTGCTTCCACTGTCTGCGAAGGTTTCAAGCAAGTCATAGTCCCGTTTCTTGTGGACCATATTGAAAGCTTTACGCTTGCCCTGACGGTAGATTGCAGAGACCGTATCACATCCTGTCGCAGCATGAAGAAACAGGTGATTTCTAGTGTCCCCTATGGCATGCTGAATTTCATAAATGTTGAAGACCGTGACAGGATTACTGCGGTATAGCATGTGCATATCTGTGGAAGTGGGTGCCCGAGCAACTAGCATGACCAGTAACGTTCCAACGACAACAACAACAACTGGCACCTGTTCTTACTCTGCTATTGCTAGTGCTGAGGAGACAATCAGTGTGTCGGAATCTGCTTCTGCCTGCTTGATACGTATACCAACCATTAGCATTTTGTCACGTAGACTTTGTCTCATCTTATTGTTGCTGTTGGCTAGGAAAGCTGCTTGGGTTGTGGTTGTTGGCATATTATCATAAAATATGATGTCACTAGAGGTACATTTCTGGGCTATTCATCTCTGCTCAGCTACGTTGTGAAGTTGCACTTTCATAGCCATCGAACACCACCGTCGAATGAAATATATGACTGAACAACATCAGCATAGGTTGACGGTTTTGGCCAAACAACTGATTGCAGTAGGTGACCACCATCTTAAACAAAGAGACCATTTTCTGGCAGGTTGGATTGCTTGGTGAACGACTTCAGCAGGAGACCCAGAGAACTCTTTGTTGGCTTCCGCATCACCCACCTTTGAGAGGGAAAGTGGCTGGGGAGCAAGTTCATAAACAAAGAACGATTCCATCTCAGTGCTGTTATTCAGGACACATGTGATTATGTTGAACAGTAGCGATGGGTTGTACCCTGTGCTTTGTCCCCTGATTTTCACTGTCTTACTCTTGGCACCAATGGTATTCACCTTGTCATTACGATGTAGCTTGATATCTGTGAGCTTCCTACCATTCATTTCGGATGCTGCTACTAGGTTGATTTCTACAGGTTTATCACAGTTGACAGATAAGTCAGCGACGATGCCAGTTGACAAGGAGACCAGGCAATCAGTTTCATATCCAGCAAATGGTGATGTGCCTGCAGCCATTCAACAAGGATGCATCTATCTTTATTGTCTCTTGACCTGGTACTTTGCCATATGTCGTTATGTTGCTCTGATGTACCAGTGTGTACTCCGGTGAACTGTTTCAGTTCATCACAGATAGGAACACAGCGAGGAAGTGCATGCATGAACCCACTTTGCCAATGTACTGTCTGCGATTCCACGTCCATGAGTCATTCCTCCAGATGTTTTCAGCTGCCGCATCAGGAACTGTTCAATGGTCTGATCAGAGAAGTTTCCATCCGAGAATGAATCCACACGGCGGATGGTGAAGTATCCTTTTTCTGCGAATTGTGTATATTTCCTGGCATGGTTTGCTCTAGGGCTTCCATCTGTACAACCTGGCAGATTTGGCATAGGGAAGATGTCCTGCAGCATGGAAATGTGGAATCATTTCCCTCACACAGCTGAGATGGAGCTTCCAGTCCCCTGTCCTTTCAGCTCGAATGAAACATTGCAGAAGAGACACTTAATTGTCGGATATACTGCACCCAAAGCTTCCCTGTCCTACTTTGTCCTGCTGCCCAGTCAAGGAGTTGTGAAATGATCTGACTTAACTGTTTGACACACTCCTCCACAGCTACATCAGTCGTCTTCTTGTCCTGGTTGAGACGGGCACCATACAGATTCGGTAAGTGGTCCTTATCTATGCTGTCTAAGATGCCAGGTTTACCCATCAATATGCCAATGAGGGCAGCTGCAGTACGAATGTGAGCACGAAGAGAACGGGAAAATGCATGACCACATTGCATATGTATGACAGACCCTTCGGCGTACACTGTCTCCCATAGCTCTGCAAGTCCACTTCCGTCCATGATGTGGCCTATGATGCCGAGATATGACAAGAGGAGGTGAAATCCACCAAGACGGACGATTACTTTGTCTAGGTCTTGAGAAGAAGCTACAATCTCTGCTGTCTTGATGTACAAGGGCTGGCCAAATGTTACTGCCGAATTCTCAAGTTATGCTTTTCACATTGTGACTGTGCCGTGTAGATGGTAGTCGGATTGGAGGGGTCCAAGTTGATGAAGGTCAGAGTTTCAATTCTCGTCCTCTCGTACTGGTCACTATGCATGGCCACTTTCATGAAACCACTCCATGAAGGACACAAGTCTAGTTCTAGAACATAGCCAGCTACCCATAGGGAGTCGATCTATGGCAACTGCGGATCAGAGAGACGGGAGCTCCTGGTCAGGTTTCTTGAGGGGATCTATTACAGCAGACCGCAAGCCAGGAACAGCAGGTTTGCTGTTTGTCTTTATCGGAATATGTCCAAATTCTCCAACTTTGTCAGCCGATTTCAATTTTACTGAACGCTTAATGGGTGAAGTATCCACAAACCCAGGCAGAGTAACACAAGCGATTCCTCCCATGTTGTGGAAAGTGGTGTGACCAGTTACTGTCGCTACGTTGAAGTCGGCATTGTCAAACACAAATTGGGTAAAACCGCCCAGGTGATAGGATGGTTCATCATTTGGCAGGAGGGCTTTTTCAAACCGCTGTACTTCTTTATAGTCATCAGCAAAGCTATACCTGGGTCTACTAGCAGAGATGATGGCAAGTGCTATTGAGGTGCATTTCCTGTTTGAAACCGTGTGACTTTTGCCTTTGCTGTTCACTAAATTATGTATGAAACGCTTTATCGACCTTGGTACTAATGTGTCTCCATTTTCAGTTCCATCTAATGTTGAGTACTCTTCATGTTTGTACACTGTCAGTCTGATATCATTGAGGATGATGGAAGCAGCCATATGTGTATGCGCGCGCGCGTGTGTGTGTGTACTTTATGCCTAAGAAGTATTTTGTTAATGAAAATATTTTTTGTAATAATATGTATTTCAATGGTGCTATTCTAGTCTATACATTTGATCATACTCAGAACGTATCTACTTTAATACAATGAGATAACATTGAAAATAATGGTCATTTTGGGTGCCATTTTGAATTTCGGGAAAGGCTCAAGTGGTTTTACTGCTACTTGTGTGTTTCAACATGTATTAATAAGTATTCTGTTGAGTTCCTTATGCTGGAAAACATACATTCAGACATTTAAATTATGTATTTGGGTTATCTAGTAGCAAAGTTATAAGAAATTCAGGAAATGACGGCCATTTTGGCCGCCATCTTGGATTGCAGAAAACGCTCAAGTAGGATTTATGAGGACCTTTAGTATGTTATTGTACACATATTCCTGGACCTATCCTGAAAAAATCAGCTTGTTATGAGAAATGTCCAGGTTTAAGCCTATTTTGACCTAATGCTCTTGGCCTATTTTGTTTTTAACCGCATGAGTTATTTTTTGGAGCATTGTATTGGCTCTGTGGTGTGGTTAGCGGACGTCGGTAATTTGCATATCGCTAGTACCGCACCCTGCATTAGGTATGCTGGCACTGCTCCAACGATTTTGCTACACGGCAGACGTTTTTTTTTTATGAGCAGGCAGTCAGCTCATTAAATGGCAGGCATTTATTTGCAACTTTTGTGTGAATGCGGGATTAAAGAAGAGGCAAGAAAGTGGAACCAAGTTGTTCTTTTCAACATGTATTCTTACAAGAATTACGGAAGGAGTTTTCCAGTCTCCAGGCCTCAATCTCCCCGAGGATGCAACAGTTGCCCTGCATTGCATTAGACACATAAGCCTTCGAGATAGCTGCTTATATAGATAGAAATGAGCAAAATGCACATACTCTCAGACCCCCAATTTTCTCAAACTACCAGTCTTTATTGAAGGTAAAGATAATTACATGCTTACCTTGCTTACCTTTTGAAAGATACGCTACTGCACAACAGTGGCCACGAAATGTTTGGGCTATTAATTTAAAGTGCACTGCTTACATGTAAGGCATTACACACATATTCTAGGATGTCAGATTTTGATGGACAAGATTACCAAGTACTTAAGTCAGCAATTCTAAAATGATATTCTTTGACTAGTGAAGGATATTGAAAGAAACTACGTACGGCTCGCCCAGACAGACAGTGGGGAGACGGCCGCACAATTTGTACACAGGCTGCGGGCTATCTCGATAAATGGTTAGAACTTTCGGATTTGAAGAAGACATTCGAAAATTTAGTACAGGTTGTACTTATGGAGCAGTTCTACTCCAGTAGGTCACGAGACTTAGTTGGGTTCATAAAGGAACAGAAACCAAGAACATTGGCAGAATTGGTGGAAGCTGCTGATCGATATGTGGATGCTTGATCAGGATGGACAAGTGGTAAGTCTCAACAGAGCAAATAATCTTTTAATCCATCCTCTGATAGATTTAGTGAAACTAAATCGGGATGGAATAGTAAGTCTAATAAGAACAGTAACTCTTATAACCCTTCTTTCTATTCTACAGCGTCGAAAGGAGACATAGCTAAGGTGGAAAGGAAACCCAAGGCTGGCCCCCAAGGAGCCCACGAGTGTGGTACAATTACGGGAGCTACGGGCACTTCGCCAAGAACTGTAAGAATCGACTGAGACCGGAAAGATTAGGAGCAGGACTGACTAATGACGACAGCAGCCTGAAGAGCAATCACCTAAGAAGGAAGAAGAAAGAGAAGTCTAGGGACAATGACGTTCCAATGCCGACGGCGACATCGTCAACACTTCCAGGTGACAGCCGAGACAATGAGGAAGATGCGGTTGGCGATTACGGATGCTTGTTCGTAGATTCGTGCTTCGCAAGTGACAGGAACACCGATCTTTCGATGGCCATTGTGAGTGGTGAACTACCAATGCTGAGTGCAGCATGTGGTGGTAAGGCAGTCAGATCCATGCCCGTGAAGAAAGGTTTTCTCAACAACCAACCTGTCCAGTTGTTATGCGACAGCGGATGTTCGACTGCCATCGCAAGAGCTGGTTTGATTTCGGCTGATCAGATGAATGGAGTTGTGAAGATCTGTTTGCTGATTGACTGGACTGTCAGAAAGTTTCCGGTGGCACAAGTATTTGTAGATACTCCTTATTATGCTGGTACTTTGGAAGTATTATGTGTTCAGAAGCCGGTAAATGATATCATCTTAGGAAATGGACCGGGTATCCGAAAACCGTTCGATCCAAGGGCAGATTCACCAAAGTTCCATTGGGAACCACTCCGTTAATCGACGAACCATTCAGAAGAGTCTCAGTCGATCTTATAGGACCCATCGCACCAGTGACGGAGAAGGGTAACAGATACATCCTCACGTTGATGGAGTATGCAACGCGCTACCCGGAGGCTGTCTCCCCTCGTCATATTGATACGACAACAGTAGCCGAGGCTTTGCTGAGCATATTTTCAAGGGTTGGATTGCCACGAGAGATGCTGACAGACAGAGGGGCACAATTCACCTCTGACCTCATGCGAGAGGTAAGTCGTTTGTTGCCAATAAGTCATACGACTAACATATACCACCAGGCGTGTAACGGCATTGTGGAACGGTTCAACAGGACTCTGAAGATGATGTTAAAGAAGTTGTGCGAGGAGAGACCGACTGACTGGGATATTTACATTGAAGCATTACTGTTCGCATACAGGGAGACGACACATGGTATTACTGGATTTGCAGCCTTCGAACTGCTGTATGGTCGTGTCGTCCGAGGACCGCTTATGGTCATCAAGGAACTCTGGAATAACACGCACACATAACCTGATACCAAGTCGACATACCAAGTTGAAGCAGACATGTGAGCTCGCCCGTGGAGGACTGCGAAAGTCCCATGAGAAGTACCGAATCCAATACAACAGGAAGCCAAGAAACAGAGCATTCAAGGTAGGTGACGAAGTTGTACTGCTACCACCTACTGATCGAAATAAACTGCTAATGCATTGGAAAGGTCCTTTCCGTGTTGTTGATGTCGTAGGAAAGCTGGACTACCGAATCGACACTGGGAAGACGGTGAAGACATTCCACGCAAATCTCTTGAAGAAGCATCATCGACGAGACCAAGATCAGATGCCTGAAGCTGATCAACCAACAACGCTTGATATAGCGGCGACTTCCGTGATAGAGGAAGAGGATGTCGACATGGTGGACAAGGACAAGGATCCCCTTCAATTATCTAACCCTCGACAGACTCAAACCGTCGACAACGTCGCCATGAGTGAGACGATTGCTGAACCTCAGAAGGAGCAACTTCAACACTTGCTCAGAAGTTACAGTGATGTTTTCACCGATGTACCAGTTGTGACTGAGGTAGGCTTTCATGAAATTAAGCTTACTGATGACAGGCCTATTCGAAGCAGGTCATACCCTTAAGCACATGCACTTCGATAGGTAGTACAGGACGATATCAAGGAGATGTCGCCCTACGCATCTCCGATCGTGCTCGTAAAGAAGAAGGACGGGAGCAACCGGTTCTGCTGCGATTTTCGCAAGTTGAAGTTGATCACCGTGCCTGATGCTGAGCGAATACCAGATGAAGAAGAGATTTTCTCGAAGTTAGCTAAGGAAAAGTACTTTAAAAAAAATCGATCATCGAAGGGTTATTGGCAAGTGCCACTTATAGAGGAAGCAAAACCCTTAACGGCGTTTGTCACACAAGGTGGTTCATACTTCATACCAGCTTAACCCTAAAAAGGCCGGGCTATTTGAGGTCTTAATACGGCCGGGGGGCAATATGGCCCCCTTTTTCTGTATTTTCCGTTGTCGTTTATAAAGTTTTCCTTTTTGGGGGTCATATAAAGAGCCCTAACTAGTTTCAAAGAAATGGAGCATTTTCATGTAGAAACAGTTTCCCTATTCTAGCACAACGATGAAAGTCAGTAGCAGGGAGGGGGAGGGGTGCCAATGGGCAAAGTGCCCCAAATTTTATTAGAACGAACTAGGCCCCTCTTTATAGAATATGACCGTACAGTGTTAACGCTATCAAATGTCCCTTCTCCAGATAAATTATTCAATTATGAGAAGTTTGCCCTTTTTACACTAAACGTTTGTCCATTTTAACTACCATGACATATTCTACTTAACTGCTGAACCTCTCCTCTTTGAAAGCCCATGCCTTTTAAAATTCATAGAATACCAAGCTTATCAATCGCCCTTTGTTCAAGAAATTCAATATAAAGTTTCAAACATTAAAGGAGTTTTCAAACTCAATTAACTGCATTTACATTACCAAATGTCGTCCATGTTTAAAAAGAGTGATAATTATCACATGTGCTATGACAAGATGTGGGTTTTTTCATCACCCCCATATCTCCTGAAACAACAAGATAGCTAAAAGCCTCCTTAAAGGTACTATGTCCCATTTGCAGGCCAAAAAAATGAAAAGGTTAAATTCCAACGGCATTTGAAAGACAATACTAATTTAGAACTTCCCAAAAAAGAAGGGGGCTTGAAAATGTCTTTAAGTGGGAAAATAATCATGACTATTAGTTGTCGAATCGACTTAGGAGCTATAGAGCCAGTAAGTAATAGTCTGATTTTCAGACCATTGTACCGAATGGTCGTACGTTTTATGCTGCGCAAAGATTCAATCAGTTTAATTTTGGCCATTACAAGAAGTGGGTTATTGATGTAGACAAATGCTCATGTACCCTTTACAGCTCATTTTATGTATGTTATTACCAAAGATGAAAAAGCCAGTCAGTCACTCAATAGTGTCTGACAGTGAAGTCTAGCAAGTAAACGGGTTTCCTTGCATAATTTGAATATTAGGACACTGCTAACGTTTAAATTTCACAGATAGGACATACATGACATATTCATAATTCCTGCAAAGTTCTACAGAATTTGATGTTGGCTGCAAAAGGGACATAGTATCTTTAACATGTTCTTCTGATTTTAAGTGACTGATGTAATTTTTTTCTCGAATCCAACCCCCCCCCCACAAAAAAAATGGCAACGGTCGCTTGCATTTATAGTATCTCTTTATTAAGTAGCATATTAAATGTCATATTTGTAGTCAGTTACAACGTGACCTCCTAATATTTTTTGCAATCTTCAGAACATCACACACAATGCTACAGCAGTATTTTTGACCAAGTAAAGAGAAAATGTTGAAGATTATTCCTGATAATATATGAATTACAACTTAAGGCACTATATACCAAATAACGTCTGCAAATTGTACTATTTTTGCATTGAGGTTACCCTTTGTAGGCGCCCCTTTTTGTTCTACAAAGTGATATTTATGTTGGTACACCCCACTTTGAAAGACTCTCCGCCGCCCCTCTCTGGGAAGCGGAAATGCCCGTTGCCGTACGCTTGTTTCGCTGAGTAGGTCAACTTTTCAAAATTTCGTTGACCTTTCGATGCATATCCTTTTAATTCAAGAGACACACTGCCATTTACGGTGTGTCCATTACAAGAATTTTCGTAATACATTAAATAACAACATACCTTGCCATACTTTGTAGAGGTCTATATCAGGTAGACCATATTTAAGGGATATGTTCATTGCAATGACGATCTTCGTCATTGCTTTGTTTTCGTTCACATTCTGCCCCATTAATATTCTTCTTCTCCTCCTTGTTATTGTTTTCGTCAGGAAATCGCTTTCGTTTTGAACGTAGTGCTTGTTATTCCTAGTTAGGTACTTTCCTCACGTCCTTTTCTTTTCAAATTTCTCAGGCGTAATTTCTAGCATCTCATCAAGGTCACTACATTCTTCGATTTTTGGAATCACTCATGCATAACCGTCCAGGCGCCATTTTGTCCGTTTCTGGTCCATTTTAAGGCCTTTTCTTTCTTACTTCTTATCTCCACTATCCTAGATCCTACAAACTTCTAACAAATTCCTCTAGATAGCCTAAGAGATGCTCTTTTATCTGCGATGCATAACCTGACCTTCAAAATGCAATCTTCGTACTCGAAATTAACATCTGAAACCGACTCCGTCAAAAATCTCTAAAATTCTTGAAAAATTGACCCCTAAAAATCAAAAACTGCTCTAACTTTCTCATACAAATTCCTTTTTTTTAAATCTCACAGTATCTTTATCTCATAAATACACATAGCCATGCCAAATTTCACGCTCCAATGGCTATGCAAAAAATAAATATCGCCCTCTAAAGTTCTGGGAATTGGCTTTCTTACTGAGGCCGTATCTCCATCGTTTCTGGCCAAACCCGTACTCTTTTTTGGTTTTAGATATTTGAAGATATGCCCTTTCCAGCCATATACAAAGTTGTATACCCTAACGCTGACCAAATTTGAGAAAATTGACCTCCAAATTCGCCATTTTCAAGAAAATTCCAAAATAACTTCAACTTGCTCTAAAATTGCGATCTTTATACCTACATCAATGAAACTTGGCAGACATAAGTATCCATATACTTGACAACTGTCTACCAAGTTTGGTAAACAAATCGCAAAGTTATCGCCAAAAATTATGATTTTACTATGCATTACGTAATAGCGCGCTACATGCGTGCAGTACATTGCGCGGAGATTGCATTGGTGTGAAACTGACCGCGATGAGATGGCCTTTCTTATGATATCAAACACGGTATATGTTCACATAGAAAATTTCGAGTAAATCCCATTTGAACAAGGGTCACTATACGAATTATGCTGAGTTTCCGCCAAGTTATAAGACGTATATAAATCGCAATAACTCGTAATAATCCGTAATAAACCGTGAATAGCTCGTAATAACTCGTAACAACTCTTAAATCGGTCGTAAAAGTGGCCAAATCGTAAAGATCCGTGAAAGATCCGTGAGTTTGTGCGATCCGTAAGGACTCGTAAGAAAAATCCGTGTATGTGAGGGGGGTATAATGGAATGTGTCTATCTAAATGTGACATGAAAGTCGTCATGAATACATTGTACGCAAAACTTGTATCATGCAAACCATAAACTTCAGTCCAGTCAGCATCTTCAAGACTTTAGGTGTTACTCTTCTGAATCTTTGCAAGGGGGTATCTTTATTATTAAAAAATGAAACAATTGGGTAGTGATCTGAAATGTCAGATAAAATCATTCCTGATTCAGGTAAGGGAAGAACATTGCAAAAGATATTGTCAATGAGGGTTGGTCTTTGGTTGGTAACCCTGGTTGGTTTAGTAATTAAAGATAATAGGGATAAAGATAACATGATATCCAAAAATCTTGTGAAGTATTTTGAATGGAAGATTTAGTTATATCTATGTTAAAATCTCCTACGGTATAGCAGTCTCTATTGGTAAAGAATGGATTTTGTTATAAATCTTGCAAATATTCTAAGAGGTCATGAATATTTGAATTAGAAGGTCTGTAACATACCGTAATCAAAATGTTCGTAGAATGTGGTACTCTAATTTCAATGACAATTGATTTTACAATTTCAGTCAAACATTTAAGATCACTAAGAATACAATAGTCAAAATGTTGATTGATATACAGAGCTACCCCACATCCCCTTCTATAAACTCTACTATTCTCTACAAATACATAACCAGGTAGTGAATATGAATAAGCAGATTCCCGAGTTAGCCATGTTTCGGTCAAAGCAATTGCAGGAAAATTTGTGTGTGAGGAAGTATGCGTTAAAAAGCGCAAGTTGTTAAAGTTACAATTCAAACTCCTTGTATTTAAGTGCATAATTGAAAATGTATTAGGTGTTTTTTTCAAGAGATTTAAATAGATTCACAGTAAAGTAGTTAGAACTTGGATAATGGTTACCATTATGTTCGTTTATTAAAGTCAGTAGCTAGAATATTAATTCCTTGAGATGCACACTTGTCAAAATGAGAAGAATTTAAATTATCATTTTGAGTATTAATTTTTGGTCTAAACAAGGCGAAAAGCTTACCATCGCTCAGTATACTGAAGGGAACGTTTTCAGCCACAAGGAATCAAAATAAAAGACGGAATGAAGTACATCGTTTCATGTACGGACAATGAACGTGTGCTTGTGGGCAAGGCAGAGACCTGGGGAGAGATATAGGTCGAAAGTGGAAAGAAAGTACAGCAGTTGTAATACAAGGAAGAGGCTACACAAAAAGAAACATATACACATTGATACGACTGGTAAACCATTAGACACACACACTATTTCGTGTGCATAAATGAACTACACAGAAGCATGCACGGACATGGACCTCCCATGCGTATTAACAATTAAACACTTTTAAGAAGCCCACCCCGACACGAGATAGGCTCCAATAGAGCAACCGACCCCAAATCAGGGTGGACCTCCCAAACAAATACAGGTGAAAATGCGGAACGCAAAGAATTGTAAACCAAAACATCACATACTAGCCATGTTCAGACGGGGGCTTCCTAGTAGGGGTAATTTAATCCCTGAAGCAGTAAATATCTCTTGTATATTTCACTTACACCATACCATACCCTCTTACTCGGACCAACTTGCCACGATTAAGTTAACACGACCTTCCACTGACCCCAGCGTAACTTCCAGAAGTCAGGGGCGGATCCAGGATTTTACAAAGGGAGGGGGTGTGAAATGTACGAAATTGAGAGCGCGAAGCCTTTAAGGTGTGGGGTAGGGCCCACTTAAGGGCCACGGACAATTTAGAACCTTAAGATGCTTTATGGTAAATTCTGAGGCATTTCTGAATTAGTAAACTGAACATTATTTATGTGATTTTTGTTTTAAGGTAAAGGGGGAAGCGTGCGCCCCCACGCCCCTGGATCCGCCCCTAGAAGTGGTGGCGCCCGTACTAGTCGACCTCAACCCACCTTCCGCATCTAAACCGTGCGAAATCTAATTTATATTCTCGATAAGGTCATATATACTCCGAGTGCCAAGTGAGAGCATCCACAAAGTCAACTTACGCTACCCACTAGTCGTGTTAGCGCGTTACTCCTGGATAAATCCAGGAGTAAATCGGTTGGGGTAAAGGTAGGCGTGGCTAACACCACTATCGTTCAAACGGTCACTACTCCGACCTTTACACCGACATCACCATACTAACCCCGACTAGCACTTAATACGACCTTAACCCGACCAAAATTGCCATCGCCTGAACAAGACTAATGTTAGTTAATTTGTAAAGGCAAATGTGGTATGTCTTTGTATTCTATAATGATAATAGACTGAAGATCTATTTAAAAAGAAATGTATCACCTGGCCGGGTAAAGCATTTAGGCAAAAAAGAATTTCTAAATTACCTTTATATGCAAAACAAAAGATTCAGTTATTTAACATATTCCATGACTCCTGCATCACATTAGCCGTGTTCACACGATGGCAATTTTGCTCGGCGTAAAGGTCGTGTTTAGAGCTAGTCAGCGTAAATATGGTGAGGTCGGCGTAAAGGTCGACGTAGTGATCGTCTAAACGATAGCCGTGTGAGCTACGCCGACCGATTTACTCCTGGATTTATCCAGGAGCCGAGTAGCGCGCTAATACGACTAGAGGGTAGCGTAAGTTAGCTGTGTGGATGCTCTCACTTGGCACTCGGAGTATCTGTGACCTTTTACGAGGGTTGTTTGTTTACAATCGAAAATGAAAAATAGATTTCGCGCGGTTTAGATGCGGGAAGTGGGTTAAGGTCGACTAATGCGGGCGCCACCACATCCAGGGGCGAATCCAGGGGGCGTGGGGGCACAAGTCCCCTTTAACCTTAAAAAGGGGGGAAGATAAACGAATGTTCAGTTTACTCATTCAGAAATGCCTCAAAATGAACAAAAGATCATATTAAGGTTCAAAACTTTCCGGGGTTCTTGAGCGGGCCCCGGACCCCAAACCGTAAAGGCTTCGCTCTCGCAATTTCCTACATTTCACGCCCCCTGGAAGATCTTGGATCCGCCCCTGACTTTTGGAAGTTACGCTGAGTAAGACTGGGTCGGTGGAAGGTCATGTTAACTTAACCGTGGCAAGTTGGTCCGAGTAAGAGGGTATGGACAACTAATGGTGTAAGTCAAATATGTATGGGATATTTACTGCTGCACGGATTAACTTACGCCAACTAGGAAGGCCCCGCCTGAACACGGCTAAAGTGTGTCAACATCATTCACAGTACATATCTGCATTTCAAGGGCAAAGAATGAGGGGAAAGACATTAGGCATTTAGCTGTCGTCATTTTTTTATAACCCGGCACTTAATGAAATGGATTGATAAAAACAACACTCGGACCTATAAAATGTAGCATTGACGAGAAAATCAAACCCAATTTCATAGGACTGTGATACCGTTCATAAATCCAACCGATTAGTTTAACGTAGTGCTTAAGAAGAAATTGACCGAAGAGCTTTGCAAAATCACCGAGGAGCATTTTACTAGTCATTTTCTAGTTTAAAAAAAAGGATTTATATCACAACATCATCAGATTTTGATAGCAATGCTTGATACTCCAAAACAAGTAAACATCATAATGATCATCCACTACTGGTGGTGTTTAAACTAATACATTTCACTGAATGCATGAATGCATGTATGTTACAAAATAAAGTCAGACATGCATAAATACATGTATTTTTACACAGAAGTTATACTACATGGCGGAGATATACACCTATATCAAATCAATCAATCAACGAGTCATCTGGGAATGCATGAAATAAGAATCATGAACAATCAAAGATGGATCGGAGTATGGTCGACTCAGTTTAAAAAGTATTTGAACTTTGTATCTTTATATTGACCATTACAGACAAATATATATTTGTGGTGGGTGTACAATGAACATCCTTCAGCATTCAGCAATTTAGTAGTCGAAAAATGCAAATACCAATTGTCCTGTAAAGATATACAGAAAAACAAATATTTCCCAGTCTTGAAAAGGGTAACAAGGTGCCTCACAAAATTTAATAATTGTTTTGCAAATTTAATCCCCATCAGTATGTACAATTTAACGAGTCTATAAATGTATCTAGATATTTTTAGTCCCAACAGTATAAAATGGTTATGATAATAATAATAATAATAATAATAATAATAATAATAATAATAATAATATGTCTTGTTTACCCAGGGTAGCCTCTTCAGTATTCATACTGTTCTCCCTGAGGGCCCTGCATAGTACCAACAGTACAAAAAATGAACACCCCTTAGCATTGAGTAATCTAGTTGTCAAAACCTGCAAAATACTAATTGTTTTATCAAGATAAACAGGACAAAATATTGTCTAGTTTTCAAAAGAGTAAAAAGATGCGTCTAAAAAACGCAATTAGAATTGGACTGCAAATTTAATCCCTTGTCAAAACCGTATAAAGGATATACATGTACAATGAATAATTATGAACCCATATTATGAGACGAAGAGTTTGGCATCATTACATCATTATATAGAAAACATAGATACAGTTAAACTTTGATATGGCTTCAGTCCCAACAGGCAACAGTACAAAACATGGATATCATTCAGCATTCAGCCATCTAAAGTACTGAAGCCAAATCTGATTATGCGTGGACTGTGGTTCCATGATTTGCATGAAATGTGGTACACGTAAATATTTCTTTTTAATTGGCATTTATTTCAGCAGCACAATATTCTTCAGCATTCAGCAATCTAGTGGCTGAACACTGCAACATACTATTTTTCCTAAGAAGACACACAGGGAAAATAATATTTCCTAGCTATGGAGGTAAAATCACAAAATATAATCATAAATGCTTGAAAATTTTATCTCCTTTCAAAACCAAGGAAAAAACATACAATGCACAAATATGAAGACAAAAGCGAAGAAGTTTGTATCACCATACATATAGAGAATACATAAATATTTTTTCCAATGGTTTTGGCCCAACAGTATAAAACATGAGTACCTTTTAGTATTCAGCAATCTTGTTGCTAAACCCTGCGATATACTTATATAATATTGACTGGCCTTGAGGGAGATACCACATATATTGCCCAAAATATACTCATATTGCCCCGAGTCAAAGACGAGGGCAATATGGGTCTTGTAAGGGCAATATATGTGGTATCTCCCGAAAGTTAAGTCAGTAAATATTGTTATCGTTATCCAAATCAGACATCTAGAGCAAATACATAAATCAACCATGACAATCTCAAAGAACTGAAAAAAAAACTTTCTCAAACCAGCACTGTACATCCAGTGCTTGACGAAATTTTCGATACACCGTCACTGATAACAGTGTGCCTTTGGTGTGATTATTACGTCACAATGGAGTGCGCGCAAAGTGCGCAGGTTCTCGTAATGCGCAATGAAAATGACAAAATACGGCGCTGTCAATATGAGACTTTATACAACTTCCAAAAATGTTCCGTAATCTGATTGGTTCAAATCAGGTCACGTGACATTCAGTGGACTGCACTGTAGCTTCCAAATGTACTATATCTGCACTCGCCGGAGTGCAGGTATCAGGTATAGTGCTTTTGGTATAGCACATTTCCTGCACTCAAAATGAGGTCATCAATGCGAGTGCAGTGGCGAATGATATGATCGATATGACCGGGCGTGTCAAAGTTTGCGCGAAGTGTATGCGCAATGATGCTCGGATGCGGTATATCCAGGGGCTCTTCTCGCACATCGTGCATTATTTGGCCCTGAATGCACTCGCTACCGTGAGTTATTTGTATAATATTTTCACTCGTCTCTACACGCAAAGTCTATACGGGCAGGGAGACCAAGGAAAATACAAAGAATATACCCTTCCGTTCCCACTGCTAATGGAAACTAGGGCAATACGGTTTTGTACATGACCAGCTCAGATGTCTGATATTGGTAATAATATAGAGATATCGACTGCTACTCGAGGACTAGCTGTTTCTATACTGGCTCGCGGGCTACCCAGGCACGCCTCGGGGTGATGACAGTGGATTCAACTTTCCCGCGAGCCAGTATAGAAACAGCTAGTCCTCGAGTATTAAGGCAGTCGATATGACTTTTATATGCCGAATTAAAACAAAAATCTAACAAGAATTCTTACCTTTGCCTTTTATTGAGTAAACAGATGCATCACAAAAGTCCATCAAATTTGGATTGCAAGTTTTTTCAATTGTCAAAACCATGGAAAAGATATGCAATTAACAAACATGAAGCTCATATGAGGCGAAAAAGTTTTGCCTCATGATATGATTAAATAGAGAATATAGGTACAAGTATATTATGAAATTCACGCTTCGTACTGTCTTGTACTGTTGCCAACAGGCAACAGCACAAAACATGAATATCCTTCAGTATTTAACAATCATAGTACTGAAGCTAAATCTGAGTTTGCATGAAATGTGGTTCTGGAAGATATTAGTTATCCTTTAAAGTATAGGAATAAATATTTCCTAGTTTTAGAGAAGGTAGAAAGATGCATCACAAAATTAATCAGAATTGGATAACAAATTTAATCCCTTTTCAAAAGATATATAACAAACAAACATGAAGCTTATAAAGCGATGAAGTTTGCATCACTATATCATAATAAAGCATTTTAGATACACGTATATTTTGAATGTTCCTCAGCCTGCAACAATCTGCTGAACCCTGCAAAATACTAATTGTTCTAAAAAGATAAAGGAACAAATATTTCCAATCTTTGGAAACGGTGAAAACATGCATCACACAAATCAATAATAATTGGACTGCAAGTTTAATCCCTCTTCATAACCAAAGAAAAGTAATACAATGAACAAAGCATGACTTTATTGTCAGACACTATTGAGCGACTGACCGACTTCTTTTTTTCTTTGGTAATAATATACATATAATGAGCTGTAAAGGGTACATGAGCATTTGTGTACATCGATAACCCACTTCTTGTAATGGACAAAATTAAACTGATTGAATCTTTGCGCAGCACAAAGCGCACGACCATTCGGTACAAGGGTCTGAAAATCAGACTATTTACTAAAAATGATTGCAATAACTAAAGTCGATTCGACAACTAACGGTCGTTATTTTCCCACAAATAGACATTTTCAAGCCCTTTCGTTTTGAGGGAAGTTCTAATTAGTATTATCTTTCAAATGCCGTTTGAATTTAACATTTTCATTTGTTGGGCCTGCAAATGGGACAAAGTACCTGTAATAGGTTTACATTAAACTCATATTGAAACTTTATAATAAATAAAGAAACAAACAAATTCTGGAGTTATAGAAAGCCTTATGAGGCGATGATAACTCCGCATTCAGGAGTTGATATACATCAACAATTTCTTGAAACCTAGTCATAGAACAGAGTAGTTAAATTCAGGGCAGAAATGATCGACCCTTAGGCTGTACGTTTCCTCTAATCACCTAACATTTGCTTGTTTAAATCTTGAAGAGAGATCGCATAAAATCGGAATTTCATGTAATATCATGATATTAAAAGTGATCATCACAAAAGACTTCAATTGGGAACATCACCAACATTGATGTGGTCTTGCAGTTCTATCATGGATATACCCCAATGTTATTTCTTTCATCCAGTTCTTCGATTTTATTTTGTCTATTACAGAACGTAGTTGAGGTAGATCCCTTTTTTCAATGCTAGAGACTTTTTCGGAGGTGATAGTTAAACCTGTTTCTAGATCTGATACATTTTGTTTTGCATTTGCCAGATCTGTTTTCATATTGGCCATATCATCCATAATTGTGTCAAGCTTACCATTTAGTTGAGTGAACGAGGCTCTTGACTCCAGCATAAAGGAAACTAGTTATCGGGGTATCATGGCTGCTCCCGGTGCGCCGCGGTCCTCGTGCAATAACAATGACGTGTCATTAGTAATGGCGACTCCGGTAGCGGATTGCTTACTTTCGCTTGTTATCACATCACTGTTTTAGCTCTTATTTGAAGCATTCGGTTGTGATTTCCCCTTCTGCTATATCCTTAGGTTGTAGTCTCGTTTTCCTTTGTCCATTCTCAAAGATTTGATGGATATTTTCACCAAATTTGTTTTGATATGTCGGGAGCTCTCAAAAATACCGTGCGTTTACCAGGTTGTCATAGGAAGGGGTTTAGCTTGTTTAAGGGGTAGGGCCTTCGGAGAATAAGCGACAAAAAATCCGAATAGGCTTTGTTTTTCACCAGTGGTTTACGCCAGTGGGTATTTTTGTTTTCATTTATTTATTTATTTATTTATTATATTTATTATTATTATTATTTTTTTTTTTTTTATTTATTTTTTTTTTTTTTGGGGGGGGGAGGGGTTGTTTTAAAAAAAAATGTGGACAACATATTATTCTGCCTTCATTGCCCCCTCCCCCACGGGTGTGCGTATAATTCCTTTTAATTTTTCGTGTCATGTTCTACAGCTTTTTATAAACTTCACAGTAAAGATAATGCAATTTAATTTCAACAAATTACAATTTGGACATTTGGACAAAGTGAATGCCCATCTTTCAGCTTTTCATTATCAAAAATACGCTGGGACTTTAAATCTTATTAGATTATGAGCTTGAACTTGAATTAAAACTTTATTGGAACAGCTATTGACCCGTGAGGCAAATACAGGCTTAAAATAGCAAAGAAACAAAATATTTACAAGGTATAAGCAATTGTCAATAAGTTTGTGAACACATTTTCTTGTCTAGTTACAGAAAAAAAAATGAACATAAAAAATAAATAAAAAGGTGAAGTATCATTCAAAAAAAGATATAGATAAGTAATTGAATAATTAATACTAATGAGATTTTTGTTTACCTTTAAACACTGAATGTAAATTAAATTCTATGTCATTCTCTTGACATTTAGAGGGGAGGGGTAAAGGGAGTTCTAAAATGGAAGCTTAGATGACTTGAATTACACCATGATGGCCTAATTCAAAAACTGTTATTCTTGCTTAAACAGCTTTTCCATTAAAATAATATTTGGTCTATCATATTAATAGTAGCATAGCAAACATACAGCCCTAGAAGTCTTAAAGGTATAGACCAGTCATGCGATTGCATTGTGAAAGAAACGTTGTGGAATCGATCAGAAAAGGTTGATCAACTAGCATATAAGTATTGGTGTGTACTGCAAGGTTCTGAAATCATCAAACTGATAAGACATTTGGCCCAGTCTTGGTAAAGTTACAAGCACTGTACACATAAATATTTATATGGGACTACCCTATATCTATCCAGCCTGGATAGATATGATAATTTACCAAATATATCACTTAATAGGCGGTTTCCAAGCAAAATTTGTATCATCACGTATGAGTCAAAAATATTCTTTCACATGATTGGTAGAAAGAGCTTCCATTTCATTTTTGGAGAGGGGGGTGTTTCAAAAACTGGTCTATATTCAACGAGAGCATGTAATTCATCACCAATCGTCTACTTTTGTCAGATTAATTACATTTTTTCATGGAAGAATAAACAGATTTTTAATGTCCAAACTTGTCCTTAAAGATAATGTAAATCACACAGGTCCTAGATGTTTTAATAGTGTTTTACAAACTCTTAATATGATCATCTTAATATGATCATCTAATCTTTGCTTCCCATTAGTTTTCAACCAAGAGGTCTTATGCACCTGAGATGAACATATACCATTAAAACCACATTCTATAATAATTGTTCTAACACAGTCCGACCAATCTGATTGGTAGCCTTGGACGCTTTCCATCCGAAATATTAGACTATTAATAATAACATCAATGTTATTATGGTTTTGTTATACCAGTTTAGCCAAAAGAATTGACCATTCTGTATTTCATATGATTTGTTAATGGACAACGTCGAAGTTCACCAACATACAAGTATAAGTCGACAATTTACAACTAAGTACTAATTGACACAATTCCACTGGGAGCTTTTCTGCAAGAAGGTATTGAGAGGAAACTTAGATTTCGCATCCATAAGTAAAAAATAGTTAATACTAGGCTGTCAAATAAGCTAAGATGAATATCGGTCGGGGGAGCAGGCCTCCTACAAGTGGTTATCAAGGAGTACATAGCTTTGCTAATATGATCATACCATTTTTTTCTGGGCTATAACAAATTTTCCACTGTAATTGAAGGTTATGCCGAAATAAACATGGTCATCAAGAACATCAATTGAAAGATTAAACGAGAACTCGTTTGAGATTTAATCTCAATTATATAAGTAATAAAAATGAGGGTTTACGTTAAATGAGACCCCGTCAGTGCGCATGCGCTAAACAGCAATATTCGTAGATAGCCGAGGATGTGCCTACTGAACCAAGCAGAAAGATAACGAGAACTGTAATTAATAACCATACCCAGCACTAGGGAGGGTAAGGGAGGGACGTAAACCCTCATTTTATTACTTATATAATTGAGATTAAATCTCAAACGAGTTCTCGTTTAATCTTTCAATTATACTACGTAATGCCATTTCGGGATTACGTTAAATGAGATTTTGAAGCTCAGTAGGCCATCCGAACCAGTGCTCAACACAATAATAAACATTATTGAGAGAAAAGCAAGATAAACATGCTGCTAAAAGGTAAACCAGCTGACCTTATAATGCGATGCCAAATCTAGGACATCCTTTAGGACGTCATGATTGCACCTGTGAAGTTAACGTTCCTGTTCTCCACTGGTTTCATGTAAAAAGTTCGAAACGTCCGTTCAGAAGACCAGCCCGCCTGGGCTAGTATATGCTTGATAGGCAGATTTGTACTGTTTGCCGCCGAAGTTGAAGCAGCTCGGGTAGAATGAGCTTTGTAGATGTCTGTGTCGATCCCTGCCAAGGTCAACGTTTCCTTCACCCATCTGGCGATGGTCTGCGTAGTAACGCGTTTGTGCGGTTTCTTAAAGCTGATGAACAGATAGCGTTCCTGTCCCCTGACGCTCTCCGTTCTGCGCAAGTAGTGCCGCAAGTAGTTAAGTACACATAACCTCCTGTCTGGTGGATATGCCTTCATTTTCAAGTTGAAGTTCACATTTCCCGGTTTCGTTTGCTTTAGGAGGTCCTTAAAATGAACAGAACTTCGCTGCCCTTGATTTTCATGTAGTCAAGATGCAAGCTGTGCAGTGACTGGACCCGCTGGGCCGATATCAGAGCCATAAGTGTGCAAAGTTTCATAGTCAAAGTTTTTAGTGTGAGCGAATTCGCTGGTGCCCACTTCCGTAGATAATTAAGCACTATGTTCACATCCCAAATCTCCTTATATCTTGGCGCTGGAGGGCGCAATTGGAATGCTCCTTTACAAAAACGACTAATAAGAGGATGAGTTCCAACTGTACATGACGAATCCTCAAGTACTAGGAATGCAGACAAAGCGCTGCGTGCAGAATTTATAACACTATAACTAGCTCTTTCTCTTTCAAAGAGTTCTGACAAAAATCAATTACATCATTGGATCTCGCCTGGAGATAGTTCAAGCCTTTCTTATGGCAGTATGCCTTCCATTTCCTTATGTAAACGGCATAGTTCTTTGTCGTTGATGCTCGCCACGATGCTGCTATTACATTGATAGCTCTTGTACTCAAACCTTTACTTTCTAGGGGCTGGCGCAGCACCTGCAACAAAGCAAATCAAGTTGATTATTAAGCGGGTGTGGCTCATTTGTAATAGGCTGTGCTAGTAAGTTTGGCCTTCTAGCTATGAACATGGGCTCCCCAATAATCATACTCTTCAAAAGGGGGAACCATGGTTGGGTAGGCCAGTTTGGAACTAAGAGTAGGCCTGTTGCATCATCGCATTTAATCTTTTGTAAGCATTTTGCGATGAGGCAGAAGGGTGGGAAAGCGTAGAAACTTAATGGTTTCCAGTCGATTGTGAAAGCATCAACTGTTTCAGCTCCAGGGTCAGGCAGCCATGAGACGTATCTGTCAACTTGCTTATTTAATCTCGATGCAAATAGGTCTATTTCTGGGAAACCAAATTGCTGAGCAATTTCTTTGAATGCATCTGTATTTAGCATCCACTCTGTCTTGTGGTTAAAGTGTCTAGACATGTGGTCTGCCTCTGTGTTTAGTTTCCTGGTAAATGGGCAGCTGATAGCCATATGTTCCTACTCATGCACCATTCCCAAATGTGTTTGGCTGCCTCATTGCAATCTGCGGACTTGCAGCCCCCCATATTGTTAATGTATGATACTGCGGTTACATTATCAACACGGAGTAGTACATGCACATTTTCCACATCAGCACAGAAGGATTGAACGCCAAACCCGGCAGCGACCGTTTCAAGGTAGTTTATGCCATAATGTCTTGCTTTGTGCAATTCTATTTCATTCCATCTACCACCTGTGCATGATTGGAGGTTAGTAGCACCCCAGCCAGCCCCACTGGCGTCCGTGCGCAACTCAAGGTCTGGTTTCGGTCTTCTTATTGGAGCGAATGAAGACGTTACATGTTCAACCCACCATTGAAGTTCACCCTTGGCTTCTTTTGAAAGTGTCATTTTCCTATCGAAATGACCTCTGTTTGCTTTTAGTGCTGCAATTTTGTCTCCCTCTAAAGTACGATAGAAGAGAGGGCCATATTGGACTGCTGGGAAAGTTGAAACGATCTTCCCAATAACCCTGGCAACGTGCCTTATTGAGGGCTCCTTAGTGTCAATAAGCTCTTGACAGAGGCGTTCGACTTCGAGCGCCTTGCTTTCTGGAAGCCTAATTTGCATAGTATTTGTATTCAGAACAAAGCCAAGGAACGTTATCTCTTTGGTGGGGGTAAGTACCGATTTTTCAGGGTGAATAATGAACCCGAGTTGTGCAAGGATGTCAGTGGTAGCCTTAACAGCTGCTATGAGCTTTTCTTCATTTTCTGCAATGAGGATTGTGTCATCCAAATATCCTACCACAATGTGACCAGCTTGTCTAAGCTTAGAAAAAACTGGCTTTAGTAATTTTGTGAATAGCCTTGGTGCTGTACTGAGACCATTGGGCAGTGCTTTGAATTGCCAACATTGACCATTGACAATAAATTTGAGGTATTTCCTATCCTCTTGGTGGATCGGTACTGTATAATATGCATCTCTGAGGTCGGCCGAGGCTAGAAAATTGTCAGGGGATACAAGATCCAGCACAGTGTGGATATTATCCATTTTAAAATGCTGATACATCATGCATTTATTCAATTCTGAAAGATCGAGGATTAGACGTACACCTCCATTCTTTTTGGCGTAGTAAAAATATTAGAAATGAATTCACCCTCTTCATGTACACAGGGCTCAATAACATCTTTACGATGGAGGCTAGTAATTTCTTCTTGAATGCGCTTAGCGTCCGGGACGCTCCGTTTATAGCGTTTAGCCTTTAAATCAGGCAAGTCTTTAATTTTTTCTACATCAAACTCGATCTTGTATCCCGTGACAGCCCTAATAACAATAGGGTCTGTTGTTAGCTCTTGCCAATTTTTCCTAAAATATCTCAGTCGACCACCCACTTGGGGAACACTACTACTAGTACTAGCATTAGTCATAATATTTTCGCTAAAAATGTGATTAGTGTGTGAGTCACTGACCTTGTCATGACTTGGTCTTGGGAGTTCTACTTCCTCCTCTGCTGGCCCGTGGGACCCTCTGGGCACCTGGCGCTTGCATTTGTGGCTGGTTCGGAGCCTGAGACTGAGTGTACGGAGGTAGTCTGCCCCTCCTGTTCTGTCTGTACCCTAAAAAAGGGCCACCCTGCGATCCTGACATTGGCCTGCTATACCCGTGTGATTGGCTCTGTGAGCCCCAGCGGTGCCCCGGTGCATTGTAGCCGCGTCCCCGATAGGGATGCGAAGCAAAGCGGTGTTTGAATTTGTCCCTCATCACACCGGCCGCTGCCAGTTGCTGATCTTTGAGATCCTTCACCTGCTTGCCAAGATCATCACCGAACAAAAGTCTAGTAGCTGGCAGAGTAGGTTTGCACAGATGCGTAAACCTTGCATTCAAGTCAGGCTTTATGAGCTCTTTCCGCAGGCAGTTCAGTTCAAAGTTAGCGTTGCAAATCAACGCCAAAGCATCTTGCTGTGTATCAGTTATACCGCCCGTAGAAACGGAGCGGGTAAATGCATTGATGCCATGAGTGAGTGATTTTTGAACTCGCTGTAACTTCAAGTCACGGCTTTTTGTCATCGGAGGTAGATTGTCCCATATTGCAGGGTTCACCTTTGGTGCCTCTATAATCTGACAATTGCTCGGAGCTGGGTATTTAGCAGAAACTTCATCAAGAACTTTCCTCCAATTGATGTGTCATGAGATATGAAGCAGATTGGGCTATCTCCTCCTCAATAGGATCTCCGATATCCGACACCATCGCAAATTTTGCGGCGATCGAGGAATGACAAAGTTATCAGGTTGAGGCATGTCTGTGTCAAAATTCTCTTCCTCCGAGCCGGCGCCCGCTTCGGTATCCGCGGGTGGACCGTAAAAATCCATGAGCCCGGTGGGCACAAAGTCTTCCCCGCCGGTAGCCCCGGTGGAGCGGCGAGACGAAGACGGGCATAAGCTGCCGGTGACAGCCGTATCATTAGCAGCGGGCAACGCCTCAACCACTCGCGCGAGAAGCGCTTCCATTTTATCAAGTCTGCTATTGAAAGTAGAAAATGGAATCGTTGAATTCACTTTCTGATTCCCCGTCTCGCTCATTGCCTTTGGCTCTGAGTCCGACTTTGTTTTACTTTTAGCTTTCCCCGGCCCACTCTTGCTGACTTTGCCAGCCGTGACTTTGCCACTGGAGTTGGGTAATTTTTTCTTTCCGTCGGAGCCCGTGGCTCCCGCGCTACCAGGCGGTGCCTGGGGTGGAAGCGCGGACGGAGGACATTCAGCGGTGCTGCTATCCATTTGAGACGATACAATTCTATCGTAAAAATATCACTTCAGAAGGGCGTGATTTATAAAAATAAGCGTCTCAAAATTATCAGTAAATGTCAAGCATGAAACTAATAACGTTTTTTACCTTAGAATTTCGGGGCGTGGATAATAATCTCTAATTTCTTGAGCCAGAAAGGTGTCCTTTCGCTCAATAACACGCGACTGACGAATTGCTGTTTAGCGCATGCGCACTGACGGGGTCTCATTTAACGTAATCCCGAAATGGCATTACGTAGTATAATGTCTGTATTTCCTTTATAAAAAAAGGGAATATTTGCATCTTTAAAAAAAAAAAAAAATTGGTTCTCGATGCATTAATATTATAGCCCCTCTGCAATAGTTTGGCGAGGAGGGATTAGAGGGATTAGCGTGTTCACTGGCAGGTGGTTATCTCATCAACTCAGCTCTCAATTAACATAAGAAAAAGAGGATCATTGGGACCAACGGGTGTGCGCTTAGGCATTGTTTTATATATAGAGGGAGCAAGTAGCTACAAGGAGTACAGTGGGGCTATCATAACAATAGGTACATATGGTGTTTAGTGGTTTTTGCACGTCTTCCTTTGACTCTGTAAGAATTATGGTATCATCAGCATACAATAGTGTAATTAAAAAAAATTAAACAAATAAATTCTCAGTCTGAAGTTCAAATATGAGAAGTGAAATAAGGGAAAGTCCTTTACCAGTTTTCAGGACGTTCCTTTCGAGATCATGTAAATACAAATTGCAAAGAGTAGGGATGATAAGTTGTCCCCCTGTCTAACATCGATTAGTGAAGGGAAAAGTTGTGACAGTTGTCCAGAGATAGACTTTACACAGGATCTGGCTTTTATATACAGATAAATGAAAACATTAAGGAATTTACCATTAATTCCATGAGGAAGCAACTGGTTCCATTGTGTGATCCTAATTATAGATTAAATGCTTCACGATAATCAATAAAAACAAAAAACGGTCTTGACAGTACATTTATTGACAGAGAAGTATATGCCCAGTTAAATTTCTTGAAAATTAGGATTTACTGGTCTCAGATGAGTGCATTTTTAAGGTCAATCTTAAAATCTCTCCTTTTAATTCTGATTAATGATTTTTTGTATACTAGTTTCATAAAAAATTGCTCTATGAACAATGATGAAATAAAATTTGAAAAAGTAACGAGCAAACGCGGGCAGTCGTGAAATTGTAATCATAATGTTTGCCTTTTTAAAATAAATTTGTTCCTTTTTACCTTGTTATAGAATTTGTGTGCACTTTCTCCAGAGTTATTGTTTTTGCTTTGTAACTACTTACCTTTATTTTTTTTTCTTCTTCAATTTCTGAGCCCTCCACAGGCTATTTATTAATAATCTTCACAGAAATAAACAAATGAAATATATGTGCATGTTTTATAATAAACACATTCAAAATAATCTTTCTATACAAACAACAATTGTAGCAACTGCCACTTTAAAGCAAAATGTCTTTCCATTCCAGATAGATGTACAATATATTTCTCATCTTTATTATATTGTAAAACTTTCTTTTTCAACTTATCAACAAGCGGAACAATACGTTAGAATAAAGAGACAAACTTACCTTTATAGTTTTGTATCGGAACATCCCCCAGTATAGACCTACGTATTACATGGTTATGCAATCAACAATAATTTCCTTTTTTTTCTCGTTGAGAAGATTTTGGTGAGCGCATATTTGTCATGTTTGTTCCAATGGTAATTCTTTACTTCAAAAGCAAGATTAATATTTTTCATTCATTACTTTATTATTATTGTATTGATATTATTTTTGTTATTGCTTTCCTTTGATTTAGGGCCTAAGTTGGACATTAGAAAAAGAATTAACGCTATGAAGAAACTAATGGTCGATATAGAGGAGGAAGAGAAAACTATGGAGAAGGCACTGACGCAACGGGAAGATACGGAGAAAGGAAAGAAGACTATGAAGAAGGGACTGGACGCTATAAAGAAAGGAAGGGAAAATATAGAGAAGGGACTGGGAGTTGTAGAGAAGGGACTAGAAACTAATGAAATTGAATAGTACCTATGAAATAATTCAATGAAGCTACACTCTCAATTTTACAAACTAGAGATAATTTGTCATGCTGACAAATTAAGGTGATATGCTTCTGATACTTTGAATTGAAAATTTTTACCATGTTGCCGACATCCGATTCAAAATCGGAGGCTACGTTGCGATAGCCCATAGTCTCAGCTACAAAATACACTAATTTTTCGGAGAAAATGGCGCAATAACAACCCAGATACGGCTCAAAGATCATTGCCATGCAGATTCATGTTTTGAAAAAAGTGACCTCCATAGACATATGCACTGTCGCCTTTAATCGAATATTTCACTATGATGACGTCATCAAAATGATAAATTAATTTTATTTATCTCGTAGAGAATTATGTCAGCTACAACATATCAAAATCTGGGAGAAAATCGATCACCGGTAAGCGAGATAACCTCAATTGAACGAAGGACATTATGACGTCATCAATTAACATTTTGACATACGCGCACGTGCGCGTCGTGACGTGCACGGCAACGTGGATTGTTAGTATGTTAGACAATGGCCGGAAGTTTATGTGTTCTGAATTTGGTTAATTTATGATGAATGGTTATGAAGAAATGAATGATGAAGTGAAATCACAAAATGGCGCCTAGATGACGTCATGGTTGGGTGATCAGACTGAAAAGGTTACTGTATCCATTCCTGATCATGGTAAAGATACTGTGAAAATTTGAAGATGATTGGTTATTCCGTTTTTGAGATATCTTGAACACAAAATTCATACAGAAAGAAATACAAAAGAGATTTGTACAGACGTGGTTACGTGCTATTTATAGATGGTGACGTCATCCCATTGGCAGAAAATTAGTCTCCGAGTACTTTCAAATGACATTTTGAATTGAAAATTTGACCATGTTCCCGACATGTGATAAAAAAAGGGAGACAACTTCTCGATAGCCCAGAGTCTCAGCTACTAAAATTACATACTAAAACTGGTCAAAACAACATTGTCATGCAGATTCATGTTTTGAAAAAAGTGACCTCTCATAGACATAACACGCAAATATGACAAATTATGCATTGTCGCCTTTAATCGAATATTTCACTATGATGACGTCATCCAAATGAAAAATAAATGTCAAATCTCTTGTAGAGAATTATCTCAGATACAACATATCAAAATCTGAGAGAAAATCGATCACCGATAAGCGAGATAATCTCAATTAAACAAAGACAAAAATGACGTCATCAACAAAATGCATTTTTTAAAGTTTAGATGACAATATGACTTTGTTTCAATTTGTACGAGTCAGGGTGGTATGAAATCATATCTCCAACTCATGCTCTTTCCAACCATGATATAAAACTTGGGGGTCGATGGACTATCTGAAGAGCTATTTCGATTTTTAAAATGGCATGTTTTTGATCAAATTTGCATTATATTGCCCATAGCAGCACGCACGGATTTTGCACTTTGACGCGCGCTCACGGCCTTATGAAAGGTCAAGAGTGACTGAAATTAATGGAAATTGTCAATTACGGTAAGAGGAATCCACATCATGTAAAAATTTTGAATTTTGACATTTTTCGCGCGCACAACTTACGCGCGGACACGTACGGACGTAAAATATTGAAATTCTCTAAATGACCTGGTTCGTACTCAAAATTGTTCATGAGTGATTTTCAGCATTTTTTAATTTTGACGCGCGCGCACGTGCGCGTCGTGACACGCACACGGACATGGATTGTCAATGAATTGACCAATGACCTGAAGTTGAATTTGGGCAATTTATGATGAATGGTTATGAAGATATGAATTATAACGTAAAAACACAAAATGGCGCCTGGATGACGTTATGGTTGACTGATCACACTAAAATGAGGAGGTGCACGATTACTGATGAAGCCAAAGATACTGTGAAAATTTAAAGATGATTGGTGATTCCGTTTTTGAGATAATTGATTGCAAAATTCGGTTGGAGAAATAAATAAATAAATAAATAATACAATTCGTACAAACACAATAGGTGATATGCTAAGCATATCACCTAATAATGCTTGTGAACTGTTAGCAGCAGCGTGTCTGCAAACACTCACTTATCTTGACCAATTTCACCACGGATCAACCATGCAATATCTAACAGTAAGAGACAAACTGTTTGCTAACAAGCGGATAAACTGATTGTTTTAACAATAAGTGCTAAATTACCTGCGTTTTAATTGTTTGAATACTGTTTGTGTTAGTAAGCAAACGCTAATTTTTTTAGAGTGTATGTAGATGGGAAAGGACGTTTCGGATAATGAAAAAAAAAACAATGCTAAGAGAAAATGACGGTCCATAAGTGTAATCATTGTAATGGGAAGGAGACCACCATATCTCAAAACTAAGCCATTCATGTACCAGATAGAGAACGCCATTGCCCTATCATGGCAAAACCGAAATAGTGCGAAAGGGAATTAGAGACACTAATCATACATATAAATGTATTTTGGTTTTTTTTTGGCACCAATAATTTTTTTCCTTTCGGTCTGATATGTATATTATATAAAAGTAGTTAGTATGTAGAGAAGACATGAACAATATTTGTACAAACTGCTGTTGATACCAAATAAATAATAAATGAATATATATATATATATATATATGTCATATTCGATTCAATGTTCCAAGTACAAAATATTACGTATCGATTATATGTGATATGTTCATTGTATATTTCCGTTGTATTTTTATCCCATTTTTTAAAAGTATGACTATGTGTATGTAATATTTTCTCCGTCTTGTACTGCCCTGTGTATGCAGGAAGTATCGTAGGCTTGAATGCTTCATTTTACATGCTTTCTTGTTACATTCAAAATCTAAAGAATGTGACACATAGTATATATATAATAATAAGAGATCTTTAGCCGTAATAAGAGGAAAGAATATGTGTTTGAAGAGAATAAAGACAAAATAAGTGAAATGAGGTGCCAAATCATTGATAAAGCCTTTACAAAAAATAATCATCGTCTCTTATTATTAACCTGTAGTATACTGTATTTGAATTGCAAAGGTTTTTTTCTTCCTGAGAAAAAACCATGGTTCCTACTGTTTTTTGGTAATAACAATGTTATTTCGATAAAAGCTGATATTTTATTAACTGAAACTCGACTGTTTACTAAAAAGTGAATGGAATGGGCAGAACAATAATATAAAAAGTTACAAGTAATCAAACTCTCTTTATACCATAGGTCGGTTCTCGTGTTATTTCAGTCAATTTCTTTTCAGGATTTCAAACCTTAAATTACACGATTTTAAAAGAAATATTACATTATCTATATGATTTGAGATCTAGGAGAGAATTTTATAATATAATTTGTACCAATGGTCATAAGATAATACTCAATTCAAAAGCCGGTACATATTATCGATGGTTGTTTACTTGCTTACTAACAAGCATTTATGCTTTCTTAGCAGTCAGGTAAAATAACCATTACTAAATACCACTAAATATACAGAGGATACTTACGTAATCCTATGTTTTTTAAGAACATATTGACCAAACATAGTTAATTTTCTAATATAGGTGGAGGATGGGCAGGATAATGAGCGTTTGTATCACTTCTCCATCCTAATAAATCAAGTCAATGATCATCAACACTTTATTACTGCGGGATTGCTTTTTTCAATGTTTTAATAACAGGCCTTCAAGAGGAATTAATATAATACCTTCAGTTTTAGGATATGTACAATAACTTATGAAAAGAGAAAAGATTTGAATCGTTACAAGAAAATATTTCTTTGTAGTCTTTCTTTTTTGCCTCGTTGGCGTTTTCATTAAATAGTTATTTTGTTATTGATTTTTTGTTTCAATGGACAAAATTATACTCCATAGTTTACGATTGAATTAACATGGATTACAAACATTGTTAACCCATAATTTTATGTAAAATAAGCGCTCGTTTTAAAGAAATTTTAATGCATATTATTCCTATAACTTTGCATTTAAGTCTCTGATGTTTTCGAGGTCTGTGAACAAGGTAGACACATTTTGCTTCCTTAAGAAAGATATCAAAGTCCATATTTGTGTCATAATTGGCAATTTAAGATCTCAGTTGAATCAAATAAAGTGACGAAATTGATGTTGGCATTGTCACTGAAGATGATGAATCAATTTTAAGATTGGTCTACACAGTAATCCATGTAAAATATGCATATATGTTTTTACTTCCGGGTATTAAAATATAAATTAATATTTTGAATATACATTTTCATATAACTAAGATTGCGAAATATTTGCGATGTAATTCGGAAAAATATTTTACCATGTTCGCCGACCTAGAACAATTGAATTGTTGTAGGAGGGGACTCTAATGCAAATTAAGATTAAATTATGAATTTTGATAAATTTATTATGGAAGCATATTTGCCTATATTTAAAATTCACTGGTTACAGTCATCTCAAAATGTTTTCATCATGTTTAGTTTCATGCAGAGCAAAGAGTATTGAAAATACAATCGCAAAACGAATGTATACGTGTATATGACTTGTTGGTTTACAAACGTAGAAATGAAATATATGATCACAAATACAGTTCAAATCAATACATGAGGTTTGATATAATCATGTAAAATAGAATGGTTTGCATTACTCACAATCATTTTCATAAAAATAAAATCATATTGCCTGATCTGTATCTTCTCTAATCTCAACTGAATACCCCTAATCTTTGTCATTAAACACTTAAACAAAATTAATACGTGCATCGGTGGCCTCAAACAAAAAACAGAAATCTCGCTAGCGTGAAGAATGAGATGCACGAGTTCAGGGGCGTGTTTATTTCCTTTTAAATATCTCTTCTTAAGTCAACGAAGATCTCATTCCTGATGGCCGAACATACTGTCGGATGCTGAGCTAGAAAATTTGCCACTATATTGAGCTTTATAAAAGCTTCAAAAGATACAGTAAAACAAAAAATACATTATTTTTTTCAGTAAACCAATTATCTCATTATATCATCTTCCGGCGCGCATTATTATGTAAATTAGGACTGCGAGCCTAAAATTCATTTATGTTCCGCGCAGTAGCTCGTTTGTATGGACTGCCTTTCCTCGATAAATATTTTATTAAATGACCTAATACACTGAAAAAGGATCATCTTTTTAACTCCAATAAAGCAAAAACACGATTAAGCGTAGTAAAATTCTCCCCCCCCCCCCAAAAAAAAGTTTCCTTTTTCATTAATTTGATCACGTGCACATAAAATATTTTGAGTTCAATGTAACTTTTTATGTTTCTCTTTGTTTTGGTCTTATATCAAACTATTCAAGTGAAATCGAAAATATTGTCATTAATTCATTAATTAAAATACCAATTTACTGGTGCCAGTAACTTTCTTTGTCAATTGCTTCCATTAATGTTGTCATTAATTATCATTGTGATTATTATTATCATTATTTGTATTATCATTATTGTTATTATTATAATAATTTTTATTTTGATTATAATTTTTCTCACTGATTGTAAGGTTCTCCATTATCCCAATGTCGGTGACATGAGATCGAATTGTCATTGTCATTTGCATCATTGTCGTTGTTTTTGTCAAATTGTCTTTGTCAATGTCATTGCCCTACTTTTGACCAGGCGCTGGGTAAGGAAATATAACAGGAAATTTCTAGTAACAGAAAAGTTAGTAAATTTCAATATTCTCATCATATTTTCAGAATACGGCCCGTAGCCTCTTGGGAGAGCCAGCCGGGTTCTGACAAAAACCAAACTTCCAACTAGTTTTCAATTCAGTACGTAGATTAAGTCAGTATTTTACTCAGCATTTTAGTCGCCTAAGTAACATGTCTTAACCCGTATTCCGATTACATCTTCGGGAGCTTCTTACTTTAGTAAGCCGACTTTTACGTAAAAAAAATCAGCTGATGACAGGCGCGGATCCAGGATTTCTTGGGGAGGCCCAAATTTGAAATTGTGCGAGCCATATATTGGTACGTAATGGTGACCACTAAAGCAATGGCGTAATGAGCAAAATGGGTTTTTTGGGGGCAGAAGAAAAAATCCGCAGCCTCATAACTCTTACTTGGAGGCCCTGCTTAACGTTTTGCAAAGTGGGTGGGGAGGCTAAAGTATTTACGATCAGGTAGAGCGTAGCGTAAATTGGCGTGGGGTCTAGGGACAAAGCCCCAACGGGGGTCAAGGGGCGGAGCCCCTGAAGCTCAGGGCGTATGGGGATTTAATTACGGATGAGCATATTTTTATACCTTATTTGTAACACTGGCATAACACTAATTGGCGTGGGGTCCAGGGGGCGGAGCCCCCGGAAGCTCAGGAGTTTTAGGCATTAAATTACCGTCAGATTAGCATCCAGGGGCCCGCCTTAGGGCTGTAGGTGGGGTCCAGGGGGCAGAGCCTCCGGAAGCTCAGGGGATTTAGGCATTTAATTACGGTCAGATGAGCATATTTTGATACCTTATTTGTGACACTGGCAGGTCACTAATTGGCGTGGGCTCCCCTTTCCCTTCCCTTCCTTCTCTCTTGTCTAAGTTTGCTGGAGGGGGAAGGGGGGCAAGGGCCTTTCGGTATCCTGATCCGGAAGTTGTTGGCCGAATTAATCGCAACTGATCTCCCTTCATTTCATCCTTTTCTTTTCTTCTTCCTCTTTTCTGTTCCTTTTAGCTCTCCTCTTTCCCTTTCCTTTCCCCCGTTTTTGGCAGGGGGTGATAGGCAAGGGCCATTTGCCCCCCCCCCCCCTCGATCCACAAAATCGAAACTGAAATCCCTCTTCTTTTCTTTTCTTCATCCTCTTTATTTCCTTCCCTTTATCTCCTCTTTCCCTTCTTCTTTCCTTCCTTCTCTTTTTTTTTTGGGGCTGGGAGGGGGGAGGCAACAGCCTGGAAGGCAAGGCCCTTTCGGCCCCCCGATCTACTTCTTTCCCCTTTTCTTTTCTGCTTTCTCTTCTTTCTCTCCCTTTCTCTCCTTTTTCCCTTTCCCTTCTTTTCCTTTTCTCTCTCTCTCTCTCCCTCTTCTTTTTTGGCGGGGGCAGGCCTGGCCCCTGGAACCGCTCCTGGCTGATGATCTGTCATTGTGACGTCATATTGTCAATCCAAAATAACGCACAATTAACGCGTCGTTAATTGCGTCAAGTCCTCTAAATAAATGGCTTCAGCCTGCTCAGTGACTGTCTTAAATTTTAGGACAAAATGCTTCGCCAAAATATTGAACCGAATACCAAAGTTAGTCAGGTATTTTATCGAAGCCCAAAGCTAAGTAAAATACGCATATTTCTGACATATGTATTGAATTCAATACCGGCCCGCACTCGACACACTCTTCCACATACCAGACACAGATTCTCTCTCTCTCTCTCTCCCCCGCTTCGAATAGAGATAACGCCTCAATATTCATTCTGTTATACCAGTTTTTCATTTTGAGCAGGAGAGAGTTTGAATAATAAAGAGAGGGGAAAAGTGAGAGAAATAAAGAGGGAGAGACAGAGGGAGATAGAGAGAGAGTGAGAGATGACAGAACGGTGAAGAGAAAAATCATATAATATGATAGAGAAAGAGGTGGTGCAGAAGAGAGAGATAGAGAGAGGGGGGGGGGGGGGAGAAAGAGGGAGAAAGAGGGAAAACGAGAAATAGAGTAAGAGAGCAAGAAATGGGGACATGCGACTTCACTT
>CP137670.1:5801209-5836066 GCA_037976565.1 Mesocentrotus franciscanus | reverse complement strand
TTGATATTTTCCGCAATCCCTTTAGCGCCGAGGGTAGAAAAGCCTATAGAAAAGTCAGCTGGACAATAGCAATTTAATGTTGGTCGAACAATCAGGGAGAAATACTGGACAAACGAATAACGATATTAGCTCACGTCTTCAATATAACCAGGAATCCTGATATAACTATTTAAGCACATGCTCACAATATGAATATAAAATCTGGCTATTGTTTGAGAGTCTCATCGTCACGAGATAACCCCGCCGGCGCACTTACCGGCGAAGCGCTTGACATTTGTGAAAAGCTTTCGCGCCCTTTCGCGCCCTTTCGCGCCCGTTCCGACGCATTTAAGTTATTCCTGTATTAAATCCCCGCGTGTGTGTCCGCTCTCGTCTTGAAAGATTTGACTATAAAAATATTCACTTTGGCTTCTGATTTGTTTAATTATTATTTGACGAATATGACATTGATTTAGATTGTTGTTCTGATTGTTTATTTCTCTCCCAACATCGAAGTTTTGTAGGCGTTAACGTTGGCATGATTGTTCATTTCTGTTCATGAATGTGTTCAATACTTGTATTATATTAATTTGTTCACGAACAAAACAGAAACGATATGTATAATTGTATTCCTTCTGTATGTTTTGACACATTATTTGTTTCATATTGCATTTATTTTGTTTGTTTCCCCTTTAATGGTTGCCTGATATGTTTTGCAATATTTTCTTTCTCATATTGCAGCGAGTTTATCAGATGTTGTTCCGTTTTCTATTTTGTTTTATATTATTTTAGTTGTATATTGAAAAGCGTTCTGTCATCCGATCAAAATAGGTCATATATCTAGATCATCAATCTGTTCTTCCACATGCAAGAACGATTTAAAGAATAGAAACGTAGGTTCTCTAAATCTTCGCCAAATCAGCTATTGTATTTCAAAACCCGTGATTTAAAAATGATACTTATAATCAAGGACATTGTAAGATTCTCCTTGAAATAAGATTATAGGGCGTGTATAAATATGTCATACGAAACAAACAAACATCTGCTAATTAAAAATATTACAAAAATGATACCCGTATTGTCGGGAGCCTGCATCATCAAAACGTTTCGGTAGATGGAAGACGCTCTTTTTCGAAATGCACTCACCAAAATTCTGCTCGAATCATAAGGAACACTGTCTCCTGCAAAATCATAAAACTAATTTTACGAAAAATGAATATCTGCATCATCGTGGAAATCGATATACTCCCAGAGAGATTATCATTTGCAAATCAACATTGTAAATTATGTTTGAATCGTATGGGACCTTGAATGAACAGAGCATACCGATTTCAGAAGAAAAAACAGTGTTTATCGGACATGATGTTCGTTATTTCCACCTCGAACAATTCGAAATCGCTTATCTGTTCCAAACATGATATTCGATCGAATATTTCTTTGCGAAGAAACTGTATTGATGGTGGCATTTGTCGTAACAATTTGTTGTCATCAATTGCTCGTGAGGTTTTGACGTTTCATATTTATTAGCTAGCGCTAGTAAAGTCTTTTTAACGTGCCCTGTATATAGTTATAAGGCCTGAACACGTCATGTTCACATTGGGTGTTATATAGCATACGGATATTATAGTAACTGTAATTACATGTAACTTTTACAAGCACTTTGTTATTGCAACACAATGACAAAAGACAGCTCTTTGAGCAGCTAATAGTTGTTGCGCCCATTGTTCCGCGCACATAGGCGGCTATTACCCTTTAATCACAATAGCACCCGACCCCTACCCACGCACACATACACAATCACCATACTCGGAATAACCTATTGTAATCAATCAATATGAAAGTAAAATAAAGATGTTTACGCTTAGTGTTTGGATGTCACACTATCTACTGGATAGTCATAACCGTGTACAAAATCAATGTCAAGTGTTAGTGCATATCATTTTGCATTTTCACTTCATTACTTGGCCAAATTACATCCAATGAAAGGGATTTAGTAACATTACTTTGTGGACATAGCGGATCATACCAATACATATTTTATTAATCACCCATCACTTTTGCAATTGTCAACAAAGTTACTAAATCCCTTTAACTTGGATTTTCTCACATTACCTTATCAGTGGGCATATTAGCTCACAATAATGTAGTTACTTGATCCCTTCGATAGTGCGTTTTTTCCATTGTAATTGCTGATTTGCAGAAAATGCGTTCGAATAGAGCTGCGCTCAAATTTGTGAAGATATCGTTGCGTTTAGATCTATTTATTTTTCCATTAAACATATAGTATTGTACTTGTTCTATTCTTATCGATGTTAGTTATTCTATAGCTTTACATAATTATGAGAGGTTTTCACAATTATTGGTGACATCCTATATAATGAAATATTTATTATTAAACACGTATTCGGACTCCTTTTTGCGCAATTTGTCAAGAATTTTAAAAACTTATACATTTGCACGTTATAACCTCGATATGAAGATGGAAAACACGGTACGAGCGCCTGATGATATCGAAATAAAAAGAATATTACTGTACAATAATTATAAAAAGTAAAATTGTTGAGTGTAAATAACGATTAAAAAAAAGAAACTGAAGAGGAATCCACAGCGGGGCGGTTGGTGTTGATCGTAGAGACAAATAGCATAATAATAAATAACAATACGTCCAACTCTCTCTCTCTCTCTCTCTCTCGTTTTCAAATTGTCATTTTCTATCTTCATCTCTCATAGTGTTTTCTGTTCCGTGATTTTTGATGAGATCGCGTTTCGACTTACTCCTAAATAAAATTAGATGATCATAATTATAACGTAGAACCAGATTTGACCCTATCTGAAATATTCATTCAAATATATAACAATCATTGAAAGATAAAGGAATAATACAAATGTGACTTAGTAAAATGTCACAGACGAAAAGATGACATGAGAAATGATTGTTTCTCTCTGTATGATGTCTTAATTTCTCTATATCTCTTGCTCGCTTTCTCAGCGCCATTTTCCATCTTCATCTTTGGTACTGTTTTCCGTCCCAAAGTATTCCTTTCGATCTTGAGATAAATTATTATACCATAACCTCGATATGGAGAAGGAAAACACAGGACGAGCGCCTGATGATTCATATTATAAAAAGTAAAACTTTAAATGTAAATCTGTGTTGCATCAAAATGATATGAAAAAAAGTTTATTATGCTATGATATTGACGTTACTTATATACGTCGGACATAATACTTTAGCGAAAAGATATAAATAAACCCCCAAAAAGTAACTAACAAAAAAAATCAGAGCTGGGGTGATAGGAGATTCGGAGAGACAAATATCATAATAATAAATACAGTACAGACTACGTCCATCTTTCTATCCCTCCCGCCCTTCTCTCTCTCTCTCTCTCTCTCCCATTGTCTGTCTGTATGTCTGTCTTTCTCTCTCTGTCTTTCTGTCAATGTCGTTTTCCATCCTTATCTTTCATGTTGTTTTCTATTCCGACATTTGCTAGTATGCCGGCATCATTCCTACCTTGAGACAAATTATTATAACATTTCCCTGATAATGTACACAAAATTATACCTTATATTTATTATAGGAAAGGAAAATAGAGAACGAGCGACTGATAATGTCGAAATGAGAAGAATACTACTGTATAAAAATTATGGAAACTAAAAGTTTTGATTTTGAATGTAAATCTTTGTTGCGTCAAAATAAAATGATACGTTCATTTACGATATTGACAGAAATAATATACATCGGACATTATACTTTAGCACAAAAGGGTTATCTAGAAGAAGGTGGACAACATTATAAGAAAAAAGAATAAAATTTTCTTTTATTTATAAAAAAATAAATAGCAGAAATACCCTACCAAAACCGAAGAAATCTTGAAGAGGGAGACAAGAAAAATAAGTATGAAAATGACACAACAAATTACAAAAAGGATAGGATTCTACAGCGGAAGATGATAGGGGAAACGTAATAGTTTGTAAGTATTGGCAAATTTTGACAAAGTATATACAAACAAAAATGACACAGAAATATTTGAAAGTATTTTAGACCTATATAGAATATACGAAAAGATTTATGTCTTAGGCCCCTACAGCTAAGTTACGTAAGAGGAACAATGAACGTGGCCAAGGGTAAAGTTCGTTGTCATGGTTGTAAACCCAATAATAGAAGAACGGAACGGAAGTTACGTAAGAGGAACAATGAACGTGGCCAAGGGTAAAGTTCGTTGTCATAGTTGTAAACTCCAACAGAAGGAACGGGTTAACAAAGTTTTATTGACATGATAGGTTGAACGAGAACACAGATGGAGACGAAGACAAATACATTAAATTCTTACGTTGTTTGCACTTCTTTCTTTATTGTTTCGTAACATATAATGAATCACTATATTTTCAATATCATTTATTTTCGAATAAACAAAAGACTACCAAGACTTGACGGCGATTAACTCCTTATTAGCCACACCCTTTAAAAAAAACACACTAAACGCGATGCGGAAATAAAACACACTGAGGCACAATGCCAATTTCACGAAAATCCTGACGTATTCAGAGAGGGAGGGGGAGGAGGGAGACAGAGAGAGAGACAGACAAACAGAGATAGATAGATAAATAGATATAGAGAGAGAGAGAGAGAGATGATTGTGATGAATTATGATTTTGTTCTAATCTCTGTCATTCATTTAAGCTCTTTCCATTAAAAACAAAACAAATCAAATATGCGTACAAAATTCAATAAATATTTTATTGATACAGCAACCTCATATCAAAATAGGGTTGTAAGAGATGTATAGATAAAAAAAAAATTAACAAAATTAAGCGGGAGGCAAAAACTAAAACAAAATGAATATTTCAAATTATGAGAAACGAAGTCGAAAGCATTCAAAGTAAATATATATTTTTGTCGAGAATAAAACAATGTTCATCTCAAAATTCATTTCCCAAATAGTCCTATATTTGATTTGCACATTTAAAAGAAAGGTCATTTAGTGTAGATCATGACATAATGTTGGTCAGAATATAGTTACAAAATGTGTCGAAAACCCATGTAAAACGAAGGTTTAGGCCTATTATGTATGGCTCGGTTGATAATCGGCCGAGCTTTAGCAGACGACAATCATTGACAATGGGGAAATGAATGGAGGTATCGACCGATCTGCGCGTGCGGCGGTGCTTACGCAATTTGTATTGTGAGTGTATTAAAAGGAAAGACGTGAAGCTTCAGCAAAATAAGATGGCAATTTCTCCAAAAAAACAGACCTTATTTTTGTATTGATGAACAAAACTTATATTTTTAGAAAGAAAAAGTCTGATCTTTAATTTTTACATTTACTAAAAATCACGAAAATGACTGAATGAGGCGCAATGAGCAATGAAAATAGAAAGCACCGCCAAATTTTCAATTACTGGCGATGTAACCGAAATCGCTCCGTCACAGATTTACACGACGAGTATGGAAGGCCGTTCGTGCCATTATTCGTTTGGGGCATACGTATGGAACGCGGCATACGTATGCATCTGCCTTAGCAAACGTATGCTAATTGACCAATCGCCGCCTGTTATTTAGCAAACGTTTGCACAGTGCGATAGCATACGTATGCAAGTTTATTAGCAAACGTATGCCCGTTTCCATACGTATGCGCAGTATGCTAGTAAATTGATTTTCAGGCAACCAATCAAGTCCGCTGTTACAAAGCTGCTCAGCTCAGTATGTACGGGGTGCGTATTTTTTATTTACACGAATTTCTCGATTAATTCCAATGAAACCGCTCGCGAAGAGTCTAGACTGGATAGGAGAGCTCATACGCTAGTGTGAATTTACATCGAGGACAAAGTTTGCTTAACTTTTTCTTGAAACACTTGAATGGTTATGGAATCTGTTTGTGTTTCTAATCTTCAAATATTAATATTATTCTGCATCAAATATAAAATATTTGATTTCTACTGTGGTATGTAAAGGGTTCTAGGACAATTACCCCCTGGGCAATCACCCCCCGGAAAATTACCCCCCGGAAAGCTACCCCCCAAGGACAATTACCCCCCGGAAAATTACCCCCCGGAGAATTACCCCCGAGGACAATAACCCCTAAGGACAATTACCCCGGAAATTTACCCCGGAGAATTACCCCCGAGGACAATTACCCCCAAGGACAATTACCCCGGAAATTTACCCCGGAAAACTACCCCCGAGGACAACTACCCCCGAGGACAATTACCCCGAGGACAATTACCCCCGAGGACAATTACCCCCGAGGACAATTACCCCCAAGGACAATTACCCCGGAAAACTACCCCCGAGGACAACTACCCCGAGGACAATTACCCCCGAGGACAATTACCCCCAAGGACAATTACCCCCGGAAAACAACCCCCGAGGACAATTACCCCGGAAAACTACCCCTGAGGAATTACCCCCGAGGACAATTACCCGCCCCCATGGATAACTACGCCTGAGGACAACTACCCCCGAAGACAATCAGGATTCAATAGCAAAAGACGATTTGACACATTGAGAGATGTTGTGAAGGCTACGAGCCCATAAAATCCCGTGCATGAACCCACATTCGTTCAAATACTTGCGCGTGATGTTCCTCTCATTACTACACATTTTTCTTTAACTATAATGTATGCAACACCACTGTGGTTGCTGTTTTCTACGAAGGATTTCTCTTGAGCAGCGTTATTTCAAATTTTTGTTAGACACAGTGCCCTCTTAAGAAATGAAAAGTTTCGCCCAATCTTAAATTCTTCACAAACTATTTATTTTGCATCACTCTGGCATTCGTCAAGAGCTATGTACACACGTATGGGCACATTTGTTTCTTGATTTAGTGAACGAGCAAGAAAAAAGGACAAGACATACTTATTTTCTTTTAATATGGCACCGTACATACCATATATTTAACTTGAAGGCAATTTTTATTTCAAAATAAATTACAGTACAAGAAAACGTATTTGAGTTCACCATGACAACAGAAATATATATATATATATAAATATATATATTACATTACATTTATAAACATGAAGAGAACCTTTAGTTTGGAATAGATCGTGGATGAGGGCCTATTATGCATACAAAGACAAATATACTATCAGCTGATTAGAAAAGTTACAGAGGATGCATAAATAATGAAATCTTACATCCTAATTTCTTTGTTGGGCCATTTTGGGGAGACTAGCTGTAACGCGTACTCATCTGCGCGCAATGTATTGTTAAATTTCTAAGAAATGTAAATTCCGTACTTTGATTTGATACATGCGTCTTCTGGCAATTGAATTCGATTTGATACATGCGTCTTCTGGCAATTGAATTTGATTCAATACTCGTGGCATATTAAGTCAAACTTCACAAAGATGGAATGGATACAGAGCGAGAGGGTGGGCGAAAGCTCCTCCTGGGAGGATACATGTACGTCAAGCAAAAGATTTGGCAGATGGGTACGAGGGCTTTGAATGTGAGCTACGAAGGAACACACGACAATGCAGAGCAAAAATTAAGGTAAGCATCAAACGTACCAACATATTGTGGAGTGAATGACTTGTACCAACCGTTTATTACAATACATAAGTCCCAGAGCCTATTGGTTCTACGCCACAGCCCATTGTCTAATATATTACCAATATGAAAATGATTAAGGTTGAACAGAGCCTAACAATTCATATAATAATTTCAAATTTTTTTAAATGGACACTAGCATAGCATAAATTTAAGTTAAAACTTTAGACGCACGGCTTCCTAGGACCAGTGATCTCTTTGGTCAATATAATTAATGGACAGTCGGCTCAAAAGGGTTGTTCCCCTAAACAGCTCCTTATAAATTCTTAACTGCAAACTTTTAAACGAATTCACCGAGACACAACTGTGTCCGTTTTTCTTACGTAACGTTTCCATAAAAATCAGAGGTCGCCATTGAGTCATAATTGACTCAACACACCTTAACCCTAATAAGGCCGGGGCAGAGGGGCACGTCCCCCCGGCCGCTCAAAAATATGTTAAAATCAGCCCTAAATTCGCCAAAATGTACTGAAAAACAGGGACGTGCCCCACGGGCCCCAAAATTCAATAATTGTTTGTAATAAAAAAAATATAAATTAAAAAAAAATATATATATATATATATATATATATACAAATGCCTGACCTAAAAGTTGACTCAACGAAACAAAATGTCAAATTTACAATTTTCGTGACCAAAAAAAAAGTGTCCGCTTACCAAACCCCCGCTTTTCTGCGATTTTTATGGGACCAAAAAAGTGGGGTCCGCTTACCACCCCGCTTATTCAGCAATTTTATGGGACCCAAAAAAGTTATCTCCGCTTACCCCCCTCCCCGTTTATTCAGCGGCTGGCTGAGCCGTTGCGTTTTGGGGACTAAAACAAAAATATTTATATGTTCTCTTACCCCCGTGTGCCCCCATATACGCACCCGGGAAGAAATTCCTGGATCCGCCCCTGGGCATTATGCCCCCTCCACGATTTTCTAATTGTTCGGGAACGCATATGGATGGCGCCCCGACGCTCGCTGACCTTTTTCTTTCGAGTCTTGCGCATCTTTAAAAGAATGTTTTTGAAAATCGGATGCTTAAATATGAATAATATATGATTTATGGGTAAAATGTGATTTATGACCTTATTTGCATAAATTACCATAAATATGCAAATAAGTGAATTTTTCAAAAATTGAAATTATCATAGTATTGTATAATACACTTCACTTGACATGCGTGCAAATTTACGCGGAGATCGGCCGTTTCACGGCAGCGATCTTAAGGGGGCATAATCACCCCGGCCGTATTAAGAACTCAAAAAGTGATTCGGTAACATTGTTGAAGGTTGATTAAAAACGGTGTAATTTTTGTATGAAATCTTACTTATTATATTCCTTTTACTGTACTTACAGGCAAAAATCCTGAGAAAATTCTTAAACCACAAATAAATGCACGGTTTTCTTTGAAGCGGACACTGAGTAACACCCTTTAACAGTGATTAACAGTAAATTCTCCCAACCATTTTTGAATTTTCCAAACCGTTTTCCATGAAAATAAGACATAAGACAGGCTTTTAAAATCTTTCAACACTAAAATGTCTGGAATGTTATGAAGAGCCAGTTTGTTGCAATCGTCACAAGACGATGTACTTTCACCTGAAATGTAATTAAATTGTGATAATATAGTTGGGAGAATTAAGGAATCGATCAGTGAGATCAGTTTTCCCAATGGTTATCATTAATAATGGTCCGTTTTCACTCAAACTTTCAGATTATCTTTAATTGTACATCTAGCAATGAAGTCACTGCCTTAGCACCATTTTCTCTCATATAAACAATGTTACCAAGTCCCTTTAAAGACCGAAAAATAAATGATTCGCAAGATCAATGTCATTGCTGTAGCTAAGGACAGCCAAATTGATGATTTTCCGCACTATATGCAAACATCACACTCGGAGAGGACCTCCTTGCAGTGGTATTTTCAGAGGAGGGGAGGGGGTGGGCTGGCATTGCCTACCATAAGCACAAGGTAAAGGGGATAAAATAAGAATCACAGTTTAAACTTCATGAAATTAGTGTCGTTGCTTCAGTTCATAGAGGAACCGTAAGCTTATTAATGATCTACTGAGATCGTAATCAATTACTTAACGGTTATAGCTGAGCACAAGATTAAACAAATAACCACATTAAAATATTACTTAAAATTTGGAGACCGGCCTAAAACGCAAACATTTTCCGTAATATGCGTTGCCACCCCACTTTTCAGTGACGATGTTTCCATCATTTCATGGTTGACTGAGCACAAACAGAGGAAAAAAATTATTAAGTCATAAAGGTATTTCTTTACTTCTTGTTGTTGAAAGAAACTAAAGACGGCAAGCTAGTCAGTTACTTTCCCCCACATCGTATTTATTAGGTTATGCTTGAGTGAGCACAAATTAAAGATAGAATAAAAAATGCAATGTCATATTAAACAATAAAGGACATCAATTTGTTTATGAATAGCGACCCCGATTTCGTATTATGAATAGCGGTCCTTAAGAGTAATGACCCCTAGATATGAATTATGAATAGCGACCCTTATCTCACTTTATGAATAGCGGTCCTCAAGAATAACAGTCCTCACGCTTTTGTGAATAGTGGCCCTCTTTCCGTTTTATGAATAGCGGTTCTTCACGTATCGGAAGTTCCACGTAATAAATCGCGGTCCTTATGACTAGTGAGGTTACACTCCGAGCCAGCATGTTTATTAAGGGAAAAACATACAATCACACAAACACACAAACAAGAGAGGAATAGTCACATTTCAAAGGTGATGTAAATGAGTACCTGGTAGGAATTAATTCGTTGAAATGCTAGAGCGCCGCAGTGGCCGCCTTGCTAAAGCAAGGGTAATAATCGGGGCAGCGCCAGGAGCGTCACAACGTGACAGACATGTCCGCTATATAAGAAGCCACCATTATTAATATTATTATGAAGTAATGGATGGAGGTCAACGACCTTCTGAAAAACATTGTTCTACAATAAAGGAAGCAATGACATACATTTTAGGAATAAACATGGTTATTTTGTCTTTAATTTGTGCACAGTCAAACATGACATATAGGTCCAATATGATAAAAGTAACTGACAAGATATACCAAGTTTAATTTCTGTCAATATTAAATGAAATAGAGATATTAAGATTTGTTTTGTTGTTAATGTTATTTTTGTTCATTTTCGCTGACCTGAAGTTAGAATTGTGATTATTTTGTTCTTTAACTTGTGATCAGTCATACATGAACTAACGGATGTTAAGCAGGGTAACAGGAGGTCATCGATGGGTGTGCATGGTGTTCGCATTCAGAGCTGACAAATCATCAATTTGACAGTCTCACTACAATTAAGCAAAGGCATTAATGTAGCTAATTTTCCAAATTTTGTCTTTAAAGATAGTATCACACATTTGCAAGCCCTCAAAATCTCGATGAGATTTTTTCTGCAGATGGCTTGTGATATGCAATACAATTTTTGAACAATACTCTGAAAGATTTAGAGCTCAACCCCTTCCAGTTATGAAGTAGGAAACAAAAATGTAATCAATTATTTTCTTTTATTTTCCTCATTTTCTATTACGGCGTCTACCAGACGCTTTAAGAAGGAAAATATTAAAATTGTCATTAATAATATTTTCAGTAATAATAATGACATTACATTATCGATAACATTGTGGCGTATCCGCACTCCTCTCCAATTTGCTCAGAAAATGTAATCAACTTAATTCTCTTCGTTGTTGATGACGGAATAGATTTCTTCCATACAAGGATTGGATAGGAAAACACATTTGAAATAGTATATTTAGGGTGCATGTATAACTGAAAATTTTGTCTAAGGAAAATAAAGATTTCTGATTTTTAGTACAGAGTAGAAGGGAGGAGTTTGCAACTTAAACAAAATAAAATCTTATCTTTAATCGGAATTCATTTAAACTTTCACCGACCCATTCCTCTCATTTACCTGCTTGATTAAGTATGACTGGCTACTTCTGGTTTCCACACAAATATTTCTGTAAAAGCACAGATACAATCCTGTTAAAAGTACTATTCCCATTTGCAGGCCAAAAAATGAAAAGGTTAAATTCCAACGGCATTTGAAAGATAATACTAATTTAGAACTCTCCTAAAAACGGGGTTTGAAAATGTCTTTAAGTGGGAAAATAACAAATATTAGTTGTCGAATCGACTTAAGAGCTATAGAGCCAGTAAGTAACAGTCTGATTTTCAGACCATTGTACCGAATGGTCCGAACGTTTTAAGCTGCGCAGTGATTCAATCAGTTTAATTTGGCCATTACAAGAAGTGGGTTATTGATGTAGGCAAATGCTTATGTACCCTTTACAGCTCATTTTATATATGTTATTACCAAAGAAGAAAAGGCCAGTCAGTCACTCAATAGTGTCTGACGGTGAAGTCTAGCAAGTAAACGGGTTTCCTTGCATAATTTGAATATTAGGACACTGCTAACGTTTATATTTCACAGATAGGACATACATGACATATTCATAATTCCTACAAAGTTCGACAGCATTAGATGTTTGCTGCAAAAGGGACATAGTATCTTTACGGTTCAAAGGAAATCCAACCCTTGTAACAATTCCATTGCTTTTAAGGAATGAAAGCAGATACATCAGAGAAACAGAATGGCAAAAGTTTGGAATAAATCGGACCAATGATAAGAAAATAATGAATGTTTGATATATGAGATCACTATATACATCCATGCAAATCTCAAATTGGCAATTCTCTCATTGGATTGTGCCGTAGTGACAAATAACCCTTCGTTTGTCTTGTACACAAATATGAAGATTTTTTTCTTCTCCCAAGCGCCTTCACCCTTGGGGCACTACTTAAAATATAATATGAGAGTATATTATTACAGGTTCTCTAGAAATAATTTTTGTGTGTAGGAACAAACGGGAAAGGGAGTGTCGTGGTCGAGTGGTTTAAGGCGCTTGACTTGGAGATTCGAAGGTCGAGGGTTCGAATCCCGACACGGCACTAATATCCTTTGGCAAGATATTAACCTGCACTTGCTACTCTCCACCCAGGTGTTAAATGGGTACCCGGTAGGATGCGACCGTCATTGTTGGTCAAACAGTTTTTGAGCGTCATGTAACGCCTGGCTGGAATGCTCCCCAGGGAGTGGAGATTGTGCACACATTGTGTGCGGGTAAGCACTGAATCCAATGACCGGGGTAATAATATATTTGTAAAGCGCTTAGAGACATTTGTATTTAGCGCTATATAAATTAAATTTATTATATTATTATATTATAAAGTTGTCTGCCGCTACTTTATACAGAAAATACCGATTCGGCTAATTCGAAGAGCCCTACCTATATATTTTTTTTTTTTATTTATTCATGGTTAAAAACAAATACAACTTGTGCCCGCATTCAGCAAAAGCTGTTTTTTCAGCGAGGCAGTGATTACATAAAATTCGAATAAAATTTAAAACAATGAAAATATAATTCACAAACAAATATGAAAGTTATAATAAATGAACATATTTACAGAAATTTAACTACAAAATCAAATCATAGTGACAAAGGAAAAAACCCAAAACAAACACAAAACAATCAAATAAACAATTAAGTTTGTATCTACGGGATGAAAGTGATTCTAACTTTCAAAAATTCAAACTTTGTTCAACACGCTTCACTAATTTTTCAGGTTTAGTCTTGAGAAGTTAACTATCAATGTTGGACTCCCCGTTAACAAAAAAATCACAAGGAGTTGCTTTTAGGAAACTTAATTCGTTGTGTTGAGATCAACGTACATGTAGCTATTTAGGGTGAATTGCCGTTTGGTTAACAACCAGCCAGTCTACTATCCACTTTGTCCCATAATAGTTTCGTCTACTTATCGTTAGATCTAGCGGCCATCTAGGACGACAGTCATTCGGTCTAATCCCCAATTAATCTATTACCATTTGGTCTATTATTCATTTTGTCTGATTCCTAGTTTTCTAAATGCCCATTTCGTCTACCATCCATAATGCCTAATAATTAGTGGATGATTAATAGCCTATATATATGGGAATAATGTTTTATCTCTCTCAATCTCTCTCTCTCTCTCCCCCACACTTCCTCTCTCTCTCTCTTTTCTTTTTCTCTAATAGGTCATGGGTGATAACCAATTCCGCGATAGAACGGAGCATAACCATCCGCCTAACCATGGTAGAAGCAATGCTACGAAGGTTAAAGCAGCAACGAAGAGAAGGGCCACTGAGTCCAATGAAAGACCACAACAGGTGCTTATGGCGACACTATGCGAGGTAACAGAGGAAGGGCGGGCAGCGCTACCATCACTAAACAACATGAGGAGGAATATCCGGAGACAGCGCCAAGAGAACCCAAACGCCCTCCCCATTCCCATGACTGTGGAAGATCTGGAAATCCCTGTAGATCAACGATTGACGCTGGGTGGAGAGCTTTTCCTTTATCACGACTCTGGAAGAAACGACCCTCGCCGGATTTTAGTGTTTACTACGGAAAGGAACCTTCAGGTAAGAACAAGTGTTGGGGTTCATTGCCATTTGGCCTTCTACGGTTCCGCAATTTTAGGAAGTGCTGCAAAAGCATACGTATTGAGTAAAAAGATTTCAGGATTCATTAGAATGAATTGAAATTGTGAGGTCATCATAAAGATATCCAAATACTTCCTATAAAATTGAAATTGAAATTAAATTAAAATTGGTTATTATTCTCGACAAAGTACAGGATCGGTTCTAGAACATTTCCCCTGAGGGGGTATTGTTCTGATACGACATGATCTCCTATTTCGATTATGTTTTTAATTATCATGCTATGATAATTAAAAACAGTAAGTAAGTAAATAAAATAGCTTGGAAATAATACATACAATTTTGCAAGTGAAACAGTTTGTTTGTTTGAAATATATAATATTCGATGCAAATGTATTCATTCTGTTTTGCTACTAGTTGCTGTCAACGTCTGAAAGTTGGTTCGCTGATGGCACGTTCAAGGTAGTGCCGACCATCTTCTTCCAGTTGTGGACAATCCACGCCACATATGAGGGACATGTGGTGCCTTTGGTTTATTGCCTCATGCTAAATAAGGACCAGGCGTCATATGCAAGGGTACTAGCAGCACTACAGGAGGGAAGGGCGTTCTACCCAACCAGAATCATGATCGACTACGAATTTGCAGCGAAGAACGCATTTTCCCAGGCATTTCCAAATGCTCACGTTCAAGGATGTCTTTTTCATCTCTGTCAGAGGATACATGAACGGGTATGGTGATATTTATATATTGACAGTTGATCCCTTTTTTTTACCCGCCATTTATTGATCAAATAGTACATTCAAGGCTCATGGCTAAAAAAAAAAAAATAGTGATACAAATATTAGGTAGAGTTTGAAATTTGAGTAAGTGGACTTGCAAGCCATGATAAATGCTGAGGAGAGAGGGGGAGGACTCTAATAAATATTTTTTCTTTTAATCATCCTTTCAAGCCCAGTAACAAAAGCTTTATATGATGATTAGAGGGTAGGGGCTAGGGGCTATATCTCTTTTCGATTGTGCCTAAAACTGACCTGGAAAACACGGACCTCTAATCGCCAGGAGGGGAGGGGGAATATAATCGATAGTTATACTGAAAATTGGTAGGCCACAAGGAAGCTGAGTAGGATACAAGCATGTTATTTTCTCCTATAGGAAACGCTCATTGCGTATAGTCAGGCAAGGGAGAAAATTTCGGGCAGCCCTGGCGGATTCGGGCGAAAAAATAGGGGACAGCGGTTTGTTCCTCCCCTCCCCACACTAAATGAACAGTTACCAATATCTATGCATTTTGCTCAATGGGTAGACAACAAACAATATTTCTGAAGTGTGAAAGGGCTGGTACATGTACTGTTATGAGTTTTATATTATTATTTTTAGATCAAGCAAGAAGGGCTGCAGGTGCTCTACAACGAGGATGAGGAGATCCGGACACAGGCGAGAATGATAGGAGCGATTGCATTTGTGCCAGTGGAAGACACCGTGGAGGCGTTTGAAGCCTTGGCAGGCATTGCAAGGGCAGAGCTGCAACCTGTCCTCAATTATTTTGAGGATACTTATGTGGGTCGACCTCAAAGAGCCGCGGGACATGGTCGCCAGGCAGCGAGGTTCCCGCCCATAATGTGGAACATGTTCAATGCGACACTGCAGGGGAATTTCGCACGAACAATCATGTGGAGGGCTGGCACCGAAGGTTCCAGATCGGCGTCGGTGCCGACCACCCCTCGTTTTGGCAGTTTTTGACCTGCCTAAAACGGGAACATGCCATGAACGAAGTAACGATCGGACAAGCGCAAGCTGGAATGGCGCCTCCCGCACGTAGGAGAGTGTACCAAGATACCAATCTCCGGCTCATCAGGCTCGTTACTAATTACCATGGGAGAGACATTGTAGATTTTTGAGGGCGTGTCCCATAATCTTCACTAACGATCAGTCACCTATGCTATTGTACAGTTTTTGATCAGTCCAGTTGAATTGTTTTAACATGCAGGACCTCCCATTTACTTGGCATTACATTATATGGGATGTTTTGTTTTACATTAAGAGATGCGTATATACATTGTTGAATACAGAATGATATCATTTGATATCTTCTTTTTGTATGCATTTGATCGTTTTCAGGATAAAAGTTTCTATTTTTTTTAATTCTCTTTTTTACTGTTTCATGTTTATATGATAAGCATGATTAGCATCGGGCAAGCGCAAGCTGGAATGGCGCCTCCCGCACGTAGGAGAGTGTACCAAGATACCAATCTCCGGCTCATCAGGCTCGTTACTAATTACCATGGGAGAGACATTGTAGATTTTTAAGGGGCGTGTCCCATAATCTTCACTAACGATCAGTCACCTATGCTATTGTACAGTTTTTGATCAGTCCAGGTGAATTGTTTTAACATGCAGGACCTCCCATTTACTTGGCATTACATTATATGGGATTTTTGTTTTACATTAAGAGATGTGTTACGTATATACATTGTTGAATACAGAATGATATCATTTGATATCTTCTTTTTATGCATTTGATTGTTTTCAGGATAAAAGTTTCTAGTTTTTTTAATTCTCTTTTTTTACTGTTTCATGTTTATATGATAAGCATGATTGTGATGATCTTTGCCTCTGAGTTTTACTTTGGGATGTCAGAACTCTGTTTTTAGTACATGACTTTGATAAGTCTCCTCCTTTGGCTTCCTTCAAGACAGCAGGAAGGTGTTTTATTTGTGTTAATGTATCATTAATATTTATCATGTTTATCCTCTTCAAATATGGTTTTGGGCAATACGCGCCAAAATTTGCTGGACAGAAGTTTTATCGTTGCAGAAAAAGCTCTTCGTATTAATCGCAACTCTCAGTCGCGTTCCCTTACAAATCCTATATTCTTTGAAAATAGCATGTTAATAATTAATGACCTCTATCTCTTCCAGTTAGGCCAGTTTTTGTAAACTAACAGTAATGACATGCTCTCAATTTTATTCATGATGTGTTCCTCCCCACCCCTACAAAAAATTACATTGTGGTGACTTTCATTTACCTCTTCTAAATACATTTATCTATGCCGGTCTCAAATTTTGGAACTTTTCACGTATTTGTACTAAACTTGCCCCATCACTCCATTCTTTTAAGCGAAAAGCGAACTCGTTTCTTTTACAATCTTATAAAACATATTAAATCTTCGCGTAGTCAACTCGTGTTTTACTCCCCCACAGATTGCGTTTGTGACCTTTCATATAATGTCAGTCTTCGTCCTATGTCTCTGTTGGATCATGTTCACCCAGACGTAGGAAAAGCATGTTGTTATACATTTTTAAATTATGAATTTATAATTCATAAGTTCTCATTTCACAATTTCAGATTAATCTGTTTTGTCTCCAAATGTATATGTATTTATTCCATATGTTTATTACTACCGTCTTTTGAGGGATCCACATTCTACAAATCCCGCTTCTCAGTAGATCCCTCCATTTTCACAGTTTTTACTTTTAAACAAACGAAACATCACTTACAGCACATGTATACATTCTTTTGTAATTTAATTAATGATTTTCAAAATGATTTATGTAATTGATTTCTTGTCATAATTGTTTATATTGATAGTTCTGTTGGAAGTGAAAATAAAACTGAAAATTGAAACACTGTTTGAAATGCTATTAAAGTTATTCACTTGTGATAGAGAATGTAAATAGTTAAAATATTGCATCTTGTATGTCAATTTACCTCCGCAACATTTTAAGTTCAATACCTTTTCTTTTATATAAAGAATGATGACAAAACAAGAATAGGATTTTCACCACATTAACTCGTACACTAGAGAACCATAAACAGCTAAACAAAAAATAAATTTTAAGCACAGTCTAAGTAGACATATTCCTTTGCTTCCAGAATTCATGAAAAGTCAAAGTTTTAGGAGACTTGGAGGCCACACTGAATAACGTCAAACAAAGCTGGCGAGAAGCGAACATCGTCACTAATGCTTAAGCGTCCCTTCGATTTTTAATCTCTGTTAAACTCGTTAAGAACAAAAGCTTGTCAATTTCATATGGTTCATAGAATTACCATGACCACGTTTCAGGGGGAAAATAAAGTAAAAATGCCTGCTTTAACCTTTTCTGAGATGGAGGTAGTGGATGTTTCTATCTTTCATATGGCCTAGAGTTTGAAAAAGTTTCACCAATTAAAAATTAGAAAATTATGATTTGTTGAAGGTGCAAACACAAATATGCAACTCCGTGACGTGTCTTGTGAGCTCCCGCCTATTTGCCCTGTGCTAGAAAACTTTAAAAAATCTGTATTCTTCCTTAACAAATTTTCCACATACATTCACCCAAAATATAATTAAATATAATTATTGCAAATATGTTTATACACAACCCCTGTACGAAACAAATCTATGCCGTCATAAATAACTAAGAAAATGAAAGTTCATGACATTTTCTCTAACTAGCAATTTGAAGCGGAGCTCGCATTATACGTCACAGTGTTGCAAATTCCTGGGTGTGATTGTCCTCGGAGGTAATGGTGTTTCGAGGGGGTAATTGTCCTCGGGGGTAGTTGTCCTCGGGGGTAGTTTTCCGGGGGTAGTTGTCCTCGGGGGTAATTGTCCTCGGGGTAGTTGTCCATGGGGGTAATTGTCCTGGGGGTAGTTGTCCTCGGGGTAGTTGTCCTCGGGGGTAGTTGTCCTCGGGGGTAATTGTCCTGGGGGTAGTTGTCCTCGGGGGTAGTTTTCCGGGGGTAGTTGTCTACGGGGGTAATTGTCCTCGGGGTAGTTGTCCTCGGGGGTAGTTTTCCGGGGTAAATTTCCGGGGTAATTGTCCTTGGGGGTAATTGTCCTCGGGGGTAATTCTCCGGGGTAATTTTCCGGGGTAATTGTCCATGGGGGTAATTGTCCTCGGGGGTAATTCTCCGGGGTAATTTTCCAGGGGGTAATTGTCCTTGGGGGGTAGTTTTCCGGGGGGTAATTTTCCGGGGGGTGATTGCCCAGGGGGTAATTGTCCTGATACGTATGTAAAGGCATGAACTTACGTTAATACATGTACAGTACGTACAAATATATCTTTTTTAACCAAGAAGATGCACCATGGTAATACATTTTAACAAACACATCAACATATTACCTAGACATCTCATCACCATAGCCATTTTAAAACCATATATTAATGATACATGTAAAATATAGATTGAAGCAATTCTAGTCCATTGGCTGTATCCTGAGTGTGATTTATATAATGAATTTTGAGTAATATTTGCATCTACCTGTAGTTGAAGAATAGATATAGTGCATAAACTAGAATATATGGAGATGTGGAGAAATCAAGTTGGAGCTCAATTGGAAGGAAGTAACGAGAAATATTAAAGCAAGAGAAACTGAGAGATGAGGAAAGCAAGAAGTTATTGAAATTGAGAGATGACTCATGAGATAGCCTTGCATTAATGAATCCTTTATATAATGTTGTCTTGAGAGGAAGTAGACGTTTTTTAAATTGGAGATTAGTGTAAGTATTAGAAAAAACGGAAATAGAATTAATGAGAAAGTTTTTTTAAATCTTAAATCGAGATCAATACATGTAATTAGACAGGGAATCTGCAACTGGCATTTATGTGCGATGTCACACCAACGCGTAACGCATGTCACACACACACAAAATGGAAAAGAGACAATAATGTAAAAGAGAAGAAGATAGAGGATAGAGGAAAAGGAGAGAGACAGAGAGAGAGAGAGAGAGAGGGAGAGAAAGAAAGAAAGAAAAAAAGGAGGAACATGAAACTTAAATTTACACTTAGGCCTACAGATTACATTTCCGACTGCGAGTGAGTTGGCTTGACATATTATGTGCCTAAGAAGTCTGCGGACGAAAGTACAACAATACGAAAACAGAAGTTATATAAAATTGTCTTTAAAAGAGAAAGAGAAGTTATTTCTAGAATGAAATGAAAGGGGCTATGTGACTTTCAAGGAGGAAATTACAATTTCTATCGCTCGTAACGACTATTTTAAATTTCCTATTTTTTTTTTATTCAAGAACTTCCTGGGGCTCCGCCCCAAGACTCCCGGCAAAGGCAAATTATTTACACAATTTCTTGCTGTCTGCTGCCTCGAGATCACTGGACTCTGACTGGAGCGAAGAAAGGTAACAATATAGCAAGGAAGGATTTATCCTTTTTATTATTAAAGACTCCCGGCAAAGGCTGTCCCCCTGCACCCCATCCGTAAAGATAGAAATGGTTCCCAAGACAACCTTTGTTGTATAAAATTGGAGAGAGCGTGATTTTTTTTGTAGTTTAAGCTTCTAACAACCACTCCCGTGGACCTTTTATTATTCACACGTCTTGCTGTCTGCTGCCTCGAGATCACTGGAGCGAAGAAAGGTAACAATGTATAGCGAGAATCCCTATTCAGTGAAGGATTTATCCTTTTATGCAGATATATTCTTCTACCATTCTTGACCAGAAGTGCGTTTCAAACTCAATGATGTGGGCATCATCCCATAGAATGTTGTGTCCAGTATTAAGAGCGTGTGCTGCTACTTAATTGGTGCCTAATCTGAGGGCTTAAAAGAGCATACAATAGGGGCAGTGCAATTTAAAGGGATGGATTAGAGTTTATTTCTAAAATGAAATGAAGGGGCTATTTGACTTTCAAGAGTGATAAAACTCTAATCCATCCCTTAAAATTTAAATTGCACTGCCCCATTGTGTGCTATTTTCAAAGAGCACATAAAGCCTTCAGATTGAACATTCCATCCCATAAAATTGTCTATAAGAGAGAAAGAAATAACCTCTTTTTTTCTCCTAAAGACAATTTCTCTCTTGAAAGTCAAATAATCTCAAGAGCATCCTGGGGCTCTGCCAGGCTCCTCAAGCTCTGCCATGTACGGATCTATTAGAAAGCAAAATAAGCCCACTAAATAATTAATATATATTCAAACGTCATAGCGATTCATCCAAATAAAATATCCACGCAAGAGGCATTTTGAAAGTTTTAAGAAAATTCCTTCAAATTCCAGGAAATTGGGTGTTCTTTTCGGGAAACTCTATTTAAACGAGTGGAAGCACTGGCGGCTCTGTTTTTTAAACTGTAACAATTCTCCTTGGATCAGATATAGACCAAAAACAAGCCTCATTATCTTCAGTATACAAGTGTCATTTCGACCTTACAGCTTTCATAGAAATCACTTCTGGACCGTCAAAGAAAAAGAAAAGAAACCCTGGCCTACGCATTATAAACATCAGGACAAACTTGACAAGGAGAAAGTTATCGATCTCGAGTGTCAATTTTCATGACTTTCTTCTTTGTTCGATTTCTATAATCTCCCCGGATTTGTCTGTTTCCACTAAGACCAACTTTTTTTTTACAAAAGGGTGCCAATAAGTACGCGTGAAAGGGAGAGAGACGGAGAGAGAGAACGATAGAGGGGATGCAAATATAAGGTCAAGAAAGAGACTAGAGAAAAAACGGGAAAAGGTGAACTAAAGAGAACATTTTGCCAAACACATAGAGAAGGAAATGAAGAAAGACATCAAAAGGAAAACAAAGCAAAAGAAGAAAATAAAACAGATTGGGAAATAAAGACATGCACGTTAAAGCTGTAGAGGTGTTGTGGTCGAGTGGATACGTCGCCGGACTGTCGATCACAAGGTCCGCGGTTCGAGTCCCGCCGCTGCACTAATGTCCTTTGGCAAGACATTGATCTACATTTGCCACACTCCACCCAGGTGAAGTAAATGGGTACCTGGTAGGAATTTATTCCTTGAAACGCAGCGCGTAACAGCTGCACTGCTAATGCCAGGGTAATTATGCTGCATTATTGTAGAGCGCTTAGAGACTTCTGATAAAGTAAGTGTTAGGCGCTATATAAGCACTGTAATTATTAAGCTTTGTGCTCAGGGCGGCACTCGCGAGGGGAGCCTTTTCATTAATTACTCTATTTCCTTCTGATAAAGGGCCCTTTTCCCTTTTATAACAGCCCCTTCCCTTTTCATAAATACTCCTTTTCACCTATGATAAATGCCCCTATTGAAATCTGATAGGTGCCCCTTTTCTTCGACAGATGCCCCTTTTCCTTTCTCATAAGTACCTTTTTCATCTCTGGTGAGTGGCCCTTTTCAGGTTCGAGGTTTATTATGACATGTGCCCCTTTTCTTTTCTAATAAAATTTCTGATTGTCCTTTTTTCTTTCTGAAAATATCCCTTTTCCTTTCTCCATAACATACGCCCCTATAGAGCGACTTAGAGCAACTTTTTCATTTATTTCCCCAAAGCTCGCTCGCATTTATATTTGGTATAATCGTGTTACTTATGATATGTATTTTCAGCCTTTCATGTTTAAATTGTGCTTAGAACCCATCAGGATTTGTTGTTGTTTTTCTCATTATGAAACTTTTTGCCCTCGACGTCAGAAATCTTAAAATTTTCTTAATATTCAGACCATCACACCCAACTGCAAAGTATGATTCTTAAACAGTATATTGGACCAAAGTAAAGAGAGAAACAAATATTGAAATCATCCCTGATAATGTAATCACAATCATAAAACTGTAGGGGTATATAGGCCTACCAATGTCTAAATATGGTAGATTTACATTTTGATGGTTCCATTTGTAGGTGCCCCTTATATTCCAGAAAGTACCCTATTTTGACGGTGACCCCCCATTTTGGAAAATGCTCCACCGCGCCTGTTTGTGCTTAAACTTTTTTTGTTAAACTCATACTCCTGACCGTCTATCGTCGAGTCAAAAGACTGAAAGGTCCTTTATATTTAACGACATGTAACGATTTTGGTTTACGGTTTATTAAATACTGAACCTGGCAGCCCGTAGGCTGAATTACATTAAATTTACATGATAAAAACAACTGAACTTGCACATCAATGTTGTAACAATTATCATAAAATGTGAGAACATTAAAACATTAAAACAATACGGCAATCAAAATAATTAAGACAGTATTCTTAAAACAGGATCAAGCTATGTTCACATATTACACCGAGAGATATAGCAAAAAAGGAGAGTAGAAGGAAAGTGGGAGAAAAAGAGAGTTAGAGAAGAGCTAGGAATCGAGAGGTGGATTCCAATGAAACCGCTCGCGAAGAGTCTAGACTGGATAGGAGAGCTCATACGCTAGTGTGAATTTACATCGAGGACAAAGTTTGCTTAACTTTTTCTTGAAACACTTGAATGGTTATGGAATCTGTTTGTGTTTCTAATCTTCAAATATTAATATTATTCTGCATCAAATATAAAATATTTGATTTCTACTGTGGTATGTAAAGGCATGAACTTACGTTAATACATGTACAGTACGTACAAATATATCTTTTTTAACCAAGAAGGTGCACCATGGTAATACATTTTAACAAACACATCAACATATTTACCTAGACATCTCATCACCATAGCCATTTTAAAACCATATATTAATGATACATGTAAAATATAGATTGAAGCAATTCTAGTCCATTGGCTGTACCCTGAGTGTGATTTATATAATGAATTTTGAGTAATATTTGCATCTACCTGTAGTTGAAGAATAGATATAGTGCATAAACTAGAATATATGGAGATGTGGAGAAATCAAGTTGGAGCTCAATTGGAAGGAAGTAACGAGAAATATTAAAGCAAGAGAAACTGAGAGATGAGGAAAGCAAGAAGTTATTGAAATTGAGAGATGACTGAGATAGCCTTGCATTAATGAATCCTTTATATAATGTTGTCTTGAGAGGAAGTAGACGTTTTTAAATTGGAGATTAGTGTAAGTATTAGAAAAAAACGGAAATAGAATTAATGAGAAAGTTTTTTTTAAATCTTAAATCGAGATCAATACATGTAATTATAGACAGGGAATCTGCAACTGGCATTTATGTGCGATGTCACACCAACGCGTAACGCATGTCACACACACACAAAATGGAAAAGAGACGAAGATAGAGGATAGAGGAAAAGGAGAGAGACAGAGAAAGAGAGAGAGAGAGAGGGAGAGAAAGAAAGAAAGAAAAAGGAAGAACATGAAACTTAAATTTACACTTAGGCCTACAGATTACATTTCCGACTGCGAGTGAGTTGGCTTGACATATTAGGGACTTTTAGATTTACACGACGAGAACGTGGACTGCCACGTGTGCCATTCTTTCAAGGCACTGGCCCGTGCCCGGCAGTGCCTTAAAGGACGTCACATTACCTTAAAGGATGTCACCGTGGCAGTCCACGTTCTCGTCGTGTAAAATCTAAAAGTCCCTATTATGTGCCTAAGAAGTCTGCGGACGAAAGTACAACAATACGAAAACAGAAGTTATATAAAATTGTCTTTAAAAGAGAAAGAGAAGTTACTCTAGAATGAAATGAAAGGGGCTATGTGACTTTCAAGGAGGAAATTACAATTTCTATCGCTCGTAACGACTATTTTAAATTTCCTATTTTTTTATTCAAGAACTTCCTGGGGCTCCGCCCCAAGACTCCCGGCAAAGGCAAATTATTTACACAATTTCGCTGTCTGCTGCCTCGAGATCACTGGACTCTGACTGGAGCGAAGAAAGGTAACAATATAGCAAGGAAGGATTTATCCTTTTTATTATTAAAGACTCCCGGCAAAGGCTCTCCCCCTGCACCCCATCCGTAAAGATAGAAATGGTTCCGAAGACAACCTTTTGTTGTATAAAATTGGAGAGAGCGTGATTTTTTTGTAGTTTAAGCTTTACAACCACTCCCGTGGACCTTTTATTATTTACACGTCTTGCTGTCTGCTGCCTCGAGATCACTGGAGCGAAGAAAGGTAACAATGTATAGCGAGAATCCCTATTCAGTGAAGGATTTATCCTTTTATGCAGATATATTCTTCTACCATTCTTGACCAGAAGTGCGTTTCAAACTCAATGATGTGGGCATCATCCCATAGAATGTTGTGTCCAGTATTAAGAGCGTGTGCTGCTACTTAATTGGTGCCTAATCTGAGGGCTTAAAAGAGCATACAATAGGGGCAGTGCAATTTAAAGGGATGGATTAGAGTTTATTTCTAAAATGAAATGAAGGGGCTATTTGACTTTCAAGAGTGATAAAAACTCTAATCCATCCCTTAAAATTTAAATTGCACTGCCCCCATTGTGTGCTATTTTCAAAGAGCACATAAAGCCTTCAGATTGAACATTCCATCCCATAAAATTGTCTATAAGAGAGAAAGAAATAACCTCTTTTTTCTCCTAAAGACAATTTCTCTCTTGAAAGTCAAATAATCTCAAGAGCATCCTGGGGCTCTGCCAGGCTCCTCAAGCTCTGCCATGTACGGATCTATTAGAAAGCAAAATAAGCCCACTAAATAATTAATATATATTCAAACGTCATAGCGATTCATCCAAATAAAATATCCACGCAAGAGGCATTTTGAAAGTTTTAAGAAAATTCCTTCAAATTCCAGGAAATTGGGTGTTCTTTTCGGGAAACTCTATTTAAACGAGTGGAAGCACTGGCGGCTCTGTTTTTTAAACTGTAACAATTCTCCTTGGATCAGATATAGACCAAAAACAAGCCTCATTATCTTCAGTATACAAGTGTCATTTCGGACCTTACAGCTTTCATAGAAATCACTTCTGGACCGTCAAAGAAAAAGAAAAGAAACCCTGGCCTACGCATTATAAACATCAGGACAAACTTGACAAGGAGAAAGTTATCGATCTCGAGTGTCAATTTTCATGACTTTCTTCTTTGTTCGATTTCTATAATCTCCCCGGATTTGTCTGTTTCCACTAAGACCAACTTTTTTTTACAAAGGGTGCCAATAAGTACGCGTGAAAGGGAGAGAGACGGAGAGAGAGAACGATAGAGGGGATGCAAATATAAGGTCAAGAAAGAGACTAGAGAAAAAACGGGAAAAGGTGAACTAAAGAGAACATTTTGCCAAACACATAGAGAAGGAAATGAAGAAAGACATCAAAAGGAAAACAAAGCAAAAGAAGAAAATAAAACAGATTGGGAAATAAAGACATGCACGTTAAAGCTGTAGAGGTGTTGTGGTCGAGTGGATACGTCGCCGGACTGTCGATCACAAGGTCCGCGGTTCGAGTCCCGCCGCTGCACTAATGTCCTTTGGCAAGACATTGATCTACATTTGCCACACTCCACCCAGGTGAAGTAAATGGGTACCTGGTAGGAATTTATTCCTTGAAACGCAGCGCGCGTAACAGCTGCACTGCTAATGCCAGGGTAATTATGCTGCATTATTGTAGAGCGCTTAGAGACTTCTGATAAAGTAAGTGTTAGGCGCTATATAAGCACTGTAATTATTAAGCTTTGTGCTCAGGGCGGCACTCGCGAGGGGAGCCTTTTCATTAATTACTCTATTTCCTTCTGATAAAGGGCCCTTTTCCCTTTTTTATAACAGCCCCTTCCCCTTTTCATAAATACTCCTTTTCACCTATGATAAATGCCCCTATTAAAATCTGATAGGTGCCCTTTTTCTTCGACAGATGCCCCTTTTCCTTTCTCATAAGTACCTTTTTCATCTCTGGTGAGTGGCCCTTTTCAGGTTCGAGGTTTATTATGACATGTGCCCCTTTTCTTTTCTAATAAAATTTCTGATTGTCCTTTTTTCTTTCTGAAAAATATCCCTTTTCCTTTCTCCATAACATACGCCCCTATAGAGCGACTTAGAGCAACTTTTTCATTTATTTCCCAAAGCTCGCTCGCATTTATATTTGGTATAATCGTGTTACTTATGATATGTATTTTCAGCCTTTCATGTTTAAATTGTGCTTAGAACCCATCAGGATTTGTTGTTGTTTTCTCATTATGAAACTTTTTGCCCTCGACGTCAGAAATCTTAAAATTTTCTTAATATTCAGACCATCACACCCAACTGCAAAGTATGATTCTTAAACAGTATATTGGACCAAAGTAAAGAGAGAAACAAATATTGAAATCATCCCTGATAATGTAATCACAATCATAAAACTGTAGGGGTATATAGGCCTACCAATGTCTAAATATGGTAGATTTACATTTTGATGGTTCCATTTGTAGGTGCCCCTTATATTCCAGAAAGTACCCTATTTTGACGGTGACCCCCCATTTTGGAAAATGCTCCACCGCGCCTGTTTGTGCTTAAACTTTTTTTGTTAAACTCATACTCCTGACCGTCTATCGTCGAGTCAAAAGACTGAAAGGTCCTTTATATTTAACGACATGTAACGATTTTGGTTTACGGTTTATTAAATACTGAACCTGGCAGCCCGTAGGCTGAATTACATTAAATTTACATGATAAAAACAACTGAACTTGCACATCAATGTTGTAACAATTATCATAAAATGTGAGAACATTAAAACATTAAAACAATACGGCAATCAAAATAATTAAGACAGTATTCTTAAAACAGGATCAAGCTATGTTCACATATTACACCGAGAGATATAGCAAAAAAGGAGAGTAGAAGGAAAGTGGGAGAAAAGGAGAGTTAGAGAAGAGCTAGGAATCGAGAGGTGGATTCCAATGAAACCGCTCGCGAAGAGTCTAGACTGGATAGGAGAGCTCATACGCTAGTGTGAATTTACATCGAGGACAAAGTTTGCTTAACTTTTTCTTGAAACACTTGAATGGTTATGGAATCTGTTTGTGGGGCTCCACCCCCTGTACACCAAGCAAATTAGTGTCCTGCCAGTGTCACAAAAAAGGTATAAAAATATGCTCATCTGACTGTAATTAAATGCCCATACGCCCTGAGCTTCCAGGGCTCAGCCCTTGACCCCGCCGGGGCTTTGCCCCTAGACCCCACGCCGATTTACGTTACGCTCTAGCTGATCGTAAATACTTTAGCCTCCCCACCCACTTTCAAAAACGTTTAGCAGGGCCTGCATGTAAGAGTGGTGGTGATGCGGATTTTTTTCTGCCCCCAAACGATTTTGCTCATTACACCACTGCTTTAGTGGTCACCATTACGTACCAATGTTTGGCTCGCACAATTTCAAATTTGGCCCCTAAGAAATCCTGGATCCGCGCCTGGGTCCATAAGTCCTGTTAAAAGCTACTTTCTACAAAAACATTATTGCGTATAAACAATTACTAGTTTCTGAAAAGGCAAACTCAGTCCTTAAATGGCTATGATAATGGGCCTGTTTGTTCTACTTAATGTCTCAGTGGCGTAGCCTGGATAAGCTCAGTCAGGGTGTTGGGGCAGAATTTCCCACAAGGGGGACAAATTACGACAGGATTATTATGTGTGTCATGTTTTCCTTTTTTTTTGTCACCACAGGAGCGGGGGAAATATATTAGCTAGATTATGGGGCGTGTCTCTATATGTGTGTTATGTTTTCCTTTTTTGTCACCACAGGAGGGGAAATATATTAGCTAGATTATGGGGCGTGTCTCTATATAATTATCAAAGCTAAAAAGTAAAATATACTTTTAAAAGACATAATACAGGAGATGCCTCCGCTCGCATAATGCCTTACGGTCAAAATCGTATTTCATTAATTGGCTTAAAATCTTACAAATCTAACTTCCTTACTGATATGGAAAATATATCGTGCAACATTTTATATTTATTGTCGGTAATATGTACTTGCATCAAGGGAATACTGCAGGGAGGGTGGACCGAATGGCGCAGCGTTGTCAGGCTGATTGGGAGGGGTGGGCCCGGGATGATGGTTCGCGTTTTAGGGTCGCTATTTATAATACAAGAAGAGGGTCGCTGTTCATAATACAAAATGAGGGTCACTATTCATAATATGGGATGAGGGTCGCTTTCCATAAACAACTGAAAATTAAATTAGCAATAAAGAAAATGATAACAAGAAATCGAAATAATGGATAGGGGACACCCACGGCTGTGGGTAGGCGGGGGGAACGCCACATGGCCCCGAATATTTGTAGAAAACATTTATTGAAAACATACATTTCTGAACAAATAAAGAAAAAGGCGTGCCCCAATAGTGTACGCGACCCATCATCCTGCCCCCAAATCAGTCCGACCACGCTGCGCCATTCGGTCCACCCTCCCGCAGTATTTCCTTGCCGGGTACAAGTACATATTACCGACAATTTTCGTGCAGCTATAACACCGCCCCCCCCAAAAAAAATAAAAATAATAAAATAAAATAAATAAATAAATAAATATATAAAAATAAATAAAATAAAATAAAAATAAATAAATAAATAAATAAATAAAAAATAAAAAAATGAGTGTCAAGTGTCAACCTTATGAAAATTTACTTTGGTGACAAGACGATATATTTTACAAGGAAACCACCTCAGCCCTCCGAAAATAAATATAAATGTCCGACATCTGAATGTCCGAGTCGTCATCATATAGGCGTAGGGGTGGGGCTGGGGATATTTCATAACTCAAATTCAAATTCAAATTGTATTGATTTGAATTCTCAATTTTGTATAACATTGGATAACAAATTTCAAAATTATAGTGTAGCATTGATAGGCTAATTGAGTGGAAGAGTAAAGATGACAATAACCAGGAATGACAAAAATTAACCTTCTACTACATGTCTTTTCTGGAATATAATACAGGGATAAGAATAAGTTATTTCCCTGGCATACTTTTTACAATTTTGTTTTCTTTCTTTCTCTTTTTCTTTTCAAATAAAAAGGAAAAATATAATATACAAAGGCATGACAGTAAGACAATATAGGCATATATACATGTATATGCTTTATGATTACCAACCCCTCCTACGAGATGACTCCGACAATACGACCATGGGATGACAATATAAAATGCTTTTTACAATACTAAATTCCATCGAGATTAGTAATATGATTTTTTTAAATCAAAAAAATCTATTCCTGTTCTAAATGTGTATGATGAATTGACAGGTGGTATGCATATTATGATGTGTTTGTTCTTTAATTATCTATCTTGTTTCATGACAACTCACGTCAGCCTTACTTCTCGTTTGTTCCCTTTATTGTATTTTTTAATTTTTTTTTTGTATATTTAAAGTAATTGATTCTTTATATTTCGTGTGTGAACCTGTATGCATGTATACATGGACTTGAATAACTATTATTTTCTGTGTTTTCTTTGAATTTATCATGTCTCGAATTAATTAATGTTTAACTTTTTCTGAACCTGCATGCATATTATTTATGTTTGCATTCCGTATTTTTTAAAATCATAAGCCTGCAGGGAAAATAATTTATATCATATGGAAAACTTTGGGGCGAATTCGTTCATAAAATGGATTGCTCACCGGCTCGGTCAACTCTGCACAGAGCTTCGCACCAAGTCCCGCAGTGTGCACTGGTGCGTAACACAGATCGCTGGGTGCGTCCATTATGACAAAATAGGGAGAATGGGTCTTGTTCATAACATGAACATAAAACAAGGACGATTTCATTTGCATGTTTATGTCTTTTAATGAAATTCTGAGACAACACAAAAACAATAACAAGACTTTAAAACTGTTGAAGATTGAATTCATATCGATAATTCAATATCAAGGAGTTCACTAATTATATATTTAACCCCACAATCAAATGGAACATTCCTCTCTCAGGGTCTGAAGTTTACGACGAACAATTTTACAAAATCCTTTGTGTTTCTTCATGGTCACTGGCAAATTACACAACAAGTCCATGATGTATCACCATTTAATTATCATTACTACAGTCTACATGTCTTCTTCTTTCTATATTTAAGGTTAAAACTCACATATTGATAGAAATAACTACACAAAATGGACAGGTTCGAAGAACATTCCGAGAGGAGACATGCTGTTTCAAATCACATGCAACGCAAATGTTCGCACGCTAATGTGTACGTCTATGGAACTCGTGTAGTGTGGCATATGTCATGCTCTTGCGCAAAAAGGAGCATACATGAGAGACAGCAAATCATTGGATGCAAAAGTGCAACCTTTTCCTCTTATCCAATCAAAATGAATGATACATTACTGGAATCGTTAAACTCTCTGCTTTAATTTGATATGCGAGATGGTGCGATTCGGCCATCGAATCAGTTCTACAGCCAAGATAAGTATGGAGAGTTGACGGATTTTGGGCGAAAATCCGTTGACCTCCATAGAGAAAGTGTCGTGAAAGGTTTTTTTTGAACATTTTAAAGCAAAAAGTGCAACCTTTCCCCACGAATGAAATTATTTCTAATTTATATCATCTTAAAGAGAAAACATTGAACTTTAAAATTCAGGCCGAGATGGTATTAAAAGTGGGTTCAGTTAGGCTATTGCTGTGATTTAGCGTAGGTAATGCATGAAATGGTAAGGAATTTCACGTGTTGTAGCTCACGGTGCGATGCGTGCGGAGCAGATGAACGAAAGTTTTTCATATGATTTATCATTATATCCTGCCCCCTGCCGGGACGGTAAGAGTACCACGTGCGTCGATCACCACGTGCTCGGCACCTTTTTGCTTGTCTGCGCTGCATGCACCTACCGTCCACACACACATACAAGGTACCTGATTGGTCGATCAATTACATACGTATGCGCAGTAAACAACATACGTATGGAAACGGGCATACGTTTGCTAATAAACTTGCATACGTATGCTATCGCACTGTGCAAACGTTTGCTAAATAACAGGCGGCGATTGGTCAATTAGCATACGTTTGCTAAGGCAGATGCATACGTATGCCGCGTTCCATACGTATGCCCCAAACGAATAATGGCACGAACGGCCTTCCATAGACGAGAACGTGGACTGCCACGTGTGCCATTCTTTCAAGGCACTGGCCCGTGCCCGGCAGTGCCTTAAAGGATGTCACCGTGGAATTCCACGTTCTCGTCGTGTAAATCTAAAAGCCCCTATTCGCCGCGAGTGGGCTCGCTCTCAAAGGGTTATGCTAATTTTTCACTTTCTCTTATAATGTTGTCCACCTTCTTTTAGCTAACCCTTTTGTGCTAAAGTGTATAATGCCCGATGTATATTATTTCTGTCAATAACATATAATGAACGTATCGTTTTATTTTGATGCAACAGAGATTTACATTCCAAATCAAAACTTTTACTCTCTATAATTTGTGTACAGTAACATTCTTCCCATTTCGACATTATCAGCCGCCCGTTCTCTATTTTCGTCCCCTATAATAAGTATAAGGTAAAATGGGTAAATCATCAGGGATATGTTATAATAATTTATCTCAAGGAAGGGATGATGCCGGCAAACAAGCAAATGGTGGAATATAAAACAACATGAAAGATGTAGATGTAAAACGACATTGACAAAAGACAGAGATAGAAAGACAAACATACAGACAGACTGACAGACAGAGAGTGGGAGAGAGGGAGAGAGAGGGGCGGGAGAGATAGAAAGTTGGACGTAGTCTGTACTGTATTTATTATTATGATATTTGTCTCTCCGATCACCCCCCACACACACACAGCTCTGATGTTTTTTCTTTTTTTTTGTTTATATCTGTCCGACGTAAATAAGTACCGTCAATATAGCATAATAAACCTTTTTTTTCTTCTTCATATCATTTTGATGCAACAGAGATTTACATTCAAAAGTTTTACTGTACAGTAATATTCTTCTCATTTTGAAATCAATAGGCGCTCGCTCTGTGTTTTCCTTCACCATATCGAGGTTATGGTATAATAATTTATCTCAAAATCGAAAGAAATACTTTCGGAATAAAAGCAAATAACGGAATGGAAAACAGTACCAAAGATTAAGATGGAAAATGGCGCTGAGAAAGCAAGTAAGAAGAGAGAGAGAGAGAGAGAGAGATAAAGAGACATACAGAGAGAGAAAAACGTGGAAACGAGATCTCATTAAAAATCGCGGAACAGAAAACACTATAAGAGATGAAGATTGAAAACGACATTGAGAAAACGAGAGAGAGAAATTTGGGCGTATTTTCATTTATTATTATGCTATTTGTCTCTCCGATCAACCCCCACCCGTTCTGGTTTCCTCTTTAGTTTTCATTTATCATGATTTACGTTCAGAAAGAGTTTACAATTTTTGTTAATGACAGAATTAACGTAACTTGATCAAAATCGGTTCAGAAACAGCTGAAATATTAAAAAAAATACATCCGTTCAGATTTTCGTCGATTCATATCTATATACTAACTTGGGGGAGGGTATAGAGAGTGTTAAAAAGTCACTTTAGAAATATGGTTATTATTACCATTAGTATTTTTATTATGCATTTTAGAAAGATTTTCCTTTACTGATCATGACGCACCGTGAGTTCATTGATTACCAAAAAAAAAGGTCAAACTCTCCCGTCTGACTATTGCAAAGAACGGCATGAGAGGAAAAGACACGACGCAAAAAAAATACACCGAGTTTTATTTTAATACAATATGGGTTGTTTATTAGAACCAAGTCAAGGGAGGAGAACAAAAACAGGATTTGACTGACAAAATATAAATTGTTCCAAGCTCAGGCTGTGGCGATGTGCAACGCGTAGCGTGAATAATGGCGGGAGAGAATGATAATTCCTTTGTCCATTACGACGCTAGAATAATATCGCGACGTGGGAATTATACAAATACGTTGATAATCATTCAAAATACAAACATAAACAAGCGTCCCAAACAGTAATTAATTTGCCGACTATAACCGCATACATGTATTCATTCACATCATTCGTCTTTTATTTTATGTTGTTGGGGACAATCAAGCTGGCAATTAAACAACCATTCATCGTACACAGTCATCTTTATTTCACATTTCATACAGTCGTCACAAATATTAAAAGGAGGCGTATTAAACCAAAAAAAAAAATCATAATTTATTCTGATCAAGATGAACGAGTGTGTTGATTGCCCCCCAAAACAAAAATACTCCCACCAGACAAGTTCAGGCTGTGCTGTAGCAATGTACATCGCAAAGCTTCCACAATGATTGGAAAGATAATAAATACCCCGCCCGTTACGACGCAAAACGGCGCGGGAAGAATAGATCGCGACGCGAGAAGAATACATCAAGTTTTCACAAACAAGGGATGTTTATCAGAACGAGAACAGGAGGAGGGGAAGACAGGATTTGACTGACAAATACACTCTGTATAGCAAGTTTAAAGCCCAAGTCCACTCCGATTTTCAAAAATTATAACATGTTGTAAATAAATCAAAGGTTAAAACTGCCAAATATCACGGGCGTACTTCAATCAGGTGATTTTTAAGAGCGATTTTTGTTTCGGGTATTTCGAGCAAAACATTTATATTGCTGTACGGATGTGACGTATGCTCCTCACAACGAAAGTGCCAGCGGTATACATTCTGACAATATTATTCGTAATGTAACCAAATTAATGCATACGTTTAGAAGTGTCTATACAAACTATTTCATTCACCTGATAAGAATAATAGTGTTTCATTATTCTTATCAGGTGAATGAAATAGTTTGTATCGAGGCACTTCACAAAGACGTATGCATTAAATTTGGTTACATTACGAATCTGTGTTGTGAGGACCCTACGTCACAACCGACTCGATCATTAACTTGTTTTTGCTCATTAAAAAAAATTATTAAAAATAAATCTGAGCACCATTTTCCAAAACCAAGTTATATTTGGGCTTTTTAGATTGTTGTCTATCTAATCAGCTCAACTTTTCAGTGGAGTGGACTTGTACTTTAAGCTGTACCGCGGCGTTAATGTGCATCGCGCATCACGAGCGAGAACAATGACGGGAGAGATAATCTTCCATCGCCTGGTAGGACGCGAAAGGGCGCAAGAAGAATAGAGCGGGTTTATACCAACAATAGACAGTTTCTTTTCATATGCAAGAATCAGGCGAGGGTGACTATCGCGCCCCTTCGCGCCCTTTCGCGCCTGAATGCGTCTCTTGAGAACCGACCGTTCTATTCATCGCGCCCCGACGCGTCGGGGCACAGTCGCAACTTTGGAAGGCTCCCCTAACAGGTGA
>CP137670.1:5785609-5801186 GCA_037976565.1 Mesocentrotus franciscanus | reverse complement strand
ATTAATTTCGTCAGAATTTTCTTTCTTTATTATTAGGTGGTCTGTCGGTATCGACAGATCACCTATTAATTTCGTCAGAATTTTCTTTCTTCTTTATTTATTTATTTATTTTTATTTATTTCTCCCCCTTTTTTGTTCCTACGATAACTCAAGATCGGTACAGTCAATTTCTTTCAATTTTGGCACAGTCATGGGTCATTGTCATAAGACGTGACAGAAACATTTTCAAGGTCATCAGGTCTTCATGACGTCATCCAGGCGCCATTTTGTGTTTTTTTTTGTACTTTCAACTCATGATCATATCTTCATAACGGAAAGTCATTTTCATTCATATTTATCATGATTAAGGTCAATATCCGTCCGGTCAATTTCAGGTCAAAAAAACGCGCGCACATGCGTACGTCCGCGCGTGAGCGCGCGCAAAATTTCAAACTGTTCAAAATCACTTTTTATTCAAATGAGAGTACGTTTCAGGCCATTTTAAGCATTTCCAAAAAAACGCGCACGCGCACATGCGCGCACGTTTTCGCGCGTACTGGCATTTTGCAACATACAATCGCCGAATTTTCTCTGTCATCATATTTGGCATATTTTTCCAAGCATTTTGATACCTTGATCACTTTTTCTGACCAGTAATAACGCAATGAGCGTCCGTCAAAGTTGACAGCACGCGCGGACTGCGCTATCTGTATCCACAATACATGGGCAAAAACATGCCTATACAAAATTCATTGTTACTCTTCAGAATGGATAGGAACTCCCATTTTTTTCATATTTTGATAGAATATGAGTCGGAGATATGATTTCATGTCTCATTTGACCCTCAATTAAGTCATGACGTCATCATAATGGCCTCCGAACTCAAAATTTCAATTTGCATATTATGACGTCAGCATATTTTTGGAAAATTGATTGTATCTCTGTAAATATTGATCGATTTTCTTCTAAATTTTGATATGTTCTAGCTGAGACAATTCTCTACAAATGCAGTCGCCACGATTTTTCATTTTGACAAAGGCATCATGGCGTATTTTTGCGATTAAAGGAGGCATGTCAATTTTTCACATTTTGCGTGTATTCTCTATGGGACATGACTTTTCTCAAAACTGGATTCTACATTCCCGTCTTTCGCGAGCAATATCTCCATTGTTTCAGTTTTGTTTTCGCTGAGCTTTGAGTATGTTGTAGCTGAGACAATAAGCTATCACAAGTGTGCCATTTATTTTTCGATCAGATGCCGGGATCATGCTTATATTTCACTTGCAAAGTGGGATTTGAGAATTCCATTTTCCGTTCACGTGTAATCGCTATGGGAAATGTTTTGGGAAATGTTTTTGTATATCGGAAACGCACTTGTTCATTTTTATTTTCCACCACTTTATTGTGAGCGTGATTGCTCGAATTCGGCTCCATCAATTTTCATCAAATTTTTGTCAGTCATCAGGCTTATCAAATTCAAGTGTCACCATTTTTTTCAAGGTCATCAGGTCATCGTGACGTCATCCAGGCGCCATTTTGTGAAATCACATTATCAATCATATCTTCATGATGCGTCATCAAAGGTCATTTATATTCATATCACATATAAATTAGGTCAAGGGTCAACAAGTCATGTCATCAAAGGTCACAAAAAGGTCATGACGCGCGTACGCGCGTCAATATTTTAAAATGCTCAAAATCACTTAACTATTAAACGAGAGTACGAATCAGGTCATTTTAAGCATTTCAAAAATTTCCGTCCGTGCGCGTCCGCGCGCGCGTTATGCGCGCGCAGCACGTTCACATCGTTAACACGCCGTTTTTTGCATGGTTTGTATTTCTGACACTATTTTTGACAATTTCCAACTATTTCCAGTCATTCTCGACCTTCTATAATGCCACACAAGTGCGTCAAACTTTAAAATTCGTGCGCGCGTCAATGGGTTATATAATGTAAAAAGTGGTAAAAACATGTCTATATAAAATCCGCCATAGCTCGTCAGAATGCCTGAATTCCTCTCCATTTTTTTTCATATTTGGATAGAGTATGAATTGGAGATATGATTTCATGTCTCATTTTGCCAGTACACATATCGTGACGTCATCATAAAGGCCTTGGAACTCAAAATACGAATTTGCATATTATGACGTCCGCATATTTATGGAAAATTGATTGTATCTCTGTAAATATTAATTGTTTTTCTTCCAAATTTAGATATGTTGTAGCTAAGACAATTCCCTACAAGATAAGTTATCCTCACTTTTCGTTTTGATGACGTCATCATAGTGAAAATTTCAATTAAAGGTGACATGTCAGAATTTTCTTAACGTGCGTGTTATGTCTATGTAAGTGAATTTCGTTCACATCATATGAATCTACATAACATTAATCTTTGAGCACCATCTAGCTTATTTGTGCTCTTTTTTCTTCCAAATTTTGATATGTTGTAGCTAAGACAATTCTCTACAAGATAGGTCACCCTCACTTTTCGTTTTGATGACGTCATCAAAGTGAAAATTTCAATTAAAGGCGACATGTCAGAATTTTCTTTACGTGCGTGTTATGTCTACGAAAGTCGAATTTCGTTCACATCATGAATCTACATAACATTAATCTTTGAGCACTATCTAGCTTATTTAAGCTCTTTTTTCTTCCAAATTTTGATATGTTGTAGCTAAGACAATTTTCTACAAGATCAGTTATTCAGATTACATAACAGACCACCTAATTCGTTCTCATGACGAATTACATTTCTAGTTAGGTGGTCTGTCGGTATCGACAGATCACCTATTGTTTTTGTCAGAATTTTCTTTCTTTATTTATTTATTCTTTATTAGGTGGTCTGTCGGTATCGACAGATCACCTATTGTTTTCGTCAGAATTTTCTTTCTTTATTTATTTATTTATTTATTAGGTGGTCTGTCGGTATCGACAGATCACCTATTGTTTTTGTCAGAATTTTCTTTCTTTATTTATTCTTTATTTTTATTTATTTCTCCCCTTTTTTGTTCCGAGGATAACTCAAGATCGGTTTTGTCAATTTCTTTCAATTTTGGCACAGTCATAAGTCATTGTCATGAGACGTGACAGTAACATTTTCAAGGTCATCAGGTCATCGTGACGTCATCCAGGCGCCATTTTGTGAAATCACATGATCAATCATATCTTCATGATGCGTAATCAAAGGTCATTCATATTCATATCACATATACTTCCGGTCAAGGGTCAACAAGTCATGTCGTCAAAGGTCGTATAAAGGTCACGCGCGCGTACGCGCGTCAAAATTTAATATGCTCAAAATCACTTAACTAATAAACGAGAGTACGAATCAGGTCATTTTAAGCATTTCAAAAATTTCCGTCCGTGCGCGTCCGCGCGCGCGTCATGCGCGCTCGCAGCGCGTACACATCGTAAAAACGCCGTTTTTTCGCATGGTTTGTATTCCTGACACTATTTTGGACAATTTCCAACTATTTCCAGTCATTCTCGACCTTCCATAATGCCACACGCGTGCGTCAAACTTTAAAATTCGTGCGCGCGTCAATGGGCAATATAATGTAAAAAGTGGTAAAAACATGTCTATATAAAATCCGCCATAGCTCGTCAGAATGCCTAAATACCCCCAAATTTTTAACATTTTCTGGAAGGCCATGAAATTTTAATGTGATTTCATGTATAATTTTGTCCAATCGTATGTTCTGACGTCGTCATATTTGCATATGAACTCGAAAATTTGATTTTGAAAATATGACATCATAATTTTTGTATTCATTTGACAATATTGCAGTAATAGGTTGTCGATTTTCTTCCAAATTTTGATATGTTCTAGCTGAGACAATTCTCTACAAATGCAGTCACCACGATTTTTCATTTTGACAAAGGCATCATGGCGTATTTTTGCGATTAAAGGAGGCATGTCAATTTTTCACATTTTGCGTGTATTCTCTATGGGACATGACTTTTTCTCAAAACTGGATTCTACATTACCGTCTTTCGCGAGCAATATCTCCGTCGTTTTAGTTTTGTTTTCGCTGAGCTTCGAGTATGTTGTAGCTGAGACAATAAGCTATCACAAGTGTGCCCTTTATTTTTCGATCAGATGCCGGGATCATGCTCATATTTCACTTGCAAAGTGGGATTTGAGAATTCCATTTTCCGTTCACGTGTAATGTCTATGTGGATTATTTTGGTATAGTGGTCATAGCACTTGCCTCCCATTCCGGCGACCCAAGTTCGATTCCTGGTGGGTCATTTTTTTTTTTTTTTTTGCCGTCGTTTTAAATTTGATTTTATGATCTTCTTCGACTATTATAACATATTATCATATACAATCACAAACAATGTAATAAAATGCCTAATTTTGCGTGTTATATCTATGGGAGAAGAATGTCAATCGTTTGAGTACAACCCTATGGGAAATCTGATTCCTTGTCGTGTATCAAACCTATAGGGTTAATCTCCCAAATCTGTTGGAATATATCAAATCATCCCATTTTTATGATGTTAGTCTCCTTCCCAGACGTTCATACTTTCCACTTATTCAGCCAAGGTATAGGCAATGTTTACGTCTCTCCCATTGCACGGACATAGAATTGTTTTCATGTCTATAACTTCTCTCTTTCTCTATAATATAGTAAATATTTAATTCTATTTATGCTGGAAATATTTAATGCATCGTTCTCCATTGCATCTCTTTCTCTTGCTCTCTCTCTCCTCTCTCTTGCTCTGTTTCCCTTCCCTCTCTTGTTCTGCCCCTATCCTTCTCTTGCTCTGTCTTTGCATCTCTCTCTCTCTACTCTTTAACTCTCTCCCTATCTCTGCCTCCCTCTACCTCGACCTCTTGCCTTGCCTCCCTCTTATTCTCTTGCTCTGTCTCCCTCTGCCTCTGCCCTTCTCTTTTCTTCTCTCTCACCCTCTACCTCTCCCGCCTCTGGTTCTCGTTCTCCTTCTATTATGTCTTGTAATGTTCCTTAATTTTCTATAGCTCTGCCCTTTGCCCTTTGGCCTTGGAACTCAAAATACGAATTTGCATATTATGACGTCAGCATATTTATGGAAAATTGATTGTATCTGTAAATATGGATCGATTTTCTTCCAAATTTTGATATGTTGTAGCTAAGACAATTTTCTACAAGATCAGTTATTCAGATTACATAACAGACCACCTAATTCGTCCTCATGACGAATTACATTTCTAGTTTATTAGGTGGTCTGTCGGTATCGACAGATCACCTATTGTTTTCGTCAGAATTTTCTTTTTTATTATTTATTTTTATTTATTTCCGCCACTTTTTTGTTCCGACGATAACTCAAGATCGGTTTTGTCAATTTCTTTCAATTTTGACACAGTCATAGGTCATAGTCATGAGACGTGACAGGAACATTTTCAAGGTCATCAAGTCTTCATGACGTCATCCAGGCGCCATTTTGTGTTTTTTTGGTACTTTCAACTCATGATCATATCTTCATAACGGAAAGTCATTTCTCATTCATATTTATCATGATCAAGGTCAATATCCGTCCGGTCAATTTCACGTCAATAACGCGCGCGCGCGTACGTCCGCGCGTTAGCGCGCGCGCAAAATTTCAAAATGCTCAAAATCGTCTCAAATTCATTTTGGATACGTTTCAGGCAATTCTAAGCATTTCGCAAAAAATCGCGAAAACGCGAATTTTCGCGCGTTTTCGTTCGTGACGGCCGAACGAAAATAATTCGCCTAGTGCATTTTTGACAGGATATTCCTCATTCTTTTCCGAACAATTTGATACCATGTTTATCTTTTTATGACCATTAATAACGGAATGAGCGTCCGTTCAAGAAACATGTCCGTGCGCGCGATCTCTTGTAATACATAGCATATATGGGCAAAAACATGCCTATACAAAATTCATTGCAACTCTTCAGAATGGATGGGAACTCCCAATTTTTTTCATATTTGGATAGATTATGAGTCGGAGATATGATTTCATGTCTCATTTGACCCTCAATTAACTCATGACGTCATCATAATGGCCTCCGAACTCAAAATTTCAATTTGCATATTATGACGTCAGCATATTTTTTGAAAATTGATTGTATCTCTGTAAATATTGATCGATTTTCTTCCAAATTTTGATATGTTCTAGCTGAGACAATTCTCTACAAATGCAATTAACACGATTTTTCATTTTGACAAAGGCATCATGGCGTATTTTTGCGATTAAAGGAGGCATGTCAATTTTTCACATTTTGCGTGTATTCTCTATGGGACATGACTTTTTCTCAAAACTGGATTCTACATTCCCGTCTTTCGCGAGCAATATCTCCGTCGTTTTAGTTTTGTTTTTGCTGAGCTTTGAGTATGTTGTAGCTGAGACAATAAGCTATCACAAGTGTGCCCTTTATTTTTCGATCAGATGCCGGGATCATGCTCATATTTCACTTGCAAAGTGGGATTTGAGAATTCCATTTTCCGTTCACGTGTAATGTCTATGTGGATTATTTTGGTATAGTGGTCATAGCACTTGCCTCCCATTCCGGCGACCCAAGTTCGATTCCTGGTGGGTCATTTTTTTTTTTTTTTGCCGTCGTTTTAAATTTGATTTTATGATCTTCTTCGACTATTATAACATATTATCATATACAATCACAAACAATGTAATAAAATGCCTAATTTTGCGTGTTATATCTATGGGAGAAGAATGTCAATCGTTTGAGTACAACCCTATGGGAAATCTGATTCCTTGTCGTGTATCAAACCTATAGGGTTAATCTCCCAAATCTGTTGGAATATATCAAATCATCCCATTTTTATGATGTTAGTCTCCTTCCCAGACGTTTATACTTTCCAGTTATTCAGCCCAGGTATATGCAATGTTTACGACTCCCATGGACATAGAATTGTTTACATGTCTATAACTTCTCTCTTTCTCTATAATATAGTAAATATTCAATTCTATTTATGCTGGAAATATTAAATGCATCGTTGTCCATTGCATCTCTTTCTCTTGCTCTCTCTCTCTCCTCTCTCTTGCTCTGTTTCCCCTCCCCTCTCTTGTTCTGCCCCTATCCTTCTCTTGCTCTGTCTTTGCATCTCTCTCTCTCTCTTTCACTCTCTCCCTATCTCTGTCTCCCTCTCTTGCTCTGCCTCCCTCTGTCTCTGCCTCTCATTGTATACTCTCTCACCGTCTCCCTTTCCCGCTTCTGGTTCTCGTTCTCCCTCCGATATCTCTTGTAATTGTCTTTAATTTCCTCTAGCTCTTCAATTTGCCCTTTGTATTCTTATTTCACTTTACCATGTTTCCTTATACTATCTCTCTCCTTCCAAGTGTATGCATTCTGATTCCTCTTTCATCCCTCGGTCCGGCTCATGTATTTTTACATGACAAACAATGAATTAAAATGCCTAATTTTGCGTGTTATAGCTATGGGAGAGGAATGTCAATCGTTTGAGTACAACCCTATGGGAAATCTGGTTCCTTGTCGTGTATTAAACATAATATAGGGTTTATCTCCCAACTCTGCTACAATATCAAATCACCTTGCTAGTCTCCTTCCCAGACGTTTTTACTTTTTTCAGTTATTCAGCCCAAGGTATATGCATGTTTACGTCTCTCCCGTGGACATAGAATTGTTTACTTGTCTATACTTCTCTTTCTCTATATTAAATTCTATTTATGCTGGATATATTGAATGCATCGTTCTCCATTGCATCTCTCTCTTTCTCCTCTCTCTTGCTCTGTTTCCCTTCTCTCTTATTTTGCCCCTCTCCTTCTCTTGCTCTGTCTCTGCATATATATCTCTCTCTACTCTTTTACCCTCTCCCTCTCTCTCTCTGCCTCCCTCTACCTCGACCTCTTGCCTTGCCTCCCTCTTATTCTCTTGCTCTGTCTCCCTCTGCCTCTGCCCTTCTCTTTTTCTTCTCCTCTACCTCTCCCGCCTCTGGTTCTCGTTCTCCTTCTATTATGTCTTGTAATGTTCCTTAATTTTCTATAGCTCTGCCCTTTGCCCTTTGGCCTTGGAACTCAAAATACGAATTTGCATATTATGACGTCAGCATATTTATGGAAAATTGATTGTATCTTTGTAAATATGGATCGATTTTCTTCCAAATTTTGATATGTTGTAGCTAAGACAATTTTCTACAAGATCAGTTATTCAGATTACATAACAGACCACCTAATTCGTCTTCATGACGAATTACATTTCTAGTTTATTCTTTATTTTTATTTATTTCTCCCCTTTTTTGTTCCGAGGATAACTCAAGATCGGTTTTGTCAATTTCTTTCAATTTTGGCACAGTCATAAGTCATTGTCATGAGACGTGACAGTAACATTTTCAAGGTCATCAGGTCATCGTGACGTCATCCAGGCGCCATTTTGTGAAATCACATGATCAATCATATCTTCATGATGCGTAATCAAAGGTCATTCATATTCATATCACATATACTTCCGGTCAAGGGTCAACAAGTCATGTCGTCAAAGGTCGTATAAAGGTCAGGACGCGCGCGTACGCGCGTCAAAATTTAATATGCTCAAAATCACTTAACTAATAAACGAGAGTACGAATCAGGTCATTTTAAGCATTTCAAAATTTCCGTCCGTGCGCGTCCGCGCGCTCGTCATGCGCGCTCGCAGCGTACACATCGTAAAAACGCCGTTTTTTCGCATGGTTTGTATTCCTGACACTATTTTGGACAATTTCCAACTATTTCCAGTCATTCTCGACCTTCCATAATGCCACACGCGTGCGTCAAACTTTAAAATTCGTGCGCGCGTCAATGGGCAATATAATGTAAAAAGTGGTAAAAACATGTCTATATAAAATCCGCCATAGCTCGTCAGAATGCCTAAATACCCCCAAATTTTTAACATTTTCTGGAAGGCCATGAAATTTTAATGTGATTTCATGTATAATTTTGTCCAATCGTATGTTCTGACGTCGTCATATTTGCATATGAACTCGAAAATTTGATTTTGAAAATATGACATCATAATTTTTGTATTCATTTGACAATATTGCAGTAATAGGTTGTCGATTTTCTTCCAAATTTTGATATGTTCTAGCTGAGACAATTCTCTACAAATGCAGTCACCACGATTTTTCATTTTGACAAAGGCATCATGGCGTATTTTTGCGATTAAAGGAGGCATGTCAATTTTTCACATTTTGCGTGTATTCTCTATGGGACATGACTTTTCTCAAAACTGGATTCTACATTACCGTCTTTCGCGAGCAATATCTCCGTCGTTTTAGTTTTGTTTTCGCTGAGCTTTGAGTATGTTGTAGCTGAGACAATAAGCTATCACAAGTGTGCCCTTTATTTTTCGATCAGATGCCGGGATCATGCTCATATTTCACTTGCAAAGTGGGATTTGAGAATTCCATTTTCCGTTCACGTGTAATGTCTATGTGGATTATTTTGGTATAGTGGTCATAGCACTTGCCTCCCATTCCGGCGACCCAAGTTCGATTCCTGGTGGGTCATTTTTTTTTTTTTTTTTGCCGTCGTTTTAAATTTGATTTTATGATCTTCTTCGACTATTATAACATATTATCATATACAATCACAAACAATGTAATAAAATGCCTAATTTTGCGTGTTATATCTATGGGAGAAGAATGTCAATCGTTTGAGTACAACCCTATGGGAAATCTGATTCCTTGTCGTGTATCAAACCTATAGGGTTAATCTCCCAACTCTGTTGGAATATATCAAATCATCCCATTTTTATGATGTTAGTCTCCTTCCCAGACGTTTATACTTTCCAGTTATTCAGCCCAGGTATATGCAATGTTTACGTCTCTCCCATGGACATAGAATTGTTTACATGTCTATAACTTCTCTCTTTCTCTATAATATAGTAAATATTCAATTCTATTTATGCTGGAAATATTAAATGCATCGTTCTCCATTGCATCTCTCTTTCTCTCTCTCTCTCCTCTCTCTTGCTCTGTTTCCCTTCCTCTCTTGTTCTGCCCCTATCCTTCTCTTGCTCTGTCTTTGCATCTCTCTCTCTACTCTTTAACTCTCTCCCTCTCTCTGCCTCCCTCTACCTCGACCTCTTGCCTTGCCTCCCTCTTATTCTCTTGCTCTGTCTCCCTCTGCCTCTGCCCTTCTCTTTTCTTCTCTCTCACCCTCTACCTCTCCCGCCTCTGGTTCTCGTTCTCCTTCTATTATGTCTTGTAATGTTCCTTAATTTTCTATAGCTCTGCCCTTTGCCCTTTGGCCTTGGAACTCAAAATACGAATTTGCATATTATGACGTCAGCATATTTATGGAAAATTGATTGTATCTGTAAATATGGATCGATTTTCTTCCAAATTTTGATATGTTGTAGCTAAGACAATTTTCTACAAGATCAGTTATTCAGATTACATAACAGACCACCTAATTCGTCCTCATGACGAATTACATTTCTAGTTTATTAGGTGGTCTGTCGGTATCGACAGATCACCTATTGTTTTCGTCAGAATTTTCTTTTTTATTATTTATTTTTATTTATTTCCGCCACTTTTTGTTCCGACGATAACTCAAGATCGGTTTTGTCAATTTCTTTCAATTTTGGCACAGTCATAGGTCATAGTCATGAGACGTGACAGGAACATTTTCAAGGTCATCAAGTCTTCATGACGTCATCCAGGCGCCATTTTGTGTTTTTTTGGTACTTTCAACTCATGATCATATCTTCATAACGGAAAGTCATTTCTCATTCATATTTATCATGATCAAGGTCAATATCCGTCCGGTCAATTTCAGGTCAAAAACGCGCGCGCATGCGTACGTCCGCGCGTTAGCGCGCGCAAAATTTCAAAATGCTCAAAATCGTCTCAAATTCATTTTGCATACGTTTCAGGCCATTTTAAGCATTTCGCAAAATCGCGCACACGCGAATGCGCGCGTTTTCGCGCGTGACGGCCGAACAACATAATTCGCCATTTTTTTGTCATGATATTCTCATTTTTTCCGAACAATTTGATACCATGTTTATCTTTTTATGACCATTAATAACGCAATGAGCGTCCGTTCAAGAAACATGTCCGTGCGCGCGATCTCTTGTAATACATAGCATATATGGGCAAAAACATGCCTATACAAAATTCATTGTAACTCTTCAGAATGGATGGGAACTCCCAATTTTTTTCATATTTGGATAGATTATGAGTCGGAGATATGATTTCATGTCTCATTTGACCCTCAATTAACTCATGACGTCATCATAATGGCCTCCGAACTCAAAATTTCAATTTGCATATTATGACGTCAGCATATTTTTGGAAAATTGATTGTATCTCTGTAAATATTGATCGATTTTCTTCCAAATTTTGATATGTTCTAGCTGAGACAATTCTCTACAAATGCAGTCATCACGATTTTTCATTTTGACAAAGGCATCATGGCGTATTTTTGCGATTAAAGGAGGCATGTCAATTTTTCACATTTTGCGTGTATTCTCTATGGGACATGACTTTTCTCAAAACTGGATTCTACATTCCGTCTTTCGCGAGCAATATCTCCGTCGTTTTAGTTTTGTTTTTGCTGAGCTTTGAGTATGTTGTAGCTGAGACAATAAGCTATCACAAGTGTGCCCTTTATTTTTCGATCAGATGCCGGGATCATGCTCATATTTCACTTGCAAAGTGGGATTTGAGAATTCCATTTTCCGTTCACGTGTAATGTCTATGTGGATTATTTTGGTATAGTGGTCATAGCACTTGCCTCCCATTCCGGCGACCCAAGTTCGATTCCTGGTGGGTCATTTTTTTTTTTTTTTGCCGTCGTTTTAAATTTGATTTTATGATCTTCTTCGACTATTATAACATATTATCATATACAATCACAAACAATGTAATAAAATGCCTAATTTTGCGTGTTATATCTATGGGAGAAGAATGTCAATCGTTTGAGTACAACCCTATGGGAAATCTGATTCCTTGTCGTGTATCAAACCTATAGGGTTAATCTCCTAAATCTGTTGGAATATATCAAATCATCCCATTTTTATGATGTTAGTCTCCTTCCCAGACGTTTATACTTTCCAGTTATTCAGCCCAGGTATATGCAATGTTTACGTCACTTCCATGGACATAGAATTGTTAACATGTCTATAACTTCTCTTTCTCTATAATATAGTAAATATTCAATTCTATTTATGCTGGAAATATTAAATGCATCGTTGTCCATTGCATTTCTCTTGCTGTCTCTCTCTCTCCTCTCTCTTGCTCTGTTTCCCCTCCCCTCTCTTGTTCTGCCCCCTATCCTTCTATTGCTCTGTCTTTGCATCTCTCTCTCTCTCTACTCTTTCACTCTCTCCCTATCTCTGTCTCCCCTCTCTCTTGCTCTGTCCTCTGTCTCTCTCATTGTATTCTCTCACCGTCTCCTTTCCCGCTTCTGGTTCTCGTTCTCCTTCTATATGTCTTGTAATGTCTTTAATTTCCTAGCTCTTCCCTTTGCCCTTTGTATTCTTATTTCACTTTACCATGTTTCCTTATACTATCCTCTCCTTCCAAGTGTATGCATTCTTGATTCCTCTCTTTCATCCCTCGTTCCGGCTCATGTATTTTTACATGACAAACAATGAATTAAAAATGCCTAATTTTGCGTGTTATAGCTATGGAGAGGAATGTCAATCGTTTGAGTACAAACCCTATGGGAAATCTGGTTCCTTGTCGTGTATTAAACATAATATAGGGTTTATCTCCCAACTCTGCTACAATATCAAATCACCTGCTAGTCTCCTTCCCAGACGTTTTTACTTTTTCAGTTATTCAGCCCAAGGTATATGCATAAGTATTGCCCTCCTGTGGACATAGAATTGTTTACTTGTCTATACTTCTTCTATATTAAATTCTATTTATGCTGGATATATTGAATGCATCGTTCTCCATTGCATCTCTCTCTTTCTCCTCTCTTGCTCTGTTTCCTTCTCTTATTTTGCCCTCTCCTTCTCTCTTGCTCTGTCTCTCTGCATATATATCTCTCTACTCTTTACCCTCTCCCTCTCTCTCTCTGCCTCCCTCTACCTCGACCTCTTTGCCTTGCCTCCCTCTTTTATTTCTCTTGCTCTGTCTCCCTCTGCCTCTGCCCTTCTTTTTCTTTCCCTACCTCCCGCCTCTGGTTCTGTTCTCCTTCTATTAATGTCTTGTAATGTTCCAATTTTCTATAGCTCTGCCCTTGCCCTTGGCCTTGGAACTCAAAATACGAATTTGCATATTATGACGTCAGCATATTTATGGAAAATTGATTTGTAAATATGGATCGATTTTCTTCCAAATTTTGATATGTTGTAGCTAAGACAATTTTCTACAAGATCAGTTATTCAGATTACATAACAGACCACCTAATTCGTCTTCATGACGAATTACATTTCTAGTTTATTCTTTATTTTTATTTATTTCTCCTTTTGTTCCGAGGATAACTCAAGATCGGTTTCAGTCAATTTCTTTCAATTTGGCACAGTCATGGGTCATTGTCATGAGACGTGACAGTAACATTTTCAAGGTCATCAGGTCATCGTGACGTCATCCAGGCGCCATTTTGTGAAATCACATGATCAATCATATCTTCATGATGCGTAATCAAAGGTCATTCATATTCATATCACATATACTTCCGGTCAAGGGTCAACAAGTCATGTCGTCAAAGGTCGTATAGTCAGACGCGCGTACGCGCGCGTCAAAATTTTAATATGCTCAAAATCACTTAACTATTAAACGAGAGTACGAATCAGGTCATTTTAAGCATTTCAAAATTTCCGTCCGTGCGTCCGCGCGCGCGTCATGCGCTCGCAGCGCGTACACATCGTAAAACGCCGTTTTTTCGCATGGTTTGTATTCCTGACACTATTTTTGACAATTTCCAACTATTTCCAGTCATTCTCGACCTTCCATAATGCCACACGCGTGCGTCAAACTTTAAAATTCGTGCGCGCGTCAATGGGCAATATAATGTAAAAAGTGGTAAAACATGTCTATATAAAATCCGCCATAGCTCGTCAGAATGCCTAAATACCCCCAAATTTTTAACATTTTCTGGAAGCCCATGAAATTTTATGTGATTTCATGTATAATTTTGTCCAATCGTATGTTCTGACGTCATATTTGCATATGAACTCGAAAATTTGATTTTGAAAATATGACATCATAATTTTTGTATTCATTTGACAATATTGCAGTAATAGGTTGTCGATTTTCTTCCAAATTTTGATATGTTCTAGCTGAGACAATTTCTCTACAAATGCAGTCACCACGATTTTTCATTTTGACAAAGGCATCATGGCGTATTTTTGCGATTAAAGGAGGCATGTCAATTTTTCACATTTTGCGTGTATTCTCTATGGGACATGACTTTTCTCAAAACTGGATTCTACATTACCGTCTTTCGCGAGCAATATCTCCGTCGTTTTAGTTTTGTTTTCGCTGAGCTTCGAGTATGTTGTAGCTGAGACAATAAGCTATCACAAGTGTGCCCTTTATTTTTCGATCAGATGCCGGGATCATGCTCATATTTCACTTGCAAAGTGGGATTTGAGAATTCCATTTTCCGTTCACGTGTAATGTCTATGTGGATTATTTTGGTATAGTGGTCATAGCACTTGCCTCCCATTCCGGCGACCCAAGTTCGATTCCTGGTGGGTCATTTTTTTTTTTTTTTTTGCCGTCGTTTTAAATTTGATTTTATGATCTTCTTCGACTATTATAACATATTATCATATACAATCACAAACAATGTAATAAAATGCCTAATTTTGCGTGTTATATCTATGGGAGAAGAATGTCAATCGTTTGAGTACAACCCTATGGGAAATCTGATTCCTTGTCGTGTATTAAACCTATAGGGTTAATCTCCCAAATCTGTTGGAATATATCAAATCATCCCATTTTTATGATGTTAGTCTCCTTCCCAGACGTTTATACTTTCCAGTTATTCAGCCCAGGTATATGCAATGTTTACGTCTCTCCCGTGGACATAGAATTGTTTACATGTCTATAACTTCTCTCTATAATATAGTAAATATTCAATTCTATTTATGCTGGAAATATTAAATGCATCGTTCTCCATTGCATCTCTTTCTCTTCTCTCTCTCTCTCTTGCTCTGTTTCCTTCCTCTCTTGTTCTGCCCCTCTCCTTCTCTTGCTCTGTCTTTGCATATCTCTCTCTACTCTTTTACTCTCTCCCTCTCTCTGCCTCCCTCTACCTCGACCTCTTGCCTTGCCTCCCTCTTATTCTCTTGCTCTGTCTCCCTCTGCCTCTGCCCTTCTCTTTTCTTCTCTCTCACCCTCTACCTCTCCCGCCTGCTCTGGTTCTCGTTCTCCTCTATTATGTCTTGTAATGTTCCTTAATTTTCTATAGCTCTGCTTTGCCCTTGGCCTTGGAACTCAAAATACGAATTTGCATATTATGACGTCAGCATATTTATGGAAAATTGATTGTATCTGTAAATATGGATCGATTTTCTTCCAAATTTTGCTATGTTGTAGCTAAGACAATTTTCTACAAGATCAGTTATTCAGATTACATAACAGACCACCTAATTCGTCCTCATGACGAATTACATTTAGTTTATTAGGTGGTCTGTCATCGACAGATCACCTATTGTTCGTCAGAATTTTC
>CP137670.1:5586704-5785109 GCA_037976565.1 Mesocentrotus franciscanus | reverse complement strand
GAAGGAAATGGAAAGAACAAAATTGATTATATTTGTCCAAAGACAAAAATGCTAATGAAAGAACATTGCAAACAGCAGAGGGAAACGGCACAAAAAAATAGATGACAATGACACTGAAGAAGATATGGAAGAACGACACACGGTATTCAGTTAGACTCGTACTCCAGCCAGTAGATATTGGACAGGAAAATAGCTAGATCAGTATTTTGAAGACATAATATGTTGTGTTCTTGTGAAGGAAAAAGCCCTGTATCAATTCTACAAGATGAAAGCAATGAGGCCAAATGTTTCCCAGTATTATTTCTAAAGGTCAACCAACATACCATGATAGAAGAGATGAAAAATAACATTAGGGCGTTATCTGCACAACCGACTGATGCACGTGGACAGAACAGATTTGCTAGAATACAGATTACATCTTTATGCAATAATATATTTATGAAATTCAACAGGTTATATCCCAAGTCTCTATCGCATTAAGGCAAAGTCCAAACAAAAGATGATTCCTCTTCAATAACTGCCTCAGATTTGAAAGATGCAGAGAAAGTTAAACAAATACTAAAATCAGACAAGGGCTATAAATTTTTAAAGCAAATTCGTGGAACACCTCCCGTACTGGCAAAAGACAAAAAGATGTACTAGCAATGGTACGACAGCTTGGAAAGCCGACATGGTTTGCTTCTTTCTCATCTGCCGATATGAGATGGCCAGAAATAATGAATACATTGCTTAGACAAAAAAGGAGACATCAGGAATCAAGTGAATTAGACTATACAGAAAATGTAATCTTTTAAGATCAAATCCAGTAACAGTTGCCAGAATGTTTGATAAAAGATTTCACACTTTTATGAAGAGAGTTATTTTATCTCCAGCTGCTCCGATTGGTAAAATAGTTGATTCATTTGGAGAGTAGAGTATCAAGCTCGTGGTTCTCCTCACATTCATGCCTTGTTCTGGGTTCAAAATGCTCCACAGTTGGGTATCGATAAAGATGATGATGTCGTACAATCGTAGATAAATACATTTCTTGCCAGAAACCGGATGAAAAGGAAGATCAAGAACTACATGAAATAGTAAGCAAGGTCCAACAACACAGTAAGAAACATTCTAAATCTTGCACAAAAACAGGGAAGCATGTAGATTTAATTTCCGAGACCACCATCTGAAAAAACATTCATTGTAACACCTGTTGAAGAGATTCCAGCTAAAGATTGTGGGAAAGTGCAAAATAAGGGAAAGGACAATGATCAAGTTAAAGCTTCTGAAAAGACTAAAGCTGATGCAAAGGTTGTTGAATTCAGTTAAAGATGCATTATCCAATGAAATTGAGTACAACAGTGTAAACCATCTCTTTGAAGAGCTTGACATTACACAAAATCAATTTGAAAATGCACATAATGAATTAGCATCACAACAAAGTATAATCATCAAAAGACAAATACAAGATGTATGGGTAAATCAGTTTAATCCAAGTCTACAAGAAGCTGGAACGCCAACATGGATTTGCAGTTCGTAACAAATGTATTTGCATGCGTGGCTTATATTGTATCCTACATGTCAAAAGCTGAACGAGAAATTGGAATGCTATTGAGTCATACACTATCTGAAATGAAAGACGGAAATGAGAACGCAAAGCAAAGCATGAGAAAACTTGGCCAGGTGTACATGCAAAATCGTGAAGTGTCTGCTCAAGAAAGCCTATCGTGTTTGCAGTCTCAGATTGAAAGAATGTTCTAGGAAAGTGGAATTCATTCCTGTTGGACCCGACCCTGTCAGAATGAGTTTACCATTGAGCTTATAAAAAGCAGACCAGATAACGATAATGATGATGATGACAATGTTTGGATGCCTAGCAAGCTCGACAGATACAAAGCTCGACCTAGAAACACAGAATTCAGTAATATGTGTCTTGCAACGTTTTGTTCTCAGTATAGAATCTTAACTGCATCCCAACCGCCAAGTACAAGAAGTAAAAATGTCTTTAAATTAGATAACGATCTGGGATATATTCAGCTGCACTTGTACGGAAGATGCAGTTGTAAGATATCCCGATTCTCACCCATCATCTCACCCGAAAAATATTATTTGAGCATTTTGCAACTCTTTCTGCCATATTTTGAAGATGGACAATTAAAGCCACCAACATTTGAAACACATGAAGAGTTCTATGAGACAGGTTCTGTGAAAAAATATGTGGACGTGAATTGGAGAAAGTCTGGTCAATTGTCTGTACTAACCGAAACAAGTTTGAAATGAATGCCGATGCAATTGATCATGCACAGGAGCATCTTGACAAATTTGGTCCACACGAAGATGCATGGGTCTTTATGTCCGGAAAAGGAAGTAGAGCGACTTGAACATCCCAAAGAAAATGTAGATGTCGAAGATTGTGATGGAGATCTTGATATCCCTGATTTAAAGAATGAACCGAAAAAAGATGACTATAGCATCGAACTTCGATCTGTAAAAATTTCCAAACAAGATGGACATTCTTTGATGAGGTCTTTGAATGAGAAGCAACAGAGTGTTTTTTACAAAATAACAGTGGTGTTTAGATAGAGTAAATGGAAAATCGGTCGAACCGTTTCATATTTTTCTAACTGGTGGTGCTGGCACCGGAAAGAGTCATTTGATCAAATGTCTTTACTATGAAGCAACACGTATACTACCGAATGTTGCCACATCCTGATGATGTCTCAGTATTGAAAATGGCTCCAACCGAGTAGCTGCATACAATATCAATGGCCATACTATACATAGTATTCTTTCTATTCCAATCAAAGCACAAGTACTGTATCAACCGCTGAGTGATGAGAAAATAAGTGTCCTTCGAAATAAGCTGGCTGATTGCAAATTTTAATCATAGATGAAGTATCAATGGTAGATCAAAAGTTGATGTCTTACATTCACGGCCGCCACGACAAATAAAACAATCACGCGATCAAACTGCTTTTGCTGGTGTTTCAGTTATTGCTGTGGGAGACATGTATCAGTTACCTCCAGTTTTGGAACTCCTTTATATAAAGACACACTCAATGGTGCATTGTGGAATGCTAATTTCAAGAAAGTAGAACTTGAAGACATTATGAGACAAAAAGACGATACAATTCGCTTTTCTCTTAAATAGATTACGGGTAAAGAACGGGATGACATTCTTGTGATGAAGACCTAGCAATGCTCAAGTCCTGTGAAACTGGTGAAGAATGTGAAAATGCTGCATATCTATTCATGTAACAATGAAGTAGATGCTTGGAACAAGAAATTATTGCATAAAAATGTGGAGATGTGATATGCATAAAAGCACAAGACATGGACAAAGATGGTAAAAAGGAAGTCAAATACTGGAAAAACCTTATACAAGATGAAAACCCAGTTGCCTCCTTATCTGTGGATTGCAGTTAATGCTAGAGTGATGTTGCTCAAGAACATTGATGTTAGTAAAGGCCTGACAAATGGATGTTTCGGAAATGTAACAGAAATAATAACGGATCATACAAATTTTAATCCAGTTTGCATCAAAGTTAATTTTGAGAAGGCTGATGTTGGTATTCATTCAATCGAAATGTCTCAAGAATCCATTGGTAAGAAATATGTGAGAAAACAATTTCCACTTAAGCTTGCTTATGCTTGCACAATTCATAAAGTACAAGGTTCAACATTAGACAAAGCTGTTGTATCATTAAAAATGTATTTTTATCTGGACAGGCATATGTTGGGCTGAGTCGTGTTACTTATCTGGACTTGTGATAGAAAATTTTGATCCTAAGCAATACACTGTAATCCAGAAATTAAAGAACGCATTGAGATTATGAAGCCGTTTATCGAGAATAGCACTTTGAAGATATTCATGATTATAACTTTTCTTTGGTAATGCAAAATGTACAAGGATTAAAACAGCATTTTATCGATTTCAAATCGCAGTGCCAATTTGTGAATGTAGATTTTATTTGCTTGACCGAAACATGGATTAATGATGATGATCTCTGTGACGTTGTTTTAGATAACTTTCGATTTTATCATCAGCCACGACATCTTTCATACTGTAATTCTGGAGTTGGAAATGTACTCAAGAACAATCGCACGGAGGTGTTGCAATGTATATCAAAATACATATTCAAGTAGATTAGACATATCTGTCGACAACTTAGAGTTTATCGCAATTCTTGTCACCAAACCAGTTTCTGTTGTGATTTCAGTTGTTTATCGACCTCCATCATATAGTATCAAATCATTCTGTGAATCATTAGACAATTTGCTAGATGCATTACAAAAGAAGCATTAGGTGTATTGTGATGGGAGATTTTAATGAGGATTTGTTTAAAGGTTCTTCACAGGTAAACAAGCTAATGTGTAATAAAGGTTACAAACAGCATGTTGTTAATGCTACTACTGAGAAGGAACATTGATAGATCATGTGTACAGCAAGGGACTAGATTTATTGGAAACAGAGGTCATCCCTACATATTATAGTTACCATGAAGCTGTTAAGATTGCATTTTAATATTAGTAGTAAAATGAGAAGAATAGTAACGAGTAAATTTCTTAATTTTGTTGATAAATAAACATTTTCATTTATCATGTCTTCATTCTTGCAAAAATGAATATGAATATTAATCCTTTAAAAGGGTTGTCAATATTTTGTTGGCTTACCTTACACTTATCAATGATATCATCTGCCATGGACATCACATTGAAAGCAGGTTGTAAAGTTGGTAAAACCTTTCTTAAGGTGATGAGTTGAAAGATATGTGTTGTCATTCCTTGCCTTTCAAACCTTAGTATCTTTAAACATCACTCACATCATGACATGTACATGTATTTCAAACTTATAGATAACATTTTAGAAAACTAAAACAATGGTACACATTTAGAATACTGGATTGATAGATGGATGGATAACAAGATCATACATCCATGCTTTTTCTTCCCAGGTTAAGGATTGTCGACCTGATCCATATATTGAAGTTGGAACATTCCATGAACCTTGCAAAGTGCTCATTTTTTGACTGGGTTGGAGTAGGAGACAGGTATGGAAACCATCACTCTGAAGAAGACACTCAAATCAGATCAAGCTTCAACGTGACAATGAGACATGCAAGTACTTATTAAATTAAAGAAGAGGTTGTTATCATGGTTATGGAATATCAAAATGGGAAGGTTAATGATAATGAATGAATACTAATATCGGGACGCAATACTGGAATGTTATTCTCTGAAAGATGATTTGTTTGGTAGTGATTATGAGTTTTAGTAGTAGGTTATTCACTATTATGTAAGTTGTTCTGAGTTAATGAAAATTGGAGGTTTTATTGTCTCAATGATCATGGTGGTAAAATATGACAATTCAATTCAATTCAATTTATTTCCATTTAAAACAAAATTTACAAATCAATAACATATACATATATAATAGTGGCGGGATCATAAAAAGCACTGACTAACTGGCTTATTAAAATGACCCCAACAAGTATACACATAACGGATTATACATTGTAAGAAAATATCAAAAATTATAACAGGAGAAAACAACAAAAACATCAAAACATCAAAATTAAAAAAAAGAAAAGGAAGAAAGATAGGAAACAACAATGAGTAGGACAGTGATGATTATAGGATTATATGAATGTTATACTGTCAATGATGTTCGATGTTCACATGATACTTAACCCTTACTGTACTGGGCTATTTTTTCAGCAACCCCTGATTGCAGGGTGGGGCGCTGTCGATATTTCAAAATGCAAAGGTTAATTTGTATAAATTATGAATATGCAAATTTCATCATTTTATTTTCTTTAATATGTATTATATGTGTTTTTTTTATTTCATTATATCTCGAGGGCTTAAAGCCAGAACTGTCTATGTCCATTTTTGTAAAATTGAGTTAAGTCCAGCAAAGTATTGTATATTCATTTCAGTTTGTGTGCTAGAACTGTGTTATGTCCCATGATAAAACCATGTGAGTGATATAGGAGTAGTCGAACTTTATGTCCATAGCACCTTTCATTTGTATGCCAAAACTGTCTATTCCCATGTATGTCCATTAGCCATTTTACTTTTCATGTTCAGACTGTTTCAAGTACTTTCACACATTCATTAGAGTATTAAGTATTGCACAATACTTGCAGTTTTCTACTAATTAAGCAGATAAGATTCTATGCAGCTTTCACTGATTGTGGCCAAGCAACATTATATCATTGCTCGTAAAACCGTTATCATAAATAAAAAGACCAATGTGCAACATGTACGAAGTATGACCAGTTGTCGGAGAATAGAAGGAGAATTTCAAGAAAGCCCATCTCGTAAAAACAGAGGCTCAAGACGCCAAAGCAAGGGACTTCTCAGTTGTCCTTCCATCGTGTAAGACAGGAAATCATTGTGAATAAGATGGAGCGGAGACAAGCTTACAACAAGAAATATGCTGATGAATTTGACTTCATTGCATCATCAGGAAAGAGCAAACATCATGCAACTTGCAAGGTATGTCGCCAAGATTTGTCAATTTTTCATGGCGGTCGTAATGACATTGTTGTTCATTGCAAATCAAAGCAACACATCACTGCTTTCCAGTCTAAATCGTCAGCACAAAATATAACATCATGGATGTCAACTCCAGGGATTTTAATATAACTAGAGCTGAGTGCTTATTTACATCATTTTATGTGGAGCACAATATTCCTCTATTAGCTGCAAGTCACATGGGACCATTGTTGAGGAAAGCTTTTCCTAATTCTGAGGAGGTTAAGAAGTTTTCCAGAGCAAGGACCAAAACATCTTGTCTTGTGCATGAAATGGCCAAAATGAACAAGGACAGATTGTTTCAGCCATGAAAGCACGGCCATTTGCAATATCAACTGATGGGAGTAATGTCAGCGACAGTACACTATACCCAATTGTCCATTAACTACCATGATGGTAAGCAAATTTCTTGCACTCTGCTTTCCTCCCAACCTTAGAAATGGCAGGAACTGGTGAAAATATTGCACAATTGCTCATACCAGAGCTGCAGAAACATGATATCCCATGGGACAATTGCACATCATTGGGATCAGACAATGCATCAGTCATGACTGGTGTACACAAGGGAGTTGGGGCATGCCTCAGAAAGTGTCAGCCAAACCTCATTGTGCTTGGTTGCCCCAATCATCTAATTGATCTTGCTGCCAAAGCTGCGTCATCTGCATTACCATATTCAATTGACTCGTTCCTTATTGATGTGTTCTACTATCTGGAAGCCAGCGTGAACAGGAAATTGAATCTCAAGAAGTTCCAGATGCTCATTGGGAACAGTGCAGGCAATTCTGAAACATGCTTGTATGAGATGGCTGAGCTTGGGCCACTGCTTGCCAAGTTTTATCCAGCAATGGCAAGCTCTAGTCCTCTTTTTTGAAGGAGAAGTGTCAGCCAAGCAGAAGAAGCCTACTCAACAGACCAAGCAGAAGATGCCTACTCAACAGACAAAGCAGAAGAAGCCTACTCAACAGACCAAGGCTACCAAAAATAGTGTCCAGACTACACTTGTTCCAAAGAAGCCGAATCCAGCTGTGAAAAATGAACCTGCTCAGGGATCTCAACTGAAGGTAAGGCTAGAAAATGTATTACTACAAGGCATCCACTCTTTTTCATTCCATTTAAATATGGCCATCATTACAATTACCAGATATGAAGAGATTAACCCATAGCAGTAGATAGCTTTCTTAATGTTTGAATTAATCAGCTTTACTCCTCAAATTGGCAACAGTTATTATAATTTTACACTCTAAAATAGTTTGAAAAAATAAAATGGATATTACATGAACCAGACTGGTATTTGCAAAATTTAATTTAATGTGTAATTAAATTTCTGCTTATAAATAAGTCATTATCAATAGTGTTGCAGGTTCGCATGAAGTTTTAAACTTGTCTTGTCCTGCAGGAAAAGCCTGCTCACCAAACCAAGATGACTGCACAACTCCAAGCATTCCGCATTCCCAAGAAGGTGTCTGCAGATCCACCACATGTGAGCAAACCTGCCCAGTCTCATACCCAAGTGAGTACAAAAGTTGATCATATATACAGGGTGACAGTTAAATATGTACCTTTTCATCATTTATTCTTTCTTCTTATTCTTAGTTCATTTACTTATTAGCACTTTCTCTTCCAATCATCTTCACTCCGCTGTTCAGTTTACAGATATAAACATTTATTCAATAATGCTAGTCATTTGCCAAGATTTCAAATGTAGTGTATCTTTTTAATTGTAAACAGTGTCGGTAGTCTTGTTTCTTTCTCATATGGTGATCAATAATTTCTCTTCCTCCCAGGTTCAACTTCAAGCACCACAGCCGCAACACAGTAGCCCATCTTCAAGCTGTACTACTGGGGAAAACAACAAGTGAGGGACACTTCGGATACACCTAGCAAAAAGCAGAAGACTGGGAAAGTTGTTGGCAAGGCAACAGGCTCAACAGTGCTCAAGGCTGGAACTTCCAGTCATCCCAGTACGATTAAAATTTCTAGTAAAATGACTGGAAATAAAAAAAACAAGATGTGGAGGAAAGAAAGAAACAAGACAGACAGTAAAGGATGAAACAAGACGGGAAAGAATTCTGAAGTCATTCCACTCAAACCCAATATTAGCCATTGCACATTTTCTCAGCGACAGCATCATTGCGTTTGACAAGAAAAGTGTCATCCTCCAGACGAGAAGTCCTCTGATACACAAGCTGAAAGGAATATTAGAAAGTCTACTGCGTGACTTGTACAGCAAATTTGTAACTCCACAAGCAATCATTTGCAGCCACAGATTTGACCCTTCTGGACTACAAGAACAAGGAGAATCTTGTGAAGAATCTGAAATGGTCATAGGAAGCAACAAGAGAAATTGTGAACACATTAGATGAGTCTGATTGCCATAAGTTCTATGCAGCAGTGCATTCATATTACACCAAGGCATGTGACTACATTGTAAGTAAGTTTCCATTGAAGTCTGATGTCCTCATCCATGCGAAGTGGCTGACATTTCATGTCAGAAGGATACCAAATTCACTTTCTAAAGTTCTTCATCAGCAAGTTCCCCTGCATGCTGCTTCAGGAGGAAGAAGAAGACAAGCACAGTGCTCTAGATGCTCTGGAGAACCAGTTCCTTAACTAACAAATTGTTCAGCTTCCAGACTTAGTGCAAAATGAGGAATCTACAGACAAGCAGTGGACAAGTATGATGACAGAGAAGAATGCTTCTGGTGAACTGTGCTATGACAGACTTGCAAGAATAATGCTTGTGATTCTAACCATACCCCATACCAATGCTGAATGTGAAAAAGTCTTCAGTCAGGTGCGAAAGAACAAAACTGACTTCAGAGGGTCCATGATCAACGAAACTCTAGAAAGTGTCCTTATTACGAAGGCTCGCCAAACAACACCCTGCTACATGAGGATTTGACTCTGATTTTCTGAAGAGAGCAAAATCTGCAACATACAGAGCTCTATTAAAATGAGTAGTATGGGAGAGTAGATGTAAGTGGTGTTCATCAATAAGTCAAGTGTCAGGGAAGGCAGGTAAATCTGTGTTTTTCTCATTGCTCATTTTTCTAATTTCTCAATTACCCATTTTAAACTTTGGTTGAATTTTAGGGAAATGGTCCCTAAAATAGGCTCAGATTGCACCAGAGAGCATCTAGGACCCCAGAGCCCAGGGCCCAAAACGGGCCCTGACCCTGGCTAAAGGGACCAGGCTGCGGATGTGCGCTATGCGCATGATATTCAGTTTTACTTTAATGTTACCAATTGAAAATTCCAAATGTTGGCAGCTATGCCAGGCCAAGGCAGTTGCTGGAAAGAGGACTTTGTCTCGGCTTCTTTGATTTGCAAAATGAATGTGGCTGCAACGCTCTCTATGCCGTCCAGAACACACATCTCAAAGTCATCGCACACAATTTTCTGGAGAGTGGGCATTCCCACATGGAATGTGATAGCATGCATTCTGCTATTGAAACAGAAAAAAGAACGTCAATGTCTTCACAATGCACGACTGGGTAAACATCTTCCACAAAGCAAGACATCGGCTTCCATACAAGGTCATAAACATGCGCCATGGAGACTTTTATGATCTGAAGAATCTCTCGCAGCAGATCATAAAGAACAAACAATGAGAAAAAGATGGACACGTTCAACTGGCTACATGTGAAGAGCTTCCAATACAGGAAGGAAGAGCAAGGCACCATCTGCTACAAGTATAACTACTCGGATGACTAAAAGATAGATCATCAGTTCCACGTAATCTGGACCTTGTCTACCAAGAGAAGCATTAAAAAAAAGCCTTAACCTTAAAGATAAAGACCAGTAATGGTCATGCGATTGCATTGTGAAAGAAACGTTGTGAAATCAATCAGAAAAGGTTGATCATCTAGCATATAAGTATTGGTGTGTACTGCAAGGTTCTGGAATCATCAAAATGATAAGAAATTTGGCCCGGTCTTGGTAAAGTTACAAGCACTGTACACAGAAAGATGTATATGGGACTACGCGACCACGTGCGCGATATCTATTTGGTCCCAATAGATATACTAATTTACCAAATATATCAATTAGTATGCGGTTTCAGCAAAATTTTTAGCATCACGTATTAGTACAAACATATTCTTTCACATGATTGGTAATAAGAGTCCATTTCAAAAAAAAATTTGGGGGCCCTAATACTGGTCTTTCCTTTAAGAAGAAGGATCTCATCAAGTTGTAAAAGCCTAGCCATTCCTGAAGTGTTTCATGGATGGTATTTGGCGCTCCCATTTTCTAAGTTTCTGACCATTGACAGGGTAAAAGGGTCATTACCTCCATGTATAATGTTTGACCAAATATTATTTATAAGTTAATGGCATTGAACATAACTACTTCACTTTGTCAGATTTTATGCTTGCAATCAAACTTTCAAATGCATTTTACTCAAAATGGCATATTTGGACATAGACAGTTGTGGTTTTAAGCCCTCGATCTATTGTTTTATTTCTAATGTATTCTTTTGTTCTGGAATACATCAAGTTACTTTGAAAAACGTATCGAAGCAATTTGATATCAATTCATATCTCCCACTTATACATCTATTTAAACCTGTATTCACATTTCTGCTTGTACATGAATATATGCAATTACCGATATAGCACTTTTTGATGACATGCGCATACTAATTGCTATGTAACACCTGACAGGTATATCCATTTCAACGAAAATGGTATTAAAATGTGCGTAAGACTTGAGGAAAAAAGTCAAGAAACAACAATTTAAAATCTCCAAAAATGTGGAGGGGAGGCTCTACGCCTAATAAGGGTTAAATGATGTTAGCCATATAATTATAAATATGCATTTTTAAAGATGCTTACATATACATGTAAAGTGTTAAAGGGAAGTCCACCCGAAAATAAGTTAGTCTTCATAAAAGCAGATAAATGAGAGGAACAAATCAATGAAATTTTGAGGAAAATTCGATAATTGAGAAAGTTATGAATTTTGGAGTTGTAATCAAACAAGCACAAATTGGAAACTGTGAAATCATATGCAACTCATTTCTCATTTGCTTTGTACAAAAATGTTTTAAAAATTCAATTTCCTCAGTTGTTGATTAATTGAATACGATAACATTAGCATTAACCCAGTGATCAGTAATAACATCTATCTGAGACATGAACAAGGGTAATGCTTCTCACCTAACAGTAATATTGGTGAAGTTGATAGCAATAATAAAATTAACAGAGACACTGATTATATTTGATATTAGCGGTGACAATGGAAATGTTTGATTTATATGACATTTTTTTATCACCATGGACTACGTGCATGTAGGTATTGAATATCTTCAATATTTCTACCATTTCAGAAAACTTGGTTTAGTAAAGACTGGGTCTTGGCGAGTGTTTTTGATATGTTAAGGGAATTGTGGACAAATGATGATTTAATGCCGGAGTTGAAAGATGAGTATGAATATGTCATAGAGCACCATGAAAAGTTGTTGAAGTCATGGGAGTTAGCCCAGGAAGCCTTGAAAGGTGCTGTGGGAAAATACAAAAGTATTAGGATAGGAATGCTAGAAACAGAAAATTGAATATCGGAGATCAGGTGTTGATCTTGCTTCCTGCTGATCAGAACGGTTGTTGCTGAAATGGAGGGTTCCATTCCCTGTGGTTGGTGTGAAGTATGAGTATGACTACATTATATGTTAATGGTGTTCTTAAGACATATCACATTAATCTTTTTAACAAATAATTTCCCAGGAGGAGGTTAACTTGTCAGTGGCTGGCTGTTTTGATTTGTGTACAGAGAGTAGGAAAGTGTGTCCAGATTCTGCGGAAGATGTCAAGGATCAGTTGTTTGTATTGAAGGTAAATGCATCTGACGGGTGTGGGTGCTGGGCATATGCAGTAACATTCAGGAGAAGAATTCCTGATTGCTTATGTGAGTAAGAAGTTATTACCACGGGAAGAAAGGGAAGAAAACAACAATAGAGAAAAAGTGCTTAGCAATAGTATGAGCAATCAAAAGTTCAAATATTATTTGTATTAAGTACACACAGACCACACACCTTTGGTCTATATTCAAGTGAAGAAGTTTGACAATAAGAGAATCATGATATGGAGCATGATGCTCCAAAATTACAGGTTTAGGCTTGTATCGGTAAAGGTTCAGTATAATGTTACAGCAGATTATATGAGCAGAATGTAAAATGCACTACACATGGATTTCTGTCTGTCTACCATTGTAAGTTATTGTATATGTATCACGGTTTAACATATTTTGTTAATGTCATTTGTTGAATACATATTGCATTTAACAGGATTATGTAATGTTGAGATTTATTTTATATTGATCTTGCCAGCCACAAATGTATACCCATCAAACTTTCTATGATAGCACATACAAAATTATTATCCTGAGCATATGTTTTGTAGAAATGCATAAAACGCACTACTGAAGTTTGATATGAAGAAGAAAATATTACAGTAGTATATATGCATTGTATTTTATGCAAATGCAGGAATATTACTCACTACATTTTGAACAGAATGAACAGAAAGAGATGATAATTACACAGCCACCTTATGTATCTAAATATATCAGAGAGGGCTTAATGATGCTGAACACAATGGGTTGTGCTCTTTAATACCCAATAATTGTTTAATTTTGAGTAAAAGACATTGTCTTCAGGTGATGATGTGAACATTTGATAATCTCTACTTTATATTAACAGGTTATACACAAACTCTAATATGAACTGTAACATGGACATTAACATATAGCCATGTTATAGGTTTTCAACTTTGTGCAGAATATGTCATACATATTTATACATGGATTGTTTTGATGCTAATTATCCCACAGCATGATATTGTTGTGCTATGTTGGCATTGTTTTTATCAAAGGTTTTATTCAAAGGTGTTTAAAGACTTATAACCATGCTCAAGCTTTTCCATGATACAGTCAAACCTGCTTTAGTGACCACCTGTCTACAAAGACCACATTTTCTGTTTCCCTTGAAAATGGTTTCTCATTGAAACATGTACTTAAGGAACCTGTCTACAAAGACCACCTGTCTACAAAGACCACCTGTCTACAAAGACCACTTTTTGTGTTTTCCTTGGGCGGTCGCTATAGACAGGTTTGACTGTATTAACGTTCTGAGGTACAGGTGCTATATAATATCATTTAAAAAGAAAATCAGATTATTGGACACATGTTTTAGTAATTGCATGTGCAGATTTCAACTCCTATACAAGGGAAATTTAATGCATCTAAGCCTCATGACTTGATAAAAGTAAGAATGTCATAATATTTATTGTACATTATAAAATTTGGTTGATTAAACCATAGGTTGAGAACTGAGATTCCTGGATATACAACTACATGTACATTGACTAGGATTGGATTTATTGATATGAGCTATGCTGTGTCATGATCTTCTGATATCATGTAATGGTTGATAAGATGAAGAATGTTATGTTTGAAGTTTTGCCTTGAGAAAGCTTAAATGATAATTTATGTGCAGTAAAAATTGAAACACTTTGTTCTAAACATTTTCATGAGATATGTAATAACCAGTGATTTTTGTATGTTGTACTGTTTTAAAAGTATGTATCTAGGAATATGAGAAGGAAGTTTGAGTACCTAGGAATTATTTTGGAGAAGAACATTTATGTTTATGGTAAAAGTTGTCATGATGACTTTAAATAAGAAGAATAGATTTTATCGACAAAAATTAAGGAACATCTAAAGACATAAAGGAGAGAGAACGAGAGCCAGAGGCTGGAAAGGGTGAAAGAGTAGAGAGACAGAGGGAGACAGAGCAAGAGAGGGAGAGGGTGAAAGAGTAGAGAGAGATACAGAGACAGAGCAAGAGAAGAAGGAGCAGCACAAGCGAGGGGAAGGGAAACAAAGCAAGAGAGAGGAAAAGAGAGCGAGATGTGAGTAGATAGATATATAGAAAGAGAAATTTATAGACATGTAAACAATTCTTTGTCCGTGAGAAAGACGTAAACATTGCGTATACATGGGCTGAATAACTGGAAATAACTCATCTTAGATAAAAATTGTCATTTTATGGATTATGCTTTTATAATTAACAGTCATGACAGGGAACATGGAAATTGTGAGTATTTTAAGAGCTGTTCTAAAGAATAACGAGAATATATTTTTACGAGCCGTAGGCGTATGATCGCCGGGTTAGAGTTTATGGTATGGTTAGGTTGGGTGTTTATAAAAGCATAATTAATACATAAAATGACAATTTTATATGAGATGAGAGATTTTAGATCATGAATCATGAGGAGAAAAAAATCATGAGGTCGAACTGTCCGCCGAAGCACCCCCCTCCCCCCGGTCGGGTTGTCTATATAGGATTCCAAAATACTCAACATAGACATTACACGTAAACGAAAAATAGGATTCTCAAATCACATCTTGTCGTTAGAATATCGCCATGATCCAAACATCTGATTTTAAAAAAAATGTGACCTTAAGTGTAGAGAATTTTCTCAGCTAAAACATATTCGAAGCTGGCAGAAAATTGAGAAAAATAATCGAGATATTGCTCAAACAAGACTGAAATGTAGAATGCAGATTTCAGAAAAAGTCACCTCCCATAGGCATGACACGCAAATTAAGAAAATTCTGACATGTCTCATTTAATCGAAATTTTCACTATGATGACTTCATCAAAATGAAAATTGGTGACAACTGATCTTGTAGACAATCATCTTAGCTACAACATATCAAAATTTGGAAGAAAATCGATCAATATTCACAGAGATAAAATCAATTGTCCATAAATATGCTGACGTACGTCATAATATGCAATTTCGTATTTTGAGTTCCAATTAAGGCCATTATATTGTCACGATATACGGCAAAATGAGACATGCAATCTCATTTCTGACTCAATGTTTATCCAAATATGAAGAAAAAAATTGGTGGTATATCTCCACGGTGCATCCCAAAGAGCTATAATGGATTTTGTATATAGGCTCATTCCGTTATTAATGGTCATAAAAGATAAACATATTGGTATCAAATTGTTCGGAAGAGAATGAGGAATATCATGCTAAAAAAGAGGAGGATTTATGTTGCGTTCGGGCATGACGAACGAAAACGCGCGCGCATTCGCGTGCGTGTTTTTGCGAAATGCTATATGGCCTGAAACGTATCTAAAATGAATTTGAGACGATTTAGAGCATTTTTAAATTTTGCACGCGCGCGTTTATTGACCTGAAATTGACCGGACAGATATTTACCTTGATCATGATAAATATGCATGAATGAAAATGACTTTCCGTTATGAAGATATGATCGCGCATGAGTTAAATGTCACTGATCAAAATATCACAAAATGACGCCTGAATGACGTCACGATGACCTGATGACCTTGAAACAAATGCTGGCACTTGACCTTGATAAGCCTGATGACTGACAAAATTTGATGAAAATTGATGGAGCCGAATTTGAGCAATCACGCTCACAAGAAAGTAGTGGAAAATAAAAATAATCAAGTGCGTTACCGATATATACCAAAACATTTCACATAGCGATTACACGTGAACGGAAAATGGAATTCTCAAATCCCACTTTGCAAGTGAAATATGAGCATGATCCCGCTTCTGATCGAAAAATAAAGGGCACACTTGTGATAGCTTATTGTCTCAGCTACAACATACTCAAAGCTCAGCGAAAACAAAACTAAAACTACGGAGATATTGCTCGCGAAAGACGGAAATGTAGAATCCAGTTTTGACAAAAAGTCATGTCCCATAGAGAATACACGCAAAATGTGAAAAATTGACATGCCTCCTTTAATCGCAAAATATGCCATGATGCTTTTGTCAAAATGAAAAATCGTGATGACTGCATTGGTAGAGAATTGTCTCAGCTACAACATATCAAAATTTGGAAGAAAATCGACAACCGATTACTGCAATATTATCAAATGAATACAAAAATTATGATGTCATATTTTCAAAATCAAATTTTCGAGTTCATATGCAAATATGACGACGTCAGAACATACGATTGGACAAAATTATACATGAAATCACATAAACATTTCATGGGCTTCCAGAAAATGTTAAAAATTTGGGGTATTTAGGCATTCTGACGAGCTATGGCGGATTTTATATGGACATGTTTTTACCACTTTTTACATTATATTGCCCATTGACGAGCGCACGAATTTTAAAGTTTGACGCACGCGTGTGGCATTATGGAAGGTCGAGAATGACTGGAAATAGTTGGAAATTGTCAAAAATAGTGTCAGAAATAAAAACCATGCGAAAAAGCGTTTTTACGATGTGTACGCTGCGCGCGCGCATAACGCGCGCGGACGCGCACGGACGGAAATTTTGAAATGCTTAAAATGACCTGATTCGTACTCCATTAATAGTTAAGTGATTTTGAGCTTTTAAAATTTTGACGCGCGTACGCGCGCGTCATGACCTTTATGTGACCTTTGATGACATGACCTGTTGACCCTTGACCTGAAGTATATGTAATATGAATATGAATGACCTTTGATGACGCATCATGAAGATATGATTGATCATGTGATTTCACAAAATGGCGCCTGGATGACGTCACGATGACCTGATGACCTTGAAAATGTTCCTGTCACGTCTCATGACAATGACCCATGACTGTGCCAAAATTGAAAGAAATTGAATGTACCGATCTTGAGTTATCGTCGGAACAAAAAAGTGGAGGAAATAAAAATAAATAATAATAATAATAATAAAAAAGAAAATTCTGACGAAATTAATAGGTGATCTGTCGATGACGACAGACCACCTAATTAATTCGTCATTGAGGACGAATTAGGTGGTCTGTTATGTAATCTGAATAACTGATCTTGTAGAAAATTGTCTTAGCTACAACATATCAAAATTTGGAAGAAAATCGATCCATATTTACAGAGATACAATCAATTTTCCATAAATATGCTGACGTCATAATATGCAAATTCGTATTTTGAGTTCCAAGGCAAAGGGCAGAGCTATAGAAAATTAAGGAACATTACAAGACATAATAGGAGAACGAGAACCAGAGGCGGGAGAGGTAGAGGGTGAGAGAGAAGAAAAGAGAAGGGCAGAGGCAGAGGGAGACAGAGCAAGAGAATAAGAGGGAGGCAAGGCAAGAGGTCGAGGTAGAGGGAGGCAGAGAGAGAGGGAGAGGGTAAAAGAGTAGAGAGAGATATATATGCAGAGACAGAGCAAGAGAAGGAGAGGGGCAAAATAAGAGAGGAGAAGAGAAACAGAGCAAGAGAGAGGAGAAAGAGAGAGATGCAATGGAGAACGATGCATTCAATATATCCAGCATAAATAGAATTTAATATAGAGAAAGAGAGAAGTATAGACAAGTAAACAATTCTATGTCCACGGGAGAGACGTAAACATGCATATACCTGGGCTGAATAACTGGAAAAAGTAAAAACGTCTGGGAAGGAGACTAGCAAGGTGATTTGATATTGTAGCAGAGTTGGGAGATAAACCCTATATTAGGTTTAATACACGACAAGGAACCAGATTTCCCATAGGGTTGTACTCAAACGATTGACATTCTTCTCCCATAGATATAACACGCAAAATTAGGCATTTTATTACATTGTTTGTGATTGTATATGATAATATGTTATAATAGTCGAAGAAGATCATAAAATCAAATTTAAAACGACGGCAAAAAAAAATGACCCACCAGGAATCGAACTTGGGTCGCCGGAATGGGAGGCAAGTGCTATGACCACTATACCAAAATAATCCACATAGACATTACACGTGAACGGAAAATGGAATTCTCAAATCCCACTTTGCAAGTGAAATATGAGCATGATCCCGGCATCTGATCGAAAAATAAAGGGCACACTTGTGATAGCTTATTGTCTCAGCTACAACATACTCGAAGCTCAGCGAAAACAAAACTAAAACGACGGAGATATTGCTCGCGAAAGACGGGAATGTAGAATCCAGTTTTGAGAAAAGTCATGTCCCATAGAGAATACACGCAAAATGTGAAAAATTGACATGCCTCCTTTAATCGCAAAAATACGCCATGATGCTTTTGTCAAAATGAAAAATCGTGATGACTGCATTTGTAGAGAATTGTCTCAGCTACAACATATCAAAATTTGGAAGAAAATCGACAATATTACTGCAATATTATCAAATGAATACAAAAATTATGATGTCATATTTTCAAAATCAAATTTTCGAGTTCATATGCAAATATGACGACGTCAGAACATACGATTGGACAAAATTATACATGAAATCACATAAACATTTCATGGGCTTCCAGAAAATGTTAAAAATTGGGGGGATTTAGGCATTCTGACGAGCTATGGCGGATTTTATATAGACATGTTTTTACCACTTTTTACATTATATTGCCCATTGACGCGCACGAATTTTAAAGTTTGACGCACGCGTGTGGCATTATGGAAGGTCGAGAATGACTGGAAATAGTTGGAAATTGTCAAAAATAGTGTCAGAAATAAAAACCATGCGAAAAAGGCGTTTTTACGATGTGTACGCGCTGCGCGCGCGCATAACGCGCGCGGACGCGCACGGACGGAAATTTTGAAATGCTTAAAATGACCTGATTCGTACTCCATTAATAGTTAAGTGATTTTGAGCTTTTAAAATTTTGACGCGCGCGTACGCGCGCGTCATGACCTATGTGACCTTTGATGACATGACCTGTTGACCCTTGACCTGAAGTATATGTGATATGAATATGAATGACCTTTGATGACGCATCATAAAGATATGATTGATCATGTGATTTCACAAAATGGCGCCTGGATGACGTCACGATGACCTGATGACCTTGAAAATGTTACTGTCACGTCTCATGACAATGACCCATGACTGTGCCAAAATTGAAAGAAATTGACTGTACCGATCTTGAGTTATCGTCGGAACAAAAAATTGGAGGAAATAAATAAAAATAAATAAATAATAAATAAATAAATAATAAAAAAGAAAATTCTGACGAAATTAATAGGTGATCTGTCGATTACGACAGACCACCTAAAAAGAAAATTCTGACGAAATTAATAGGTGATCTGTCGATTACGACAGACCACCTAATAAAGAATAAATAAATAAAGAAAGAAAATTCTGACGAAATTAATAGGTGATCTATCGATACCGACAGACCACCTAATAAAGAAAGAAAATTCTGACAAAAACAATAGGTGATCTGTCGATACCGACAGACCACCTAATAAAGAAAGAAAATTCTGACAAAAACAATAGGTGATCTGTCGATGCCGACAGACCACCTAATAAAGAATAATAAATAAATAAATAAAGAAAGAAACTTCTGACGAAAACAATAGGTGATCTGTCGATACCGACAGACCACCTAATAATAAAGAAAGAAAATTCTGACGAAATTAATAGGTGATCTGTCGATGACGACAGACCACCTAATAATAAAGAATAATAAAGAAAAATCTTGACGAAATCAATAGGTGATACGTATAACTACGTACGTATCACCTAATAATAAAGAAAAATCTTGACGAAATCAATAGGTGATACGTATAACTACGTACGTATCACCTAATAATAAAAATCTTGACGAAATCAATAGGTGATACGTATAACTACGTACGTATCACCTAATAAATAAAAATCTTGACGAAATAGATAGGTGATACGTATAACTACGTACGTATCACCTAATAAATGAAAATCTTGACGAAATCAATAGGTGATACGTATAACTACGTACGTATCACCTAATAAATAAAAATCTTGACGAAATCAATAGGTGATACGTATAACTACGTACGTATCACCTAATGATAAACCATATGTTTATGGTTCGGGTCTGTATGTCTCTTAAATTTAGTTCGCACCATTTAACAGTTGTGGTTTAGAGATCCTCTTGCGAGATCTACCTTGGCATTAAATACCATCTTCACATTGAAAAGCTGTTTATGTAAACAAATTTTAATAGCGAAAGTACAATTCATCGCCCCGGAATTAAGACTGCAACAATGTCAAGATGTATAAGGATCATTTCCAAAACATATAGCATACCTAAAAGTCGTGCTGAAAAATGATGTTAAGGGGCTGTACTGCAAAAAAAAAAACACATGAAGATAATGAATAATAACATCTGCAATGTAAACAAAAAGACAAGCATATACTATTTATATTCAATAGATGATTACCAAGGTGTGATTTTTTTAAACGACAGGGTTAAATCAATTCCTTTTCTTCGAATACATTAATTTAAAATCAAATGGATGTCTTAAGAATTGTTATCATATTGATATCAAATAATCTTACCTTTGCATAGTTTCATATTATAAACACCAAGTAGTCCTCACCCCCTACACACGTCAGCTCTTACATCTGTCTGTCACATTGAAGCTATAACTGCTGTCTATGTCAAGCTAACCACATATTCTAGAGATTTTTAAAAATAGATTTAGTCCCCATACTATTTAGTATAATTTTGTTAGTTTTACACTTATTATTATTATCATGAGGAGACATAAAACGTATTTGATTCAACTTTGCATATGAACTGCACACAAAATAAGCTACCACGTTACCACGAAGTATGTAATTTGCATGTGTATGCCTCGATCGTAGAGAAAGTCAGTAGTAAGAGGAGCAGTATCATAAGTAAATAAGTATTAAGGGAAAATGCAATCTGAATTCGTGCAGCAATACGTGCCTTCACGGTTGTTTCATCGCAAAGCATGACGGGACGCGTAATTTTTTTTCCCACCGCAATTTCAATAAACACGCTTGCGAAGAGTCTAGCTAGCTACGAAAGCTTGGACAGAGGTCACAAACAATTATAGTTTGATTATTTCTTGCTTTCCCTCACTATTTATAAAGGCAAAAAATAAAACTGAATAAATGCTGAGATTCGAACCCACAACTCCAACGTTTTGTTATGCTATCCTTACCTATTGAGCCAACGATGGGTTGATGGAAGGTCGGTTTGCATAATTATTATAACCCTATTGGTCACCCTAACGGTTACCATGTGCGCATGCGCAGGTTTAGTTAGGTAGCTAGACTCTTCGCGAGCGCGTTTATTGAAAAATAGAGCCGCAAATGCGGTGGGAAAAAAAATTAAGCTGCCGGGACAGATTTCTAGTACGCAGTAGGTTTTCACCTTCGCCGCGATCAGCTGTTCCATTGTCACCAACGGGATTTTTATCCTGTCGAATCAACATGACTTCATAATCTTGTACAGGATCCCTTATTCTGCAGTGATTTTCTTTCATCCCAGTATCATTTGTACGGTAAAAAAGACAAAGTCTGTGATTATGTATTTTTATGACGATCCTTCAACCTAAAACACGAATGTTTAGCAGTTTAAAAAGGCAAACCATCGACGCAAACTGCGCACACACATTTGTACATATAGGACTATATATTCATACAATGGAACCCACTCTCAATAGCCCACTTTACTTCGTATTATCAGCTTTATTTTTTGAAGGATCGTCATAAACATACATAATCACAAACTTTGGTTTCTAACCGTACATATTATACTGGAATGAAAGAAATTCACTGCAGAATAACGGATCCTGTACAAGGTTATGATGTTGATTCGACAGGATAACAATCCCGTGGTTGGCAATGGAACCGCTGATCGCGGCGAAGGTGAAAATCTACTGCCGTACTAGAAATCTATCCCAGCATGCTTTGCGATGAAACAACCGTGAAGGCACGTATTGCTGCACAAATTCTACTTTTAATTAAAAGGCTTAATTTACCCTTTCCTGCATGCAAAATACACGACGTGTAAATCGATTTGCACACCATGTGTCGCGGACTGTGTGTTATCCTGGAAGGATAAGAGTTCGAAAAAGTGTTATCGTCCTGTTTAGGTAGTTTAATCAATTTTTTGGTCTTTTAAATTGATGATTTAAACTTTACAGAGTGATAGTTTTTACCATTACATATTTTTTTAATCAATTTTTAAAACTTGCGTACATTACAAATATAATTAAAGGTTTTGCAAAGTTTTGGGAAATTTTAAAAATCGGATTGAAAGTAATTCTTTAAAATGTTGATATAATTGGATGCCCCTGTGGATGTATTATAAGCACTAGAAAATTTAGCTCCTAAAACACTTCTGCTTTCGAGAAATTGAATAATCAAAAATTTACCGGTGCTCCCGGTAAATTTCAAATATTTCAAATAGCTCCTGAGGCCATTCCGTGGTAGCTGCGACCATGAAAATCTCGGAATAAGCAGTTCTGATATATAATTTCCAAACGGAAATAGCAAATCGGTCGATTGTAGTCAAGAAACATTGTTTTAAAGCTAAAGTAATATCAGTCTTGAGAGGGCGCTATACAACATAAAGAGTTTATTATTTACAATTTCATCACTTTAGACTCGATTTTTAGACTCGAAAGAGAGATAGAGAAAATGGCCCGGGTTCAAATTCAGTTTTCTTAAAATTATTAGACCCGGTGCTGATGATCATTTATCTACCGTGTGATTGCCTTATGACGCTTAATAGAAATAGTACCACGAGGTCGTTTATTGTGAACAAAAAATTCAAATAAAATTGTATAGACGATGAAAAAATAAGAATAATAATACAACGTCGGTACGCCGAAGAAAATTCCCTTATATCGCTCGACGCCAAATAATACGAACAATAGAATCAACCGAGGGGAATCCACTGTTAAAAGAATTTATCACGAGTCTTGAAATTTCAGTTTGTTATTGCATGTCATAGGAGTATGAAAGAGAAGGTTGAGTTCTGGTGAGAGGTGAACAATAATTTGTGAGGGTTATCATTGTAATTTTGCAAGTCAGGAAGAACATCAGAGAAGAAAAAAAGTTCCCTGAAAAGCATGGCTCTTCAATTGCCTTCATAATTATTCTAAATATGACAAGTAACAGCTTTATGTCCTACCAATCCCCTCTCTGTCGATTCCTCCCTTTGCTGAGGATGAGAGACATGATAGATCAGCCCCTTGATGGCAATGCTGCTACACCCCTTACCCCCGTGAAACACACGCCATCTATGAACTACTTGGATGAGAATTGTCAGTAATATATATGCACGTGTACCCAGAAAATACTTCGGGGTGGGTGGGCCGAATAGCACAGCCACAGCCGCGGGGTGTCCCCTATCCATTACTTTGCTTTCTTATTATCATGTTGTTTATTGCTTATTTCATTTTCATTTTTTGTTATGGATAGCGACCCTCATCCCGTATTATGAATAGCGACCCTCATTTCGTATTATGAAAAGCGACCCTCTTCTCGTCTTATGAATAGCGACCCTCTTCTCGTCTTATGGATAGCGATCCTCTTCTCGTATTATGAATAGCGACCCTCTTCTCGTCTTATGGATAGCGATCCTCTTCTCGTATTATGAATAGCGACCCTCTTCTCGTCTTATGGATAGCGATCCTCTTCTCGTATTATGAATAGCAACCCTTTCCTAGTATTATGAATAGGGACCCTTATGAACAATAAATTATTAATAGCGGTCCGTACGAATACATTGACCCACGTATACATACTAGTAGCTAGATAAATGGATCTGTGGGCTTCTCTTTCTTTTCTTTCGAACTCGATCATACGGCGCATGAGCACTATAATGCCGGTTACATAATGCGCGCGCTCTAGCTTCAAGTCTGGGCTCCTTGACCATGCTCACTCGATCTCTACGTGATTCCGGCGACGGTCGACTACTAGTATTGCTAAATATTGCTTGCACATTTGTGCACGAAACGCCCAAAAATAGGACAATGGCAGACTAACAACAGCGTAAAAGAAATATAAGAACTACCTGGAACCAGGCGGTAACAATTCAATCCCAATAATGACTAAATGAAGACAGCGTAACCCCAAACAGAGATGTGACCAAGTAAACAATCCAACTGAAGACGCTGTCGCTGCTGACACCGGGATGACGGGAGATGGAGCGGATGGGACTGATGCTGCTGATGCTGCTGCCGATGCAGACTTGCCACTAATCCAGGTTAGCTGATAAATAAGACCTAGACTATATTAACATTTATCTACAGGCTAGAGCCTGTTTACTGTTTTATAATAGAATCTAGGCCTAGGTCTATATGTGATACTTTTCTTCAAAATACTTATAGTTTAATACTGTAATATTAGTTAATAATAATAATTAATACTAGTAGGGAAAAGATCGCACCCATTTTATTTGTATGTTATCAATATCAGACAGTGACAGTAGTAGACCTAGTAATTGAAGTAGTAAAGATTGCTGAGAACCTCAAGAAAAAGAGTGAAGTACTTTTTTTAAAAGCCCATATGCCTCACTAGTCACTAGGCTATAGTGTGAGCAATACATTAAATGCCATTTTGATACCCTTTCCAGAAGCCACTCACAAATTAAAATGACGGCAATAAATCAAATGCGATAATGTGACGTTAACTGAATGAACTACCCAATGGCTCACAGATTTGGGACAATGTTAAATGTTGCATTTTGAAGAATAGTATCAGATTGTGTAAATAGCCGTTTCGCTGATCAGCTTTTGATTTAAAAAAAGAAGATATTTTAGAGTTGTAGAAATATCGCTTTTCACTCCAGTTTCGAAGACGCGCCCGTCTTCGTTCTCGCCACATAAATCATGTAACAAATGCGCTTCTGCTTGCATGATGCATGTGTATTGGACACTAACTTGGACGGCCGCCTAAATTACAATGCAGAATCTGACTATAGTTTTGGGGGGCATGTCTATGCTGTTTTTTTTTCATTTCAGGAGCAACATTTCCCTGACAACAGTCTTGAACGCGATGTCCCTGAACTCGATGAGACCCAATCTGTGGATTATTCAAGCTACTCAGGTTAACAGCAAGTTTTAAATTTATTTACATTCGTACATTTTGTTTTTCTATTCGATGCACGACAAAAGACCTTAATTTTTGAACAAGTTGGTAATTTGTGATTGAAATGGTGTAAGAAAGAGTCGTGGAAAAATCAATTTGAAAACCCATTTCAACAAGATTTTAGCATGAAACGAATTGTGATTCTGCTTAAATTAAAGAAAACATCTGGGAGTACAACTTTACGAGCCACACGTGTAAAATGACTCCTGATTTCCAAATATGCAAGAATTAGGCATTGGTGCTAATGTTGCTGGCAATGGCAGACCAAACACACAGCGTTAAAGTGCTGGTGGTCATAAATCTCGAGACACTGATGGCAGCATGGACCAGGGAGATGCAAGGGAACATAACGAGTTGCCAACAATGCAGGTTAGCTTGTATTATACACTTGATAATAATGGTGATGATGAACCTCGTTGAATGTTCAGTGTTATGTTTCAACCTGATTGGCATGGGCCTACATACATGTTCACAGCACCATCTGCAGACCTAACTTTGTCATAAAAATAGATCCTAGATTTAGGGCATGTTCTTAAACTGTGGCCCACAGGCTTCATGCTTCCTGCCAAAATCATTGATTAAAAACAAAACACACAAATAGAAGAAATAGGTCATTATCCATTGTTATTTTTTCGAGCAGGAGATGGTCATGTCCAAGGCCTGGGGAGAGACAGAGGCATCTTGCGATGATGGGGATGACGGTAGAGATCCATTCGATGAGACTGATTTAGATGAACAGTATTATGATGCTAGTCATGGGATGGAGAGCAGAATAATGAGGGAAGTATTAATGGAGATCCCTTGAAGAGAACAATGATAATGGTGCTGAAGATGAATATAATGGTGAACAGTTTGATTTTAATGAAGCAATACATGAACCATTGTTTGCAGGATCGCGCATATCAAAGGCCGAATCCCTCATCATGGTGCTATTATTTATCATGAGGCATTATCTGTCGGCTAGTGCCGTGACTCATTTATTTGACCTTCTTAACACCCCTTTTGCAACCTACATATTTAGATCTACCAAATGTATTCTTCGTGAAATATTTTGTAATAACTTTGTTCAACTTTTATTTCATTTTTACTGCACTGTATGTTATAGTTATGTTCAATCTTACGATGTTATTTCCGAAGAAAATATTTCATGTCCACACTGTAGGCAACCGTGCATTGTAAAGGATTTAAGTCAAGGAATTTTGTTTGTTACCACCAATTAAAAATTATAAGTAAGAGCTTTGTTCGAGAGGAGTGATATATCTCAACATCTATCATATAGGTTAACAAGACACGAGGTCTCGCCTGATAATATTGAACACATATATGATGGTGAGTTTTATACAAATATGATGAAAGATGGTGAACCATTAAGTAATAATGACAATTTTTAATACACTTTTAATTCTGATGGTTTTCCTGTTTTTACATCATCAAAGTATTCCTTGTGGCCAAGTTTCATCATGATATTAATAATTACCGCCGAGATTGAGGACAACAATTTTAATTTTGGCTGGTATTTGGTTCGGCAATTGTGAGCCATAACTGGAAATTTTCCTTCAAAAAATTCACAGATGAGACCAACAAGTTGTCGAAAGACGGTGTATTTTGGAAAGACATGGGTGTTTTAAAGCACAGCAAATTGTTTGGCATATGCTGTTGTACAGATGCCCCTGCCAGGTCCTCAATGCAGAACCGCTTAAGATTTAACGGATATTTTGGATGTGGACTTTGTTACCAACCAGGAAAAGAAATAGACAGAGTAGTGAAATATCCCATTGATGTTTGTCAGTACAACGAAAGGAGCTATGAAAAAATAGTGCAAGATATGAATCGGGCTATAGAGGATGGGAGAACTGTTCGAGGCATCAAAGGCCCAAGCCCACTTATTAACCTTTCTAAATTTCCAATATGCTGGGGGTTTCCTCCCGAGTATATGCACTGCTTATTATTAGGAGTTGTGAGACAGCTTGCCGAATTATGGTTTGCCTCTTCAGCTGCAAGGGCTTGCTACATAGGTTCAACAAGTATAATCACGGCAATTGATGGAAGATTGAAGTCAATTAAACCACCGTCTTTTGTGGCGAGGGCCACTAGGCCACTTTCAGAGCGAAAATTTTGGAAAGCTTCAGAATGGTACATGCGGCTGTTTTTTTTAACTCTGTTCCCTGTCTAAAAGGGATTTTGCCAACACTGTACTTGAATCTTTTGATTCTTTTAGTTGAAGCTATATTCATTTTGCTACAGAAGTCTTTGTCAATTGATGAATTACAGAGGAGTGACATCCTTATATGTTCAGCTGTTATCCTTTATATGTAGATTTCAAATTCTCTATGGTGCAGCTGCTATGACATACAATGTGCACTGCCTTACACACCTTGCAAAATGTGCAAGTCTTTGGGGGGCCAATGTGGACTCACTCGTGCTTTGCATTTGAGACTGCCAACCACCAGTTGAAACGCCAAATGCATGGCAATCGGGGAGAAATAATGCAAGTTGTTAGGAAATTTTTACTTTTGCAGACATTACCATTGTATATTGAGCATCCTACAATATCACTACAAGTGAAATTGTTTTGTCAGAGAATGTTCAATAAGAGAGGGAAAAAACAATGTTAGATGATGTCTTTGGAAATGTTAACATTCTTGGCTGTGGTAAGACAAGGTTCTGCACGGTAGAGGGTCACTGGGTCACAGAATTGATGAAAAAATTCCTGTACTGTCATTTAACTGTTTTTTCGAAAAATGGCATGGTGTTTTGTATTAAAGAATACAGGAGAGGCTTGTTGGCTAGAAACAATGAGTTATTCCTATCACCTGATAACAAAGTAGGTAAAGTCATTCAAACATTCCTGCTACACAACCACTGTGTGTTCTGCCCTGAGCACAGAAGCATTTCTAAAGATGGAGACAGAGAGATATGACGGCCGACCGCAGATATATATCAAAACGTTGGAGAATGGTGAGGTTCAGCAAACAAGCAGTTCGACGAAGGAGACATAAGGCGCTGTGAGCAAGATGACGAAAGTGGTGAAAGAGCTGATTTCAAGCGTAGAGTCTGCCCAGCAATTGGGAGCAAGACGAACTGGAATAGCAACGGGCACAAGAGCACCAGCTACTTCACTGCCTGGATACCAGAACGACAAATCTTTCAACTGTGGACAACAAGGGCATTGGTTTACGAGAATGCACATATCCAATAATGCAGCCTCTCAACAATATACCGGTGAGTGCAGGCGGAGACCGGCGGAAGTGCTAAAATTGCAAAAGAGTTGGCCATGGCTGGAGATATTGCCCCGAAGCACAAAATGTCGAGCAGATACCAGTGACCAGTCAACAGTATCAGGGACCAGCTTCGCGTAGAAGCGAGGTTGGCGAGAGGCAGTGGGGAATGCAAGAGCAAGTAGAGCAAGTTCGGCCAGTTGGGTCAGGAGACAGCAAGCGCCAGGGACTATTCATCCAGTCCAATATCACTGGGCAACCCATCACGTTCCTGATCGACACTGGTTCATCACAGTCATTTGTGTCTGACACAATTTTCAACAAGATCGAGGAATCAAGGACACCGGTATTGCAGCGAGAAACTGGTACGGTGCATCAGGCAGATGGTAGTTCACTGGAGACCAAGGGAAGAACGACAATGGAGATCCAGCTGGGAGATTTGCTGTTTATGGTGGAGGTGACGGTTTCTAATTTGAAGAATAAGGAAATAATTGGGCTAGACACCATGGGAGACGATTCCATGCAGAGATTTTAGTGGGCCTGCTACTCTGCTGCAGAGTAGCAGCCAGCGAGACCAGTTAAGTTCCTCCGGGTCATGAGGCTATCTTGAAGGGCGTTATGGCAGGTAGTAAGCAGAGACAGATCACTGGGCTTGGCCTCCTTGAAGCACCTATCAACCAGACAGAAATCCTGAATAAGGGCATACTAATTGCACGGGCTGTGGTCGAGACGGATGCTAATTTGCAACCAGTACGAGTTTACAATCCAACGAAGGAGGAGAGGATAGTGAAACGGGGAACTAAGGTGGTCCGCTTTACGCCGCTACAAGAAGCTGAGTGTGTTGAGACGATCAAAGGTGACGGAAACGTGACGATCGGCAATGGTGTGCCAACACATTTGAACGAGCTGCTTGGGCATAGCATCAAAGATAATGAGGCACCAGCGAAGAAGAGCAAGAAGGATTGGGACCAGCTCCTTCAATTCGCTACATGTGCATACCGGGGCTGCCCACAGGCGTCAACTGGAGAAACACCTAACATGCTAATGTTAGGAGAGAGGTGATGATGCCAGGCGACCTTGCTGCACCAGATGATGCTGACAGCGACGTAGTAAGGACAGCTTATGCAGAGAAGCTGAGGATGCGGATGCCGAGGGCACATGATCGAGCACTTGCAAGATTGGGCCAGGAGTACAGAAAGCAGAAGCGGTACTACGACCGGAGAGCACAAGGCACCTCGTTCAACGTTGGACAGATTGCATGGCTCAGGCGAAAGATGCGAGAGAAGGGCCGCTGTCCAAAGCTACGGACGAAATGGGCCATATTTTATTGTGACGAGGTTATCAGAGGTGACCGTACGACTACAGCTGACACCAAGGGCTAAACTAGTGGTCGTTCATGTGGACCGGTTGAAGTCGTACACTGGGGTGCAGCGAACTGTATCGGAATTTCAACCTGGCAGAGCAAACCGGCAGGATGAGGTCCAGTACCAGCTTGCAGTGTCTGATGCAGAGGCTGGGCCTACAGAAGCATCAATTGTGGAAGGGGAGGTCATCAACCAGTCCCCTGGTAGAGACAACGAGATGGCAGATCCACTGGTAGCAGAGGCTTGTGACGTGAATGATCAGACGAGTGCTAGTGCAAGCAGGGCTAATCAGACACCAGATAGAAGTTTGGGGTCTACAGCTGTTCCAGTGAACGACCAAGCTAAAGACAACTCAAGAGGTCGAAAGTGCTAGCCGAGACGAAACAGACGCCGTCCCGATTACTTCAGCAGAACATTGGTTTCGAGATTGCAAGTTAAGGAGGAGTTGGCAGACCGGGGAGAGTAAAGAAAACGTAGCGGACAGTATTTTAAACACGGAACGACGAGACATTCGTAATTCAAAAGTAGCCTACCGATTCAGTTATTTCATAGGATGCGATGAGGAACTTATGACACTGATCTATTAGAATGACATCCTTGTTTAACAATATATTAGACATAAGTTGAGAATCATAACCAATATACATTTATGTGTTCATTGAAACACAGGTAATGGCAACCCCCAACAAGCAACAGTCCCAGAAGGAGGATCAGAAGACTTATAGGTGTCCAGTATGCGACCGCATCTATGCCAGTCGCGCATCAGTCAACCGACATGAACAGAAAGTGCATTAACCAAAATATAAGTGTGATGGTTGTGCGTATAGGGCCAATCGTAGGAAGGATTTGAAGAAACATTTCGCGGAACATACGTCGGCTCCAATTCGGGTCCACTCCAAAACTCTGATGATGGCGCCAGTTAAATTTGGTAAGGAACGTCCCCAGCGCAGCAGAAGTCATACTCCCCAGCACAGCAGAAGTCACACCACTCCGGAGAACCGAAGCTCTCCAACCAAATTCAAGAGTCGAGATGAAAGGAGTGAGACTCCGCTGGCAGATGAACGTCAGGTTAGCACGGACAGCGATAGAGAACGGTTGGACCTTACGTGTGGTAGAAACAGGGAGGCTACCAGGTCAACCAGAATGGAAGTATCGAGTTACCCCCGTCATCCCCCAACGATTGTTCTATTCCAGAAGTCAGACAGGTGGCTGATATAACGGATTCTACTACGGGGACAGTCAGACACCATCTCCGACCTGGACGTACCTGGACTCGGACTACAGAACGATGTTTGACCGGGAGTGGTGAGCTACTGGAAGTGCTTACCGAACGCATTACAGAGATCTGAGGCGGGAATGAACCTTGTGCACAGTATAGTCATATTAAGCTAATTTATTTTGGATATGGACGCTAAGCCGATTATGAGTTTTTAGAAGAGACTTGGAGGCACTGTTTTGGGGGCATGGACGTTAGGTGGTTCAATTTTGGCAAAGGACTTTAAGCCAATTTGGTATCAATTACCAATTTTGTTTTATTATTTTAGAGTCATAGAACTTTGATAATGGAAAGTTATTGCTAAAGCAATGGTGCACTCTAAAAAAAAAAAAATTAACCAACTAGGCAAAATCTTAACCAACAGTTGTTTTCTAGGTGAACCTATCAACTCTTGGTTAAAACTTTAACTAATAATTTGCTAAACTTCTTTAACCAACTTTAGTTAAAAATTTACCAACTAGGCTATTTATTAAAATCTTAACAAATCATTTTTAACCAACCCTTTTTGGTTACAATTATAATCAACTATTTATTCAGTTTAAACAAATCATTTTTTAACCAAACCTAGGTGATTACAATTATATCAAACTATTTATTACAATTTTAACAAATCATTTTTTAACCAACCCTAGTTGGTTACAATTTATACCAACTGTTTATTAAAACTTTAACCTAATTGGTTACAATTATAACCACATATTTATCATGGTTGTTGGTTAAAATATCAATCTACACATAATTTGCACTCAGTCATGAACTGACATGAGACAGTTGGGTCAGTAGTCGAAAGGGTGTTATCTTGGGGGTTCGAAGTTAAGGTGTTTGAAGGTAAGCTAAACAAATATTTACTATACTATTCTGCTGCTGATTTTTTTATAATCCATCTGAAGTAGTGACAATTTCTACAATATTTTTAACAATGCAGTAAAGTCGCCAAAACTTGCCCGCTATTCTCTCTCAGATTGCCTATTCCCTGCGTGCGAGTATTAAACTCTGCTCGCGAGATGGAATACATCAAACTAGTCTAGTCTACTGTTTTTAGCAATCGCACAACAGAAAAAAATACGGTCACGTATATCTAGATCTGCACGTATAGATTCCAAAGAATCATGGATTTAATTGTCTAAATCAAATTGAAACGGGAATAGACCTACATTTCTCCATGATCATGATTAAGCCTACTGCGCCTTTATGTTGCCGGTAGATCTAGTACTATGTCTTGCACTATTGCATTCGACCGAGTGTAACCATGCAGGGTACGGGTGGGTATCGGGGTACGTGCATGTCGTCAGGCGCAACGGCCGCTGCATGCAGCAGCAAAGTTACTCGCACGCAGGGAATGGGCAATCTGAGAGAGAATAAGTTTGGGCGTCTTTACTGCACTGTTAAAAATATTGTGGAAATTGTTACTGCTTCAGATGGATTATAACAAGTTCATCAGTAGAATGGTATAGTAAATATTTGTTTAGCTTATACCTACAACCACCTTAACTAGCCCTTCGAACCACCAAGATAACAGCCTTTCGCCTACTAGCTGACTCCATGAAGACATCCCGGGATGAAATTCGTTGCATACTGCTACGCGTGATTGTCGTTGTCTTTGGCTCATTTCATGTCACATGATCAAAACTTTTAACCAACCGTCGAACGGCGGGAATTCTATATGTTGGTTAACCAAGTTCAGCAAACCACGACATTTTACCCCAAATGTTTGTTAATGTTTTAACCAACCAACTGAAACTAGCTTTAACCAACCAGTTTTAATACGTAAACATTTTACCAGTGTTTTTAGAGTGTGTATTTGTGATCATTTATAGGTTTGTTAAGATTTTAATGGATTTATTTATCCAACAGGGAAGAACCTGTATAACGTTTTTGTGTTAGGTCGTAATGCAAACCCATTCACACAATAATAGTGGTGGTACTGCCAGTTGATTTGTTATATTATTTGTGATTTTGTGTATTAAACCTGGTGGGTTTATAGACCGAAGCTATAGCAAAAATCAGTGCTGATAATTTGGTTAAACGGTGTGGAAAGTTTAAGAATTAGGAACCTAGTAGTGAAGTAGGTGGTAAATTGTTTGACATTACAGAAGGTAGGAGTGTTAGTAATGGTCATTGGAATGTCATAGTTATTATTATTATTATTATTATTATTACTTTTTTTTTTTTTGGGGGTATATTCCTTCTGTTATTACCTCCATAACGTTAAACAGTTCTGAATTTTGGAGTTCAGATTGTTGGATTTGTTAATGGTTGGATGAGTTAAGCTCGGGGACAGAGCTTAGTGGAGCAGGGGGTCGTGTAGCGAAATTGGGTTGCCCCTGGGAGGATCGATTGTAAGAATAGGATGGACCGATTGATGGCGGTTGCCCTGCTTCGGAGGAATTTCGGATGTGGGATTTTGTTTTGGTATTCATTGACAAGTCAAATATAGACTAGCTCAAATTGTTGTTTTGGGGGTTTACAACAATTTGATGCATAATTTGTTCCGGATAGTTGAAGAATCGTTAGGGGCGGGCCAGTTATAATTGGGCTTTGACGAGGTTCACTGTTTTTCATATGTGCGGATACGCACATATTTATATGAGCGATTTTCCCAATTGATAACGTCTGTTGGATAGTGACTTTGTGACTATGTCCCATTTGCAGGCCCAAAAAATGAAAAGGTTAAATTCCAACGGCATTTGAAAGACAATACTAATTTAGAACTTCCCTAAAAAAAGAGGGCTTGAAAAATGTCTTTAAGTGGGAAAATAACGACTATTGTCGAATCGACTTAGGAGCTATAGAGCCAGTAAGTAATAGTCTGATTTTTCAGACCATTGTATCGAATGGTCGTACGTTTTATGCTGCGCAAAGATTCAATCAGTTTAATTTTGGCCATTACAAGAAGTGGGTTATTGATGTAGACAAATGCTCATGTACCCTTTACAGCTCATTTTATGTATGTTATTACCAAAGATGAAAAAACCAGTCAGTCACTCAATAGTGTCTGACAGTGAAGTCTAGCAAGTAAACAGGTTTCCTTGCATAATTTGAATATTAGGACACTGCTAACGTTTAAATTTCACAGATAGGACATACATGACATATTCATAATTCCTGCAAAGTTCTACAGAATTTGATGTTGGCTGCAAAAGGGACGTAGTATCTTTAATGGTCGGTCCCCAAACGTAATTAATCATATCTGATTGATACACGTCTGTAAAAACCCAATTACACACACCTAATTGAGCCCGTTGTTAATGTGAATGTTTGTGCTCATGTTGAAAGCCGATACAGGACGATTGGACGATTAAAGAGCTGAAGCTTATTAAACGTAAGTAAAATTTTGACGAGTTTATTTGTGTGTGTGGAATCGCGAAATAAGTAAGGAAATATTGGTATTAGTTTAATAACAAATAATTAGCTTCATAACCCACGGTCGCGAATTACCTCCAAACGGACAGCACGGCCTAGCTCGGCATATCCTGACAGAGCCGGCGCTACAGTATGTTAGACCTGCCAAAGACAGAGAAAAAAGGGAAAAGTTGGTAGAGAACTTGCTTTTATTAAAAGTATTTATAATTTTATCCATGCATGGTATAATATATAAAGTTCTGCTTTTAAAGTCTTGTACATATGATAATGAGTTTTTAGATGCCATAATACGATTTTGATTACTGTGAAATACAAAAATTAAAAAATTACATGTACTTAAAATGTGACATACATGTAGAAAGTGGCTCAATAGGATTTTGAGTTCTTCACTTAAGAGAAGTGCAGCCATTTTATTTAGCCATGCATGGAGAGGAAAGACAGAAGAGAGGGTGAGAGAGATAGAGAGAGAGAGCGCGGAAGAGTGGAAGAGATCATAGAGCAGGAAAGTACTATTTAGGGCAAAGTGTACCTGGTACGTCAACAAGAAATAAAAAAACGACTCACTGTGCATACAGCAATATAAGGTCAAAGATAGGGAAGGCCTGAACTTCCTCTTTAATACGTTCACCCGTTGATTGATAAACCAGAGCATCATGTTTAATGTTTCACCTTCCATCAACATGACACAAAACATAGCCTGTAAAAGTGTTTGACCAAATTACAGTGATATTGATTTTTAAAAGGCCATTTGAACATGCACAACCTGGGTTTACATTTCAGATGGGCAGTTTCTATGTAGGAACTAGAATCAAGTATCATATGGTCCAATTTGGCCAATGGATTTTAACTGGAATCAAGTGGTAGATAAATACCAGAAAGATATTTTTGTTTTGATTGGTATCACCTGGTCTAACAATAAAAATACACCCATTGGATTTTTAATCTAGTACAATCCAGTACGTACATTTTGATCATTATCACGACACCTCCTGGCAGTACACCCTGTTAATATGCATATCAATGGAAACCGATCCTTTGTGGTTTCAGCTCCAGCTCTGTAGAATTCTCCGCCCTTGACGATCAGGAATACATCTTCCCTTTATTGTCTTAGGAGAGTCTTAAAGGGACTTGGTAACATTGTTCAGATGAGAGAAAATGGTGCCTAGGTAGTTACTTTAATGCTAGATTTACAATCAAAGATAATCTGAAAGTTTGACTGAAAATAGACCATTATTAATGATAACAATTGAGAAAAACTGATCTGATCGATTCCTTAATTCTCCCAACTATATGATTATTAAATTAATTACATCTTAGGTGAATGTAAATCGTGACAAAGCAATGAATTGGCTGTATTTACAATTCTTGACATTTAGGTGTTGAAAGATTTTTTAAGGCCTGTCTTACGTCTTATTTTCATGTAAAAACGGTTGGACAAAATCTAAAATGGTTGGGGAATGTATTGTTAGACGGTGTTGCACAGTGACACCTTCAAAGGGAAACCATGAATATCTTTTTGGTTTATGAATTTTTTCAAGATTCTTTACGTATTAGAGGGTTAGCACAGAAGAAGTAATATAATAAGTAACATTTCATACACAAATTTCGCAGTTTTTTCATCAACCTTTAACAGTGTTACCGAGTCACTTTAAAGACATACTTTTTCTTACAGTAGTGTACAATTCTTGTTTGGATGTGTCTTTGTGCATGAAGTGGTGTTACTTTACCTCTAAATGGACATGTTCATGTAGATTGTAGAGCATATTCGTTTAATTTTAAGCTCATAGAAAATTAAGTGTTAAATATTATGTGCTAAATAAATGAATCGAAAGTTATTGATATTATTATTATCATTTTCTAAGCAGAAGCATGGCATTTTCTGAGATTCCAGGCGAATTCGAAGACGATAATATCATTCGGAGATTGGGCGTTTTATCTGAGCGGTCAGAATGTTTCAAACAGTGGATGTTTGGACAACTAGAGTCTCATCAATGCAACCATATACTGGACGCTGCATGCGGGACAGGGTACGTTAAAATGTTTTTGATCTTAGCCCATATTGAGCAATCCCGGTTTAGTTGTGTTTTAGTATCTTATCTTTTTTTTCGTTTTAATAAAGGTTAACGTTTATGCAGTATCCCCTGTGTTAGTTTAACTCTCGTGGAAATGTTACCTAATCTCTCAAAGGCAATGATAGATAAATCTAATAACGGAAGGTTTTTTATCTGTGTTAACAAAATTAATAAACAAAGAGTGGTAAGGTTTTTAGTCAAAATAAAAATAAGAAATGATTAAACCTAATTTTCTTTCTTTAAAATTGTCCGGCATTTATTTTAACGCATGTCATATATATTTTCAAAGAAATCAAGATGACCGAGCCTGAAAAATTTGATTGACAGACAGGCTCCACTTACGTCACTCTTCAGGCCTGGCCTAGCCTGTGCGGCGCGACGAACAATCGAGTCATCGATTGAAGTTCATGACAATGACTCTGCATTGTTATGTTTTCATGAAATGTGCAAGAAACAATATCCTGTTGGTAATTAAATGTTTTGATTGAAGAGCTTGGGGAATAGTTTTATTGTGTGTAAATGCCCATTAGATCTAGGCTACATGTAGCTTTATAATGAGCCGCTTTGCCGACGACCGCCTGACTGTGTGAGCGAAATTGCGCTCCTGTGGCTGGTCGCTATTCGGTCGCTACACGGCTGCTGTTGGTCGCTTTACGACTGGCCCTGTCGGTCGTTGTGTGGGCATTTTCGGTGGCCAGCGGAAGCAAAATGAGTGGCCGCTAGTCGAGTTAGACAGTTGGTCGTTGTGGACAGGTCCTTAACTACATGAAATCTCACGGGGGGATTTAAGTGGTCGTTATGGACAGGTGGTCGTTACAGGCAGGTGGTCGTTAACACAGGTTTGACTGTATAATTAGTACTGAAACAAAACGGCTCAATGAATATACGTAAAATGCAGAATTGATACGACAGTCAGAAGAATACATTTGTTCAGGCTAAAAAGTATATTCTAAAAAAGGATTGTAAAAAAAAAAAATCAGGAACAAAGCGGAGGGGGAGGGGTGCGATAATGAGTTTAGTACTTAAAATACACACATTACATTTGTAATGACAGTTTAGTTACTTCCTTTGATTTAAAGGGGTAGTCTACCCTGAATGTAAGTTAGATTAATTTGAAATCAAACATAAATTGCAAAGTCTGTGACGTAGCTTGCCAGGTTCATTTGCATGCGCTCTGTACACAGAAACAAATCAGAAATGTTTAGTTTCCCTAAAGAAAATTTCCTATCATACATGCACTGTAAATGTAATTATGGCAAATATGTTTCTGTACAACTCTTTTTTGACAATTTCCTTCACTAATAACTAAGAAAATGAAATGTCATGGAATGTCTGCACAGAGTAAATTGGAGAGAACCACGTAAAGTTCGTCACAATGTCGCCGATCTGTGTTTCCCTGATGATAACTTAACAATGCATACATTTCTTATTTTAATCGGATTTTACTCAAACTTTCACTGACCTGTTCCACTCATTTTTATGCTTTAATTATTTCCATCTATACTGAGCAGCGTCGAATCACTTCGATTGACCTATTTGGGATTCTCCATAGAGGGAATGCTTATGTGACCAGCTGTCCACGATTTCCTGTTGTTACCTGAACTGGCTATTTTTTTTTTTTTAGTATGAAATTTGACAAAACTATGTTTGCATGATCTAACGAGTGTTTGTTTCTTGAATAATACTGCTTGGTAGTCTGTGTAGATTTCCGACATGGTTTAGTTTACGGTGTATTCGATTTTTTTTTGTAAGGGCGTATGTATCTACCTTCAGGTTCCCCGTTCATGCCTCTTGATTTGCTCCTTCCGATTTATCTTTGTAGCAAATATTTACAATCAGCTTTCTTGTTTTTAAAAAGGGTGTATATAACATTAAAAAAACATAATTTCGTACTTATATTACACCGTGGAAAATTGTTGTGTTAATCGCTTGATACCAACCATATAAAACTGTTTAATTTGATTTTGTTTCCTTATACAGTGAAGACTCATTGCTTCTTTTGAAGAGAGGCTTCTACGTCGTCAGTTCCGATGCTTCTCAGGCCATGATTCACCACGCAAGAACCGCCAGAGAAGAGCGACACATCGAGAACTGGGGTTAGATGACCGTTTGATTTTATTTTTAGTGTATTCCTGTCATGTTCTGAATATCTTCTTACACTTTGAAAAAATAAATAGTTAAATAAATAAATAATCTAAAGGAACATAAAAGAAAGAAATATAATAAAACCTTTACCATGCTGAATTTATATATATTTTTTGTTTTAATCTGTGGATTGGTAAGCTATAAATTGGGTTTAGATGTCGAAAATACAGTTTTCGAATCCCGATACCTCTATCTTTTTAGTAAATTCAGTCAATCTACTTTTTTAATTAAAATGAGCTAATATTGCACTTGGTCTCGGGTACTACAATATTTATCGATGCATCTTAACACATCCATTTATAATTATTTGAATGTTTTACCAAAATGTCTTTTCGTGTTATTTAGATATCCTACAGGCCAATTGGTTAACGCTGAAAGATGATCTTCATGCGTATGGGGAATTTGATGCAGTGTTGTGTCTATCAAGTTCTATGCTCTGTCTTATTGATTCCACACCAAACTTTGACCTTTACCGACGGTCCTTCGAGAACTTCAAATCCATGCTCAAACCAGGAGGAGTTCTCGTGGTTGACCATAGGAACATGGACTCCATCATGGACCATGGTAGACCTATTAACAAGAACGTTTACTTCAAGGTAGTTCGCTCGTTGTAAACTACATTATCTTAACACAATAAACTCAAAATAGCTCTAATCACATTTCCACATAAAACGAGCGCTTGCATGAGTCAAATTTCAATAAGTTATACATTTTTCTGTTTATTCCTAAAGGATTATTTATTTATTTAAATTGAGTAGTATGGTTTATTAAAATACTGAACCTCAATTTCACATTAATGTTGTTATAATGTATGACACAATTTGAATGCAATTAACAACGGAACCATTGGACAATTTAAGAATTTACACATTCCTAAAACAGGATCAAATTATATTAACATATTGCACTGAGAGATTTGGCTACGAAAAGAAAGACTAGAAGGAAAGGGATGGAGCCAAAGTTGCAAGATCAAATTTAAAGTTTACGTGTAAAGTCACCATGGCAGTAGCATTCGATCTCCTCATGTTGATGGCAGTCTTATTTTCCTGGAACAATTGGTCACTCCTCTATTTTGTTACGTTTGTTTAACGGTATATGCCCCTCCTTTTCACCTAAGTGTTAAAATTGTATTCAAATGTTACATTTTAAAATGATTTAATCCTTTACTAAATATACTCTTTCCTCTCTTTATTATTCGCACCTCGCCCCTTTCTTTCTGTTTTCATTACCACCTTTTCCCTTTCTTTTCGTGTCCATACTCTCCTCTTCTCTTTTTTGTATTACTCTTGTTTGTTTCTGGGTTTATGCATACTCGTGGTTGATACCTGCTGTAGAAAATGTTCGGTCATTTTGTATTCTTCTAAATATGCATACCTTGTAAGTTTTATTTTTCTTGCAATTTAATTTATTATTGTTATTTTTTTCTTTGAAAGGGGCCTCATTTATAAACACGAGTTGCTTCATCGAAATTCTGGCCTATTTTGTTTTCTGTATTTATGAATTTTATTTTGGTTATGATGCCAAATAAATTGAACTGAATTGACGATCATGGATGAGCCATAGGATACTTCTAATGCTTATCAACATTTTAGTCTTGTACTATAAATAGCGTTCATCTTTTTGTTGCTGACTGTATTGTATTAAATCAACTAAAACAGGTAGAAACTATTAAAACACCAGTTTACAAACTTCGAATTAATGTTTTTTTTTATTGCACCATATATTATAACACATACACACAATGATGTCAAAATATATAAACAGATCATAAAATGGACATCTAATTTCAGCAAAATTTCAGCCAGTATTTCGTACAATCAAGCACCCTCTGCCTCCCTTTCATGTATCACTTCCTATTATGTTTGTTTTTTACAATTAAAGTCTCATTTCATATTATTTATTTTTTCCTTGCATAATCTTGCCCGAAGTACAACACTATCGCTAAAATGGCATCCGAGGTCCGCAAATGTCCAGGGAAACCGGATGTGACGAACATTACATACGATATGATCCAGGGATCCGGTGATCGCGATAACTGTTCTTCACTCAAGGAAATCATTGAAAAGTAAGCGTCCTTATTAATTTTCTTGACACGTTTAAGTTGCATGTTATAGATGGTTTGTTCCTTTTGCAGACCTAACAACCTGAGATTCCATGAATCCAGTTGTATATTGAAGAGGTCTCTTTAAATGTTTCATGCCAAATACTTATTTTCTAGGCTCGATAAATATTCGTATGTAAATAATATTGAATTCGACCGGTATATAAGTTGATTTGAGCATAGCTCTCTTTATGTGGTAACATGAAAACAGAGCTACATTTTAATTTCTTACAAAGTAGTTTAAAACCCTATAACTAAAATCTCACACACGATATATGAAGGATTATATTTCAAACAGTCGCAAAGTTTCATGACGTTTGCACGAGTCTGCAAAAGGGGATTACTGCATTGAAGGTGTCAATTCATTAGGAAAGTCCCAAATTGTAATGATTATATTGTGGATGTTCATTAGTACTATAATTATCCAAAATAATGTAGATATTTTGTTGCTTATAATTACCATCACTTATACACCCTCTATTTTGTTGTTTACGCCTTCCTCTTTTCCGTATTTTTCTTCATTTGATTCAATCAAGAATATGGTCACACAAAAGGTGTAAGATGTCTAATGTTTCAGATGATTAACAATACTAATTGTTAAAACATTACTAGTACTACTAACTCTATTACTACTACTACTACTGCTACTACTACTACTACTTCTACTACTACTATTTGTAATGATAATAATGATATTGATAACTATGGCAATACTAAGAGTGGGGCGGGAAATTAATTCCTTATAATAAATTTGCCGTCTTTCTTTGACACAGAGTGGTGATCCCATTGCAACCCATCCGTGCAAAGAAATTTGCCAGCATTCTAGCTGAGGTTTTCGGCGAAGATTGTGATCACGCCCTCTACGCCGATTTCATGCCAATTGAGGAGGTTAATTCACCTGCGTATTACCAATATGTCTTTCAAAAGACAAAGTAATATAATGCCATCCAGATTCACAGTCATTTAACCATACTTAATCATTTTAACTTTCACGGTACATCGGGTTTCTCTGCTCTATTAACTAATTAAAACTGGACGTTGATCGTAGCCTTTGTAGCCACCCCTGCTATCGTACCCTGTATGCGCGCCCATTTACAAAAATGTTGCCGTTTCTCTGTCGGAGCCATCTGTGTACTAAACTTATCTAAGGCGAGCTATAACCATAATTTTAGCATGATTTCAAATTAGCGCTCAATTGACTTGTAATTGATGCTTTGGGAAGACGTCAGATTCATTCTTATTACGTTTTTGGTATCATCTTTCAGCACAAATAATAATAATAACGCAGAAAAAGGCAATATGTTTGTTGAATAAATCTAAACCCTCATAGATTCTGTTACTTCTTAATTTATATTAAGATAATGACACTAGTCCTGAATCTTTTCTTATAAAATATATTTGTTTCTTTAAAAAAGGTCAGTAATTTGACCGATACGAATGTGTTGAATAAAATGTATTAATGTACAACCCAACCTATATTAGACTACGCATGTTTGATATGGGAGAGGTGTGTATATAAATGGTATTTGATCAGCATCCAATTAAAAAGAGATTGGCCAACTCAATGAGCAGCAAGAATAGTTAAAAGGAACTTGTAGTTTAATGAAAGTGGTCTTGATATTATTAAACAAAGATTGAAATGGCAGGTTTTTAAAGAAAGACGTAACTATTTTCTTGCCTGAATATTGTATAATGGTATCCATGGCTACGGTCCATTACGTTTGTGCAATGATATTGACATGGTATTTGATCAGCATCCAATTAATACGAGATTGGCCAACTCAATGAGTGTTGTCCTTCCCCAACCTAATATTTAAATTTTCAAGAATAGTCTACGTTATGCAGGCGGCAAAGTATGGAATAACTCTCTCTCTAATCTACATAATGCACAATCCATCGACTGTTTTAAAAAGATGTAAAAGAAAACCTATTTCTGTAAATTATGAATATTATTATCGTAGTTTCTGCTCTTTCTGCTTTAAGTTTAGTTTGGTACTTCATGATATAAGGTTTTTTTGTAGTGTGACAGAATTCGATTTCAGTAGATTAGTTGATTATTTGATTCCAGTATTGTGTTTTTATATATTTAAATAAATATCATGTAATTTCTACTTGGTTTCTACTTGCGATTGTGGTCGCTAAAAATTGTTATCATGAATTCTTGAGTATTTTAACAATTCCGACTATATATGTATGATTGATTTAATTTGATGTTTTAGTGTGAGCTTTTAATATTCAGGACCAGGATGTAAGCCAGTCCTCTCTGATTTTGTTATCCTAATGAAATATGTTCAAATAAATAAATAAATACAATTCGGTTTGCCTAACTCCTCGAGGATGACAATTTGGTACAGCATGTTCGAGGCAGCACAAATATGTCGGGATATACATTCGACCTTGTAATTGCTATATCAGATAATAATTCATATTAAGTCCGTTCTGTAACTTAGGCCTTAACTTTTGACAAGTATCTTGTAAAGTTTCGTTGTTGATCACAAAGTAATGATTCTGTTATGGAGGATGTTGTTTTCAAAGTTACATTCCGTAGATAATTCATTTCATGGTAATTAATCTTTAAATATCAAATTGGAAGTTTCAAAGTAGCAATTAATCTGAGCAGCAGTGAACCAATTAGATGGCCTATTTGGGACTCTTCCTATAGGAACTGCTAGCATGAATATGCTAATATGAAATATATCAACTTGGACTTATGTTGTCCTTAAATGATTATCAAATTCATATTGAAAAAAAAAATCATTTATCAAGAAAAACTCATTTTTACCAACTGCATGACCATATATGACAATCTGTATCACCCTTAGACTAATAACCATTTAAATGACAGCAATCCTTACCACAAATGTTACCCTTTTCATCTCCACAAACGTACCTCGACTAGACGCTGACAGATATCAGGTGCAATAGTTTTAAATACTGGCTGTCACATAAAGGGCAATGCTGTGATTCAATGAAGGTGTGTTTGTTAGATTGGGAGTATCCAAATAAACTATTAATACTTTCTGTTATGAGCCGGTGTTAATTTATTATTATTATTGGGGGGGGGGCATATAGAAAGAAAGGATCACTTTGGAAGGGAAGAAAAGTAGAGTTGTGATGGGAGTGTGGTTGTGTTTTGAGAGAGAAAAGAGAGAGAGAGAAAAAAATTGGGAAAAACTGATATGATCGATTCCTTAATTCTCCCAATTATATTATTATAATTAAATTACACTTTAAGGTGAATGTAAAACGTCACAAAGCAATGAATTGGCTTTATATACCATTCCAAACATTTAGGTGTTGACAGACTTTAAAAAGCCTGTCTTAAGTCTTTTTCTTGGAAAAATGGTTAGGAAAGTTCCAAAATGGTTGGGGGAATTTACTGTTGGACGGTGTTGCACAGTGACACCTTCAACGTAAACCATAAATATCTTTGCGGTTTGAGAATTTGTTCAGGATTCTTTAAATGTTAGGGGAGCCTTCCAAAGTTGCGACTGTGCCCCGACGCGTCGGGGCGCAGAGCAGGATATGAGAACAAAGGAGGCGTCTTTCTGCGCCCATTTGCGCCCATTTGCGCCGGGTACGAGAGGACGCAATTTGGTTTCCAGCTCATTAAAATCTGGCTATTGTTTGGAGTTTCATTGTTACGAGATTGCCCCGCCGCGGCGGGTCCCGGCGAAGCACTTGACATTTGTGAATGGGAGCTAAAACTTTGAAAAGCTTTCGCGCCCGGTCCGGCGACTCTGAAAAGATTTACTTTGGCTACTGATTTGTTTTAATATTATTTTACGTAGATGACATTGGTTACAATTTTTGTTTTTATTGTTTATTTCCCTCTCAACATCGGAGTTCTGTAGGCGTCAATGTTGGCATGATTGTTCATTATTTCATCTCCTCCTGTTCTGTCCATGATTGTGTTCAATATCAATTTTAATACAAATTGATCTGTTCACGAAAAAAATATTATTTTATACTTGCCCCACTCTCTCTGACATTGTTTTCCTCATGCATGTTTTGACACTGTATTTGTTTCATATTACATTAAATTTGTGTATATTTCCTTTTTCTAGCGATGTTATCGCATGTTTCGGTTTTCTTGTTTTGTTTTCTTAAATTTTCGTTTATTTTTCGTTGTATCTTGTAAACCGTTCCGTCGTATGATCATTATAAATCATATAATTGTATCGATCATCAATCTGTTATTTCAATACATAGGTCCTTTAAATCTACGTAAAATTAGAGAACGTATTTTTAAATCCGTGATTTTGAAAATGATACTTAATCAAGAACGTCGTAATTACTTTCTCCTTGAAATGAATTTATAGAGCGTTTTATATGTCTTACGATTTTTTTTTAAATGCTAATTATATCCGTATTGTCATGAACATCATCAATATATTTCGTTAGAAAGAAGACGCTCATTTTCAGAATGTTGTTTCTTTGCAAAACACTAATGTTACGAACAAAATTAAATACACCGTACCCGTATCATCGGGGAAATCGCAAAACTCCCAGGGAGATTATCAATTGCAAATCAACATAGTAAATTATGCCTAAATCGTAAGAATAGAGCATGCATTAAAAAAGAAGAGCGTTACCAGGAAATTGATGTTTGAAATTTCACGTCGATCATTTCAAGAAGAAATTAGTTTTTCATTCTGTTCCAAAGAAATTTTATCAAATATTTCTTTGCGAAGAAGGGGGGTTACAGCCGCGGCCAGTTTTAGATCTAGGTCATTGTTGTGAAGAAATAAAATACGTATATATTGTGCTAAATTGGGGCCACGTGGTATCGAAAGAGCGTAGTGCGTTCTAGAACAAATACAGGCCATGGCAATTCGTTGATTTGCTTCTCGTAACATTGTTACAGAACTGTCTCGCTGTCTAAATAAGGATCCATCCGGGGATCCATCAGGCATGTGTTGGTATCAAGTAGTAGATGGAATTTATAATGATTGCGTTATTTTGGGCCATTGATTTTTTTTTTGGCTAGCCCTTATTCTTCTAGTTCTACTAGGTTATCGAGAAACACAAATAATGTTGATATTTTCCGCAATCCCTTTAGCGCCGAGGGTAGAAAAGCCTATAGAAAAGTCAGCTGGACAATAGCAATTTAATGTTGGTCGAACAATCAGGGAGAAATACTGGACAAACGGGTACACGATATTAGCTCACGTCTTCAATATAACCAGGGAATCCTGATATAACTATTTAAGCACATGCTCACAATATGAATATAAAATCTGGCTATTGTTTGGAGTCTCATCGTCACGAGATAACCCTGCCGGCGCACTTACCGGCGAAGCGCTTGACATTTTGTGAAAAGCTTTCGCGCCCTTTCGCGCCCTTTCGCGCCCGTTCCGACGCATTTAAGTTATTCCTGTATTAAATCCCCGCGTGTGTGTCCGCTCGTCTTGAAAGATTTGACTATAAAAATATTCACTTTGGCTTCTGATTTGTTTAATTATTATTTGACGAATATGACATTGATTTAGATTGTTGTTCTGATTGTTTATTTCTCTCCCAACATCGAAGTTTTGTAGGCGTTAACGTTGGCATGATTGTTCATTTCTGTTCATGAATGTGTTCAATACTTGTATTATATTAATTTGTTCACGAACAAAACAGAAACGATATGTATAATTGTATTCCTTCTGTATGTTTTGACACATTATTTGTTTCATATTGCATTTATTTTGTTTGTTTCCCCTTTAATGGTTGCCTGATATGTTTTGCAATATTTTCTTTCTCATATTGCAGCGAGTTTATCAGATGTTGTTCCGTTTTCTATTTTGTTTTATATTATTTTAGTTGTATATTGAAAAGCGTTCTGTCATCCGATCAAAATAGGTCATATATCTAGATCATCAATCTGTTCTTCCACATGCAAGAACGATTTAAAGAATAGAAACGTAGGTTCTCTAAATCTTCGCCAAATCAGCTATTGTATTTCAAAACCCGTGATTTAAAAATGATACTTATAATCAAGGACATTGTAAGATTCTCCTTGAAATAAGATTATAGGGCGTGTATAAATATGTCATACGAAACAAACAAACATCTGCTAATTAAAAATATTACAAAAATGATACCCGTATTGTCGGGAGCCTGCATCATCAAAACGTTTCGGTAGATGGAAGACGCTCTTTTCGAAATGCACTCACCAAAATTCTGCTCGAATCATAAGGAACACTGTCTCCTGCAAAATCATAAAACTAATTTTACGAAAAATGAATATCTGCATCATCGTGGAAATCGATATACTCCCAGAGAGATTATCATTTGCAAATCAACATTGTAAATTATGTTTGAATCGTATGGGACCTTGAATGAACAGAGCATACCGATTTCAGAAGAAAAAACAGTGTTTATCGGACATGATGTTCGTTATTTCCACCTCGAACAATTCGAAATCGCTTATCTGTTCCAAACATGATATTCGATCGAATATTTCTTTGCGAAGAAACTGTATTGATGGTGGCATTTGTCGTAACAATTTGTTGTCATCAATTGCTCGTGAGGTTTTGACGTTTCATATTTATTAGCTAGCGCTAGTAAAGTCTTTTTAACGTGCCCTGTATATAGTTATAAGGCCTGAACACGTCATGTTCACATTGGGTGTTATATAGCATACGGATATTATAGTAACTGTAATTACATGTAACTTTTACAAGCACTTTGTTATTGCAACACAATGACAAAAGACAGCTCTTTGAGCAGCTAATAGTTGTTGCGCCCATTGTTCCGCGCACATAGGCGGCTATTACCCTTTAATCACAATAGCACCCGACCCCTACCCACGCACACATACACAATCACCATACTCGGAATAACCTATTGTAATCAATCAATATGAAAGTAAAATAAAGATGTTTACGCTTAGTGTTTGGATGTCACACTATCTACTGGATAGTCATAACCGTGTACAAAATCAATGTCAAGTGTTAGTGCATATCATTTTGCATTTTCACTTCATTACTTGGCCAAATTACATCCAATGAAAGGGATTTAGTAACATTACTTTGTGGACATAGCGGATCATACCAATACATATTTTATTAATCACCCATCACTTTTTGCAATTGTCAACAAAGTTACTAAATCCCTTTAACTTGGATTTTCTCACATTACCTTATCAGTGGGCATATTAGCTCACAATAATGTAGTTACTTGATCCCTTCGATAGTGCGTTTTTTCCATTGTAATTGCTGATTTGCAGAAAATGCGTTCGAATAGAGCTGCGCTCAAATTTGTGAAGATATCGTTGCGTTTAGATCTATTTATTTTTCCATTAAACATATAGTATTGTACTTGTTCTATTCTTATCGATGTTAGTTATTCTATAGCTTTACATAATTATGAGAGGTTTTCACAATTATTGGTGACATCCTATATAATGAAATATTTATTATTAAACACGTATTCGGACTCCTTTTGCGCAATTTGTCAAGAATTTTAAAACTTATACATTTGCACGTTATAACCTCGATATGAAGATGGAAAACACGGTACGAGCGCCTGATGATATCGAAATAAAAAGAATATTACTGTACAATAATTATAAAAAGTAAAATTGTTGAGTGTAAATAACGATTAAAAAAAAGAAACTGAAGAGGAATCCACAGCGGGGCGGTTGGTGTTGATCGTAGAGACAAATAGCATAATAATAAATAACAATACCAACTCTCTCTCTCTCTCTCTCTCGTTTTCAAATTGTCATTTTCTATCTTCATCTCTCATAGTGTTTTCTGTTCCGTGATTTTTGATGAGATCGCGTTTCGACTTACTCCTAAATAAAATTAGATGATCATAATTATAACGTAGAACCAGATTTGACCCTATCTGAAATATTCATTCAAATATATAACAATCATTGAAAGATAAAGGAATAATACAAATGTGACTTAGTAAAATGTCACAGACGAAAAGATGACATGAGAAATGATTGTTTCTCTCTGTATGATGTCTTAATTTCTCTATATCTCTTGCTCGCTTTCTCAGCGCCATTTTCCATCTTCATCTTTGGTACTGTTTTCCGTCCCAAAGTATTCCTTTCGATCTTGAGATAAATTATTATACCATAACCTCGATATGGAGAAGGAAAACACAGGACGAGCGCCTGATGATTCATATTATAAAAAGTAAAACTTTTAAATGTAAATCTGTGTTGCATCAAAATGATATGAAAAAAGTTTATTATGCTATGATATTGACGTTACTTATATACGTCGGACATAATACTTTAGCGAAAAGATATAAATAAACCCCAAAAAGTAACTAACAAAAAAAATCAGAGCTGGGGGTGATAGGAGATTCGGAGAGACAAATATCATAATAATAAATACAGTACAGACTACGTCCATCTTTCTATCCCTCCCGCCCTTCTCTCTCTCTCTCTCTCTCTCTCTCTCTCTCTCTCTCTCCCATTGTCTGTCTGTATGTCTGTCTTTCTCTCTGTCTTTCTGTCAATGTCGTTTTCCATCCTTATCTTTCATGTTGTTTTTCTATTCCGACATTTGCTAGTATGCCGGCATCATTCCTACCTTGAGACAAATTATTATAACATTTCCCTGATAATGTACACAAAATTATACCTTATATTTATTATAGGAAAGGAAAATAGAGAACGAGCGACTGATAATGTCGAAATGAGAAGAATACTACTGTATAAAAATTATGGAAACTAAAAGTTTTGATTTTGAATGTAAATCTTTGTTGCGTCAAAATAAAATGATACGTTCATTTACGATATTGACAGAAATAATATACATCGGACATTATACTTTAGCACAAAAGGGTTATCTAGAAGAAGGTGGACAACATTATAAGAAAAAAGAATAAAATTTTTCTTTTATTTATAAAAAAATAAATAGCAGAAATACCCTACCAAAACCGAAGAAATCTTGAAGAGGGAGACAAGAAAAATAAGTATGAAAATGACACAACAAATTACAAAAAGGATAGGATTCTACAGCGGAAGATGATAGGGGAAACGTAATAGTTTGTAAGTATTGGCAAATTTTGACAAAGTATATACAAACAAAAATGACACAGAAATATTTGAAAGTATTTTAGACCTATATAGAATATACGAAAAGATTTATGTCTTAGGCCCCTACAGCTAAGTTACGTAAGAGGAACAATGAACGTGGCCAAGGGTAAAGTTCGTTGTCATGGTTGTAAACTCCAATAATAGAAGAACGGAACGGAAGTTACGTAAGAGGAACAATGAACGTGGCCAAGGGTAAAGTTCGTTGTCATAGTTGTAAACTCCAACAGAAGGAACGGGTTAACAAAGTTTTATTGACATGATAGGTTGAACGAGAACACAGATGGAGACGAAGACAAATACATTAAATTCTTACGTTGTTTGCACTTCTTTCTTTATTGTTTCGTAACATATAATGAATCACTATATTTTCAATATCATTTATTTTCGAATAAACAAAAGACTACCAAGACTTGACGGCGATTAACTCCTTATTAGCCACACCCTTTAAAAAAAACACACTAAACGCGATGCGGAAATAAAACACACTGAGGCACAATGCCAATTTCACGAAAATCCTGACGTATTCAGAGAGGGAGGGGGAGGAGGGAGACAGAGAGAGAGACAGACAAACAGAGATAGATAGATAAATAGATATAAAGAGAGAGAGAGAGAGAGATGATTGTGATGAATTATGATTTTGTTCTAATCTCTGTCATTCATTTAAGCTCTTTCCATTAAAAACAAAACAAATCAAATATGCGTACAAAATTCAATAAATATTTTATTGATACAGCAACCTCATATCAAAATAGGGTTGTAAGAGATGTATAGATAAAAAAAAAATTAACAAAATTAAGCGGGAGGCAAAAACTAAAACAAAATGAATATTTCAAATTATGAGAAACGAAGTCGAAAGCATTCAAAGTAAATATATATTTTTGTCGAGAATAAAACAATGTTCATCTCAAAATTCATTTCCCAAATAGTCCTATATTTGATTTGCACATTTAAAAGAAAGGTCATTTAGTGTAGATCATGACATAATGTTGGTCAGAATATAGTTACAAAATGTGTCGAAAACCCATGTAAAACGAAGGTTTAGGCCTATTATGTATGGCTCGGTTGATAATCGGCCGAGCTTTAGCAGACGACAATCATTGACAATGGGGAAATGAATGGAGGTATCGACCGATCTGCGCGTGCGGCGGTGCTTACGCAATTTGTATTGTGAGTGTATTAAAAGGAAAGACGTGAAGCTTCAGCAAAATAAGATGGCAATTTCCTCCAAAAAACAGACCTTATTTTTGTATTGATGAACAAAACTTATATTTTTAGAAAGAAAAAGTCTGATCTTTAATTTTTACATTTACTAAAAATCACGAAAATGACTGAATGAGGCGCAATGAGCAATGAAAATAGAAAGCACCGCCAAATTTTCAATTACTGGCGATGTAACCGAAATCGCTCCGTCACAGATTTACACGACGAGTATGGAAGGCCGTTCGTGCCATTATTCGTTTGGGGCATACGTATGGAACGCGGCATACGTATGCATCTGCCTTAGCAAACGTATGCTAATTGACCAATCGCCGCCTGTTATTTAGCAAACGTTTGCACAGTGCGATAGCATACGTATGCAAGTTTATTAGCAAACGTATGCCCGTTTCCATACGTATGCGCAGTATGCTAGTAAATTGATTTTCAGGCAACCAATCAAGTCCGCTGTTACAAAGCTGCTCAGCTCAGTATGTACGGGGTGCGTATTTTTTATTTACACGAATTTCTCGATTAATTCCAATGAAACCGCTCGCGAAGAGTCTAGACTGGATAGGAGAGCTCATACGCTAGTGTGAATTTACATCGAGGACAAAGTTTGCTTAACTTTTTCTTGAAACACTTGAATGGTTATGGAATCTGTTTGTGTTTCTAATCTTCAAATATTAATATTATTCTGCATCAAATATAAAATATTTGATTTCTACTGTGGTATGTAAAGGCATGAACTTACGTTAATACATGTACAGTACGTACAAATATATCTTTTTTAACCAAGAAGATGCACCATGGTAATACATTTTAACAAACACATCAACATATTACCTAGACATCTCATCACCATAGCCATTTTAAAACCATATATTAATGATACATGTAAAATATAGATTGAAGCAATTCTAGTCCATTGGCTGTATCCTGAGTGTGATTTATATAATGAATTTTGAGTAATATTTGCATCTACCTGTAGTTGAAGAATAGATATAGTTCTCTACTAGAATATATGGAGATGTGGAGAAATCAAGTTGGAGCTCAATTGGAAGGAAGTAACGAGAAATATTAAAGCAAGAGAAACTGAGAGATGAGGAAAGCAAGAAGTTATTGAAATTGAGAGATGACTCATGAGATAGCCTTGCATTAATGAATCCTTTATATAATGTTGTCTTGAGAGGAAGTAGACGTTTTTTAAATTGGAGATTAGTGTAAGTATTAGAAAAAACGGAAATAGAATTAATGAGAAAGTTTTTTTAAATCTTAAATCGAGATCAATACATGTAATTAGACAGGAATCTGCAACTGGCATTTATGTGCGATGTCACACCAACGCGTAACGCATGTCACACACACACAAAATGGAAAAGAGACAATAATGTAAAAGAGAAGAAGATAGAGGATAGAGGAAAAGGAGAGAGACAGAGAGAGAGAGAGAGGGAGAGAAAGAAAGAAAGAAAAAAGGAGGAACATGAAACTTAAATTTACACTTAGGCCTACAGATTACATTTCCGACTGCGAGTGAGTTGGCTTGACATATTATGTGCCTAAGAAGTCTGCGGACGAAAGTACAACAATACGAAAACAGAAGTTATATAAAATTGTCTTTAAAAGAGAAAGAGAAGTTATTTCTAGAATGAAATGAAAGGGGCTATGTGACTTTCAAGGAGGAAATTACAATTTCTATCGCTCGTAACGACTATTTTAAATTTCCTATTTTTTTTATTCAAGAACTTCCTGGGGCTCCGCCCCAAGACTCCCGGCAAAGGCAAATTATTTACACAATTTCTTGCTGTCTGCTGCCTCGAGATCACTGGACTCTGACTGGAGCGAAGAAAGGTAACAATATAGCAAGGAAGGATTTATCCTTTTTATTATTAAAGACTCCCGGCAAAGGCTGTCCCCCTGCACCCCATCCGTAAAGATAGAAATGGTTCCCAAGACAACCTTTTGTTGTATAAAATTGAGAGAGCGTGATTTTTTTTGTAGTTTAAGCTTCTAACAACCACTCCCGTGGACCTTTTATTATTCACACGTCTTGCTGTCTGCTGCCTCGAGATCACTGGAGCGAAGAAAGGTAACAATGTATAGCGAGAATCCCTATTCAGTGAAGGATTTATCCTTTTATGCAGATATATTCTTCTACCATTCTTGACCAGAAGTGCGTTTCAAACTCAATGATGTGGGCATCATCCCATAGAATGTTGTGTCCAGTATTAAGAGCGTGTGCTGCTACTTAATTGGTGCCTAATCTGAGGGCTTAAAAGAGCATACAATAGGGGCAGTGCAATTTAAAGGGATGGATTAGAGTTTATTTCTAAAATGAAATGAAGGGGCTATTTGACTTTCAAGAGTGATAAAACTCTAATCCATCCCTTAAAATTTAAATTGCACTGCCCCCATTGTGTGCTATTTTCAAAGAGCACATAAAGCCTTCAGATTGAACATTCCATCCCATAAAATTGTCTATAAGAGAGAAAGAAATAACCTCTTTTTTCTCCTAAAGACAATTTCTCTCTTGAAAGTCAAATAATCTCAAGAGCATCCTGGGGCTCTGCCAGGCTCCTCAAGCTCTGCCATGTACGGATCTATTAGAAAGCAAAATAAGCCCACTAAATAATTAATATATATTCAAACGTCATAGCGATTCATCCAAATAAAATATCCACGCAAGAGGCATTTTGAAAGTTTTAAGAAAATTCCTTCAAATTCCAGGAAATTGGGTGTTCTTTTCGGGAAACTCTATTTAAACGAGTGGAAGCACTGGCGGCTCTGTTTTTTAAACTGTAACAATTCTCCTTGGATCAGATATAGACCAAAAACAAGCCTCATTATCTTCAGTATACAAGTGTCATTTCGGACCTTACAGCTTTCATAGAAATCACTTCTGGACCGTCAAAGAAAAAGAAAAGAAACCCCTGGCCTACGCATTATAAACATCAGGACAAACTTGACAAGGAGAAAGTTATCGATCTCGAGTGTCAATTTTCATGACTTTCTTCTTTGTTCGATTTCTATAATCTCCCCCCGGATTTGTCTGTTTCCACTAAGACCAACTTTTTTTTACAAAAGGGTGCCAATAAGTACGCGTGAAAGGGAGAGAGACGGAGAGAGAGAACGATAGAGGGGATGCAAATATAAGGTCAAGAAAGAGACTAGAGAAAAACGGGAAAAGGTGAACTAAAGAGAACATTTTGCCAAACACATAGAGAAGGAAATGAAGAAAGACATCAAAAGGAAAACAAAGCAAAAGAAGAAAATAAAACAGATTGGGAAATAAAGACATGCACGTTAAAGCTGTAGAGGTGTTGTGGTCGAGTGGATACGTCGCCGGACTGTCGATCACAAGGTCCGCGGTTCGAGTCCCGCCGCTGCACTAATGTCCTTTGGCAAGACATTGATCTACATTTGCCACACTCCACCCAGGTGAAGTAAATGGGTACCTGGTAGGAATTTATTCCTTGAAACGCAGCGCGTAACAGCTGCACTGCTAATGCCAGGGTAATTATGCTGCATTATTGTAGAGCGCTTAGAGACTTCTGATAAAGTAAGTGTTAGGCGCTATATAAGCACTGTAATTATTAAGCTTTGTGCTCAGGGCGGCACTCGCGAGGGGAGCCTTTTCATTAATTACTCTATTTCCTTCTGATAAAGGGCCCTTTTCCCCTTTTTTTATAACAGCCCCTTCCCTTTTCATAAATACTCCTTTTCACCTATGATAAATGCCCCTATTGAAATCTGATAGGTGCCCTTTTTCTTCGACAGATGCCCCTTTTCCTTTCTCATAAGTACCTTTTTCATCTCTGGTGAGTGGCCCTTTTCAGGTTCGAGGTTTATTATGACATGTGCCCCTTTTCTTTTCTAATAAAATTTCTGATTGTCCTTTTTTCTTTCTGAAAATATCCCTTTTCCTTTCTCCATAACATACGCCCCTATAGAGCGACTTAGAGCAACTTTTTCATTTATTTCCCAAAGCTCGCTCGCATTTATATTTGGTATAATCGTGTTACTTATGATATGTATTTTCAGCCTTTCATGTTTAAATTGTGCTTAGAACCCATCAGGATTTGTTGTTGTTTTTCTCATTATGAAACTTTTTGCCCTCGACGTCAGAAATCTTAAAATTTTCTTAATATTCAGACCATCACACCCAACTGCAAAGTATGATTCTTAAACAGTATATTGGACCAAAGTAAAGAGAGAAACAAATATTGAAATCATCCCTGATAATGTAATCACAATCATAAAACTGTAGGGGTATATAGGCCTACCAATGTCTAAATATGGTAGATTTACATTTTGATGGTTCCATTTGTAGGTGCCCTTATATTCCAGAAAGTACCCTATTTTGACGGTGACCCCCCATTTTGGAAAATGCTCCACCGCGCCTGTTTGTGCTTAAACTTTTTTTGTTAAACTCATACTCCTGACCGTCTATCGTCGAGTCAAAAGACTGAAAGGTCCTTTATATTTAACGACATGTAACGATTTTGGTTTACGGTTTATTAAATACTGAACCTGGCAGCCCGTAGGCTGAATTACATTAAATTTACATGATAAAAACAACTGAACTTGCACATCAATGTTGTAACAATTATCATAAAATGTGAGAACATTAAAACATTAAAACAATACGGCAATCAAAATAATTAAGACAGTATTCTTAAAACAGGATCAAGCTATGTTCACATATTACACCGAGAGATATAGCAAAAAAGGAGAGTAGAAGGAAAGTGGGAGAAAAGGAGAGTTAGAGAAGAGCTAGGAATCGAGAGGTGGATTCCAATGAAACCGCTCGCGAAGAGTCTAGACTGGATAGGAGAGCTCATACGCTAGTGTGAATTTACATCGAGGACAAAGTTTGCTTAACTTTTTCTTGAAACACTTGAATGGTTATGGAATCTGTTTGTGGGGCTCCACCCCCTGTACACCAAGCAAATTAGTGTCCTGCCAGTGTCACAAAAAAGGTATAAAAATATGCTCATCTGACTGTAATTAAATGCCCATACGCCCTGAGCTTCCAGGGCTCAGCCCTTGACCCGCCGGGGCTTTGCCCCTAGACCCCACGCCGATTTACGTTACGCTCTAGCTGATCGTAAATACTTTAGCCTCCCCACCCACTTTCAAAAACGTTTAGCAGGGCCTGCATGTAAGAGTGGTGGTGATGCGGATTTTTTTCTGCCCCCAAACGATTTTGCTCATTACACCACTGCTTTAGTGGTCACCATTACGTACCAATGTTTGGCTCGCACAATTTCAAATTTGGCCCCCTAAGAAATCCTGGATCCGCGCCTGGGTCCATAAGTCCTGTTAAAAGCTACTTTCTACAAAAACATTATTGCGTATAAACAATTACTAGTTTCTGAAAAGGCAAACTCAGTCCTTAAATGGCTATGATAATGGGCCTGTTTGTTCTACTTAATGTCTCAGTGGCGTAGCCTGGATAAGCTCAGTCAGGGTGTTGGGGCAGAATTTCCCACAAGGGGGACAAATTACGACAGGATTATTATGTGTGTCATGTTTTCCTTTTTTTTTGTCACCACAGGAGCGGGGGAAATATATTAGCTAGATTATGGGGCGTGTCTCTATATGTGTGTTATGTTTTCCTTTTTTGTCACCACAGGAGCGGGGGAAATATATTAGCTAGATTATGGGGCGTGTCTCTATATAATTATCAAAGCTAAAAAGTAAAATATACTTTTAAAAGACATAATACAGGAGATGCCTCCGCTCGCATAATGCCTTACGGTCAAAATCGTATTTCATTAATTGGCTTAAAATCTTACAAATCTAACTTCCTTACTGATATGGAAAATATATCGTGCAACATTTTATATTTATTGTCGGTAATATGTACTTGCATCAAGGGAATACTGCAGGGAGGGTGGACCGAATGGCGCAGCGTTGTCAGGCTGATTGGGAGGGGGGGGGGGTGGGCCCGGGATGATGGTTCGCGTTTTAGGGTCGCTATTTATAATACAAGAAGAGGGTCGCTGTTCATAATACAAAATGAGGGTCACTATTCATAATATGGGATGAGGGTCGCTTTCCATAAACAACTGAAAATTAAATTAGCAATAAAGAAAATGATAACAAGAAATCGAAATAATGGATAGGGGACACCCCACGGCTGTGGGGTAGGCGGGGGAACGCCACATGGCCCCGAATATTTGTAGAAAACATTTATTGAAAACATACATTTCTGAACAAATAAAGAAAAAGGCGTGCCCCAATAGTGTACGCGACCCATCATCCTGCCCCCAAATCAGTCCGACCACGCTGCGCCATTCGGTCCACCCTCCCGCAGTATTTCCTTGCCGGGTACAAGTACATATTACCGACAATTTTCGTGCAGCTATAACACCGCCCCCCAAAAAAAAAAAAAATAAAAAAAAATAAAATAAATAAATAAATAAATATATAAAAATAAATAAAATAAAATAAAAATAAATAAATAAATAAATAAATAAATAAAAAAAAAAAAATGAGTGTCAAGTGTCAACCTTATGAAAATTTACTTTGGTGACAAGACGATATATTTTACAAGGAAACCACCTCAGCCCTCCGAAAATAAATATAAATGTCCGACATCTGAATGTCCGAGTCGTCATCATATAGGCGTAGGGGTGGGGCTGGGGATATTTCATAACTCAAATTCAAATTCAAATTGTATTGATTTGAATTCTCAATTTTGTATAACATTGGATAACAAATTTCAAAATTATAGTGTAGCATTGATAGGCTAATTGAGTGGAAGAGTAAAGATGACAATAACCAGGAATGACAAAAATTAACCTTCTACTACATGTCTTTTCTGGAATATAATACAGGGATAAGAATAAGTTATTTCCTGGCATACTTTTTACAATTTTGTTTTCTTTCTTTCTCTTTTTCTTTTCAAATAAAAGGAAAAATATAATATACAAAGGCATGACAGTAAGACAATATAGGCATAATGCTTTATGATTACCAACCCCTCCTACGAGATGACTCCGACAATACGACCATGGGATGACAATATAAAATGCTTTTACAATACTAAATTCCATCGAGATTAGTAATATGATTATTTTTTTAAATCAAAAAAATCTATTCCTGTTCTAAATGTGTATGATGAATTGACAGGTGGTATGCATATTATGATGTGTTTGTTCTTTAATTATCTATCTTGTTTCATGACAACTCACGTCAGCCTTACTTCTCGTTTGTTCCCTTTATTGTATTTTTTAATTTTTTTTTGTATATTTAAAGTAATTGATTCTTTATATTTCGTGTGTGAACCTGTATGCATGTATACATGGACTTGAATAACTATTATTTTCTGTGTTTTCTTTGAATTTATCATGTCTCGAATTAATTAATGTTTAACTTTTTCTGAACCTGCATGCATATTATTTATGTTTGCATTCCGTATTTTTTAAAATCATAAGCCTGCAGGGAAAATAATTTATATATTTATCATTATATCCTGCCCCCTGCCGGGACGGTAAGAGTACCACGTGCGTCGATCACCACGTGCTCGGCACCTTTTTGCTTGTCTCCCAGGTCGAAATTCCAGTTGATACCAGTTGAAACCAGTAGGGATTTCCAACTGGTATCTACTGGTTTGAACTGGTATCAACTGGTCTCAACTGGTACCAGTTAATACCAGTTGATACAATTTGGAAACCAGTAGAAATACCAGTTGACATCTGAGACCAGTTGATTTTACCAGTTGATTTACCAGTTGAAAACCAGTAGATGATTACCAGTTGATTTACCAGTTGAAAACCAGTAGAAATACCAGTTGACATCTGAGACCAGTTGATATTACCAGTTGATTTACCAGTTGATTTACCAGTTGATGATTACCAGTTGATTTACCAGTTGAAAACCAGTAGAAATACCAGTTGACATCTGACACCAGTTGATATTACCAGTTGATTTACCAGTAGATGATTACCAGTTGATTTACCAGTTGAAAACCAGTAGAAATACCAGTTGACATCTGAGACCAGTTGATATTACCAGTTGATTTACCAGTTGATTTACCAGCTGAAAACCAGTAGAAATACCAGTTGACATCTGACACCAGTTGATATTACCAGTTGATTTACCAGTAGATGATTACCAGTTGATTTACCAGTTGAAAACCAGTAGAAATACCAGTTGACATCTGAGACCCGTTGATATTACCAGTTGATTTACCAATTGAAAACCAGTAGATGATTTTACCAGTTGAAACTGTTAGATGATATACCAGTTGATTTACCAGTTGAAAACCAGTAGATGATTACCAGTTGATTTACCAGTTGACCAGTAGAATACCAGTTGCTTTACCAGTTCAAAAACCAGTTCATTGTATTTTGTGCATATTCATGATTAATTTGCATATTTTCACAGAAAATACAATTATCATGATCTATCAAGCTAATGTGACAATGCACATCAATTTTGTGATTCTTATTTTCTTAGTCAATCATTGACAAATATATTATATACGTTTGATCATGTTTTTCATATAATTTAAGACGTAAAAATAGATATATTGATACATGTAATTACTAACCAGGAAACAAAATGTATAATTTTGTATATATCTATGGTAAGAGCTCCCAAATTCTCAAATGGAATGAGACTTCTCTGTAATCGACCTCAAATGATCTCTGTGATGTGGTAATTGCAAGAGTTTATATATTATGGTCCTGTTGGTGGCCAGATGCCAATATTGATTATTGATTATCACAATATCTGTTGATTACTGGTCTCAACTGGTAAATCAACTGGAAATATCAACTGGTATATCAACTGGTAAATCTACTGGTTTTCAACTGGTAAATCAACTGGAAATATCAACTGGTATATCAACTGGTAAATCTACTGGTTTTTCAACTGGTTTGTCAACTGGTCTCAGATAGCGTTGTCTCAATTTCCATATTAAAAACCAGTTGGATATACTGGTTTGAACTGGTACCAGTTGACTACTGGTTTGAACTGGTACCAGTTGACCAGTTGCCTACTGGTTTCAACTGGTTTTTCGACCTGGGCTGCGCTGCATGCACCTACCGTCCACACACACATACAAGGTACCTGATTGGTCGATCAATTACATACGTATGCGCAGTAAACAACATACGTATGGAAACGGGCATACGTTTGCTAATAAACTTGCATACGTATGCTATCGCACTGTGCAAACGTTTGCTAAATAACAGGCGGCGATTGGTCAATTAGCATACGTTTGCTAAGGCAGATGCATACGTATGCCGCGTTCCATACGTATGCCCCAAACGAATAATGGCACGAACGGCCTTCCATAGACGAGAACGTGGACTGCCACGTGTGCCATTCTTTCAAGGCACTGGCCCGTGCCCGGCAGTGCCTTAAAGTGTCACCGTGGAATTCCACGTTCTCGTCGTGTAAAATCTAAAAGCCCCTATTCGCCGCGAGTGGGCTCGCTCTCAAAGGGTTATGCTAATTTTTCACTTTCTCTTATAATGTTGTCCACCTTCTTTTAGCTAACCCTTTTGTGCTAAAGTGTATAATGCCCGATGTATATTATTTCTGTCAATAACATATAATGAACGTATCGTTTTATTTTGATGCAACAGAGATTTACATTCCAAATCAAAACTTTTACTCTCTATAATTTGTGTACAGTAACATTCTTCCCATTTCGACATTATCAGCCGCCCGTTCTCTATTTTCGTCCCCTATAATAAGTATAAGGTAAAATGGGTAAATCATCAGGGATATGTTATAATAATTTATCTCAAGGAAGGGATGATGCCGGCAAACAAGCAAATGGTGGAATATAAAACAACATGAAAGATGTAGATGTAAAACGACATTGACAAAAGACAGAGATAGAAAGACAAACATACAGACAGACTGACAGACAGAGAGTGGGAGAGAGGGAGAGAGAGGGGCGGGAGAGATAGAAAGTTGGACGTAGTCTGTACTGTATTTATTATTATGATATTTGTCTCTCCGATCACCCCCACACACACACAGCTCTGATGTTTTTTCTTTTTTGTTTATATCTGTCCGACGTAAATAAGTACCGTCAATATAGCATAATAAACCTTTTTTTCTTCTTCATATCATTTTGATGCAACAGAGATTTACATTCAAAAGTTTTACTGTACAGTAATATTCTTCTCATTTGAAATCAATAGGCGCTCGCTCTGTGTTTTCCTTCACCATATCGAGGTTATGGTATAATAATTTATCTCAAAATCGAAAGAAATACTTTCGGAATAAAAGCAAATAACGGAATGGAAAACAGTACCAAAGATTAAGATGGAAAATGGCGCTGAGAAAGCAAGTAAGAAAGAGAGAGAGAGAGAGAGAGATAAAGAGACATACAGAGAGAAAAACGTGGAAACGAGATCTCATTAAAAATCGCGGAACAGAAAACACTATAAGAGATGAAGATTGAAAACGACATTGAGAAAACGAGAGAGAGAAATTTGGGCGTATTTTCATTTATTATTATGCTATTTGTCTCTCCGATCAACCCCCACCCGTTCTGGTTTCCTCTTTAGTTTTCATTTATCATGATTTACGTTCAGAAAGAGTTTACAATTTTTGTTAATGACAGAATTAACGTAACTTGATCAAAATCGGTTCAGAAACAGCTGAAATATTAAAAAAAATACATCCGTTCAGATTTTCGTCGATTCATATCTATATACTAACTTGGGGGAGGGTATAGAGAGTGTTAAAAAGTCACTTTAGAAATATGGTTATTATTACCATTAGTATTTTTATTATGCATTTTAGAAAGATTTTCCTTTACTGATCATGACGCACCGTGAGTTCATTGATTACCAAAAAAAAAGGTCAAACTCTCCCGTCTGACTATTGCAAAGAACGGCATGAGAGGAAAAGACACGACGCAAAAAAAATACACCGAGTTTTATTTTAATACAATATGGGTTGTTTATTAGAACCAAGTCAAGGGAGGAGAACAAAAACAGGATTTGACTGACAAAATATAAATTGTTCCAAGCTCAGGCTGTGGCGATGTGCAACGCGTAGCGTGAATAATGGCGGAGAGAATGATAATTCCTTTGTCCATTACGACGCTAGAATAATATCGCGACGTGGGAATTATACAAATACGTTGATAATCATTCAAAATACAAACATAAACAAGCGTCCCAAACAGTAATTAATTTGCCGACTATAACCGCATACATGTATTCATTCACATCATTCGTCTTTTATTTTATGTTGTTGGGGACAATCAAGCTGGCAATTAAACAACCATTCATCGTACACAGTCATCTTTATTTCACATTTCATACAGTCGTCACAAATATTAAAAGGAGGCGTATTAAACCAAAAAAAAAAATCATAATTTATTCTGATCAAGATGAACGAGTGTGTTGATTGCCCCCCAAAACAAAAATACTCCCACCAGACAAGTTCAGGCTGTGCTGTAGCAATGTACATCGCAAAGCTTCCACAATGATTGGAAAGATAATAAATACCCCGCCCGTTACGACGCAAAACGGCGCGGGAAGAATAGATCGCGACGCGAGAAGAATACATCAAGTTTTCACAAACAAGGGGATGTTTATCAGAACGAGAACAGGAGGAGGGGAAGACAGGATTTGACTGACAAATACACTCTGTATAGCAAGTTTAAAGCCCAAGTCCCCTCCGATTTTCAAAAATTATAACATGTTGTAAATAAATCAAAGGTTAAAACTGCCAAATATCACGGGCGTACTTCAATCAGGTGATTTTTAAGAGCGATTTTTGTTTCGGGTATTTCGAGCAAAACATTTATATTGCTGTACGGATGTGACGTATGCTCCTCACAACGAAAGTGCCAGCGGTATACATTCTGACAATAGGCTATTTTCGTAATGTAACCAAATTTAATGCATACGTCTTTGTGAAGTGCCTCTATACAAACTATTTCATTCACCTGATAAGAATAATAGTGTTTCATTATTCTTATCAGGTGTATGAAATAGTTTGTATCGAGGCACTTCACAAAGACGTATGCATTAAATTTGGTTACATTACGAATCTGTGTTGTGAGGACCCTACGTCACAACCGACTCGATCATTAACTTGTTTTTCCTCATTAAAACAAATTATTAAAAATAAATCTGAGCACCATTTTCCAAAACCAAGTTATATTTGGGCTTTTAGATTGTTGTCTATCTAATCAGCTCAACTTTTCAGTAGAGTGGACTTGTACTTTAAGCTGTACCGCGGCGTTAATGTGCATCGCGCATCACGAGCGAGAACAATGACGGAGAGATAATCTTCCATCGCCTGGTAGGACGCGAAAGGGCGCAAGAAGAATAGAGCGGGTTTATACCAACAATAGACAGTTTCTTTTCATATGCAAGAATCAGGCGAGGGTGACTATCGCGCCCCTTCGCGCCCTTTCGCGCCTGAATGCGTCTCTTGAGAACCGACCGTTCTATTCATCGCGCCCCGACGCGTCGGGGCACAGTCGCAACTTTGGAAGGCTCCCCTTAGAGGGTAAGCGCAGAAGAAGGAATATAGGGAGTATCATTTAATACAAAAATTTCGCAGTTTTTTCATCAACCTTTAAAGGGACTTAGTAACATTGTTCAGATGAGAGAAAATGGTGTTAAGGTAGTGACTTCAATGCTAGATGTATACTTAAAGATAATCTGAAAGTTTGAGTGAAAACGGAAGATTATTAGTGATAAAAATTGGGAAAACTGTTACTTCATTTTAACAAAATGTTATCATGCACTGCTTTTTATGGTCTCAATTGTGTTAGTAGATGCCAGGAAACCATCACTGATGGGGGTTCAAAATAGCCCACCCCCAAAAAAAAAAATCGCCTCGCCGCTACGCGGCTCGTGTACGATGCTCTGCATCGTCATTGGGTCAAACTGTTTAAACTGTTACTTGTTTTAGGAGAGTCTTAAAGGGACTTGTTAACATTGTTCAGATGAGAGAAAATGGTGCCTAGGTAGTTACTTTAATGCTTGATGTACAATCAAAGATAATCTGAAAGTTTGTCTGAAAATAGACCATTATTAATGATAACAATTGGGAAAAACTGATCTGATCGATTCCTTAATTCTCCTATGTTATTATTAAATTTAATTACATCTTAGGTGAATTTAAATCGTGACAAAGCAATGAATTGGCTGTATTTACAATTCTTGACATTTAGGTGTTGAAAGATTTTTTAAAGCCTGTCTGTCTTATTTTCATGTAAAAACGGTTGGACAAAATTTAAAATGGTTGGGGGAATGTATTGTTAGACGGTGTTGCACAGTGACACCTTCAAAGGGAAACCATAAATATATTTGTGGTTTGAGAATTTGTTCAGGATTCTTTACATGTTAGAGGGTTAGCACAGAAGAAGTAATATAATAAGTAACATTTCATACACAAATTCGCAGTTTTTTCATCAACCTTTAACAGTGTTACCGAGTCACTTTAAAGACGTTTTATCTGAGCGGTCAGTATGTTTCAAACAGTGGATGTTTGGACAACTAAAGGCTCATCAATGCCACCATATACTGGACGCTGCATGCGGGACAGGGTACGTTAAAATGTTTTTGATCTTAGCCCCTATTCAACAATCCCCGTTTAGTTGTGTTGTAGTAGATCTTTTTTTTTCTTTTAATAAAGGTTAACGTTTATGCAGTATTCCCTGTGTTAGTTTAACTCTCGAGGAAATGTTACCTAATCTCTCAAAGCCAATGATATTAGTCAATTTCAGCTTATCTTTGTAACTGCAAAAGAGAACTATATATTTATTTCCTTCTGGTGATGGTTATAAGTAAACTATTTGTATTGCAAATCCTGGACAGGTTATTTTACCTAATGATAGTATAAAACCTTTTGGGAAGCGAGACGCGTATCATACATCTGGTACGGCCTGTATGTGACTATGGTAAATGTAAGATAAATGTAAGTGGAACACTTGTGATATACGAGCTGGCTGGAGTTGATACTAAATCTGCCATAGAACAGTGCAGTCACACCTGGTGCTGTTTTAATTGTTTATTTCTATTATGGTAGAGCCAGGCTTGCTTTTAGACCTAGTTGTGTTTATGTCATGCAATGTCGCCTTTCTCGGATTATATTTATAGCTGATGTGTTCCACATATATCTTTAATTGAATTAAATTGAACTTGAATTATTTCACCACTGAAAAAAGCCAAATAACATAATATAACACTTAAAAAGGGACGAAGAAATAATACAATGATAATTACACACATAAAAAGTGGGGTTGTCAAGTTCGAAGCTTCTGCATCATGTGAAGTTTTAGATTATGTTTAAAACTGTTTAAAGATGCTCATTATTTAAGTTTTAGGGGTATTTTGTTCCAGATAGTGGGTCCTTGTCATAACAAAATATTATTTGAAAATGAAGAATGACCATATACTACACGAGTGTCTGCTAAAATCCTGGTAATTCATCTCTGCATATCTTTGTTGGTCTGAAATATATTACAATAACTTTCTGGTAACACGTTATGATAATATGAACACAATCAAACACGAATATCTTGTTATAATGAAAATATTATAAATGCTTTTTCTTGTAGGAGGAAACAAAGATGAGGTAAATGTTGTTTACACAAAAAGCATATAATATCACGCTAGCATAGGTAAGGCAATATCGGTGAGTTATATAACATTATAAGAATAATGGTTGGCAAGATGTTCTTTGGTTTACTCATAGTTCCTACTGTTCTAGACACTTTGTGAAAGACTTCGTAGACCTGTGTCTTACACTTTAGATCTGTATCAATAATAACATTTTTACCTGGTTTGAAAAACTTCTATAAAAAGTCTTTCACAAAGAGGGTTAACAACTGAAATGCCATTACGTATAATGTACCTTATGTCATGCCATATTGCAAATGCAACTCCACCTCCTCTTTTGTTGTTATGGGAATTACTCTACATGTTGTATACTTCAATACAAACTGCTTTCTAACATTAGTATCTAGCTACCTTTCACTTAATCTTAATCTAACTATTCGTCAGAAAAAAATAAACATAGAGACATTCTTGACTTCCTCTGACCAGCAATATACTATTAAAATCATCCATGGCAAAAAGAGGGATACAGATAAGTGAAACATGGTTGACAGTTCTCTAAGGAAAGGATAGTAGTCAAACACAGTGCATATTTGATTGCATGTACAATTAGTACTGAAACAAAAACAGCTCAATAAATATACGTAAAATGCAGAATTGATACGACAGTTAGAAGAATACATTTCTTCAGGCTAAAAATTATATTCTAAAAAAGGATTGTAAAAAAAAAAAAACAGGAACAAAGCGGAGGGGGAGAGGGTGCGATAATGAGTTTAGTACTTAAAATACTTGGTAGTTTGTGTAGATTTCCGACATGGTTTAGTTTACGGTGTATTCGTTTTTTGTTGTTGTATGGGCATATGTATCTACCTTCAGGTTCCCCGTTCATGTCTCTCTTGATTTGCCCCTCCCGGATATCTTTGTAGCAAATATTTACAATCAGCTTTCTTGTTTTAAAAAAGGTGTATATAACATTTAAAAAACATAATTTCGTACTTATATTATACGGTGGAAAATTGTTGTGTTAATCGCTTGATACCAACCATATACAACTTTTGAATTTGATTTTGTTTCCTTATACAGTGGAGACTCATTGCTTCTTTTGAAGAGAGGCTTCTACGTCGTCAGTTCCGATGCTTCTCAGGCCATGATCCACCATGCAAGAACCGCCAGAGAAAAGCGACACATCAAGAACTGGGGTAAGATGACCGTTTGTATTTATTATTTGTTATTATTATTATACTCTCCTCGTATATTTTTTGTATTACTCTTGTTTGTTTCTGGGTGAATGCATATTAGTGGTTGATACCTGCTGTAGTAAATGTTCAGTCAATTTGTATTTTTCTAAATATGCTTACCTTGTAAGTTTTATTTTTCTTGCAATTTAATTTATTATTGTTTTTTTCTTTGAAAGGGGCCTCGTTTATAAACACAAGTTGCTTCATAGAGATTCTGGCCTATTTTGTATTCTGTATTTATGAATTGTAGTTTGGTTATGATGCCAAATAAATTGAACTGAATTGACGATCATGGATGAGCCATAGGATACTTCTAATGCTTATCAACATTTTAGTCTGGTACTATAAATAGCGTCCATCTTTTTGTTGCTGACTGTATTGTATTAAATCAACTAAAAACAGGTAGAAACTATTACAACACCAGTTTAGAAAACTTCGAATTAATGTTCTTTATTGCACCATATCTTATAACACATACACACAATGATGTCAAAATATATAAACAGACCATAAACGGACATTCAATTTCAGCAACATTTAAGCCAGTATTTCCTACAATCAAGCACCCCCTACCTCCCTTTTATGCAACACCCCCTATTATGTTTTTTTTATTACAATTAAAGTCTCATTTCATATTATTAATTTTTTCCTTGCATAATCTTGCCCGAAGTACAACACTATCGCTAAAATGGCATCCGAGGTCCGCAAATATCCAGGGAAACCGGATGTGACGAACATTACATACGATATGATCCAGGGATCCGGCGATCGCGATAACTGTTCTTCACTCAAGGAAATCATTGAAAAGTAAGCGTCCTCATTAATTTTCTTGACACGTTTAAGTTGCATGTTATAGATGGTTTGTTCCTTTTGCAGACCTAACAACCTGAGATTCCATGAATCCAGTTGTATATTGAAGAGGTCTCTTTAAATGTTTCATGCCAAATACTTATTTTCTAGGCTCGATAAATATTCGTATGTAAATAATATTGAATTCGACCGGTATATAAGTTGATTTGAGCATAGCTCTCTCTATGTGGTAACATGAAAACAGAGCTACATTTTAATTTCTTACAAAGTAGTTTAAAACCCTATCACTAAAATCTCACACACGATATATGAAGGATTATATTTCAAACAGTAGCAAAGTTTCATGACGTTTGCAAAAGTCTGAAAAAGCGGATTACTGCCTTGAAGGTCTCAATTCATTAGGAAAGTCCCAAATTGAAATGATTATATCGTGGACGTTCATTACTACTATAATTATCCAAAATAATGTAGATATTTTGTCGCTTATAATTACCATCACTTATACACCCCTCTATTTTTGTTGTTTACGCCTTCCTCTTTTTCGTCTTTTTCTTCATTTGATTCAATCAAGAATATGGTCACACAAAAGGTGTAAGATGTCCAATGTTTCAGATGATTAAAAATACTAATTGTTAAAACATTACTAGTACTACTACCTCTATTACTACTACTACTACTACTACTACTACTACTACTACTACTATTTGTAATGATAATTATGATATTGATAACTATGGTAATACTAAGTGTGGGGCGGGAAATTAATTCCTTATAATCAATTTGCCGTCTTTCTTTGACACAGAGTGGTGATCCCATTGCAACCCATCCGTGCAAAGAAATTTGCCAGCATTCTAGCTGAAGCTTTCGGCGAAGATTGTGATCACGCCCTCTACGCCGATTTCATGCCAATTGAGTAGGTGAATTCACCTACGTATCACCAATATGTCTTTCAAAAGACAAAGTAATATAATGCCATCCATCCTTACTTAATAATTTTAACTTTCACGGTACGTCAGGTTTCTCTGCTCTATTAACTAATTGAAACTGGACGTTGATCGTAGCCTTTGTAGCCACTCCCTGCCATCGTAGCCTGTATGCGCGCCCATTTACAAAAATGTTGCCGTTTCTCTGTCGGAGCCATCTGTGTACCAAACTTATCTAAGGCGAGCTATAACCATAATTTTAGCATGATTTCAAATTAGCGCTCAATTGACTTGTAATTGATGCTTTGGGAAGACGCCAGATTCATTCTTATTACGTTTTTGGTATCATCTTTCAGCACAAATAATAAGAATAACGCAGAAAAGGCAATGTGTTTGTTGAATAAATCTAAACCATCAAAAATTCTGTTTCTTCGTAATTTATATTTAGATAATCACACTAGTCCTGAATCTTTTCTTATAAAATATTTTTTTTCTTTAAAAAGGTAAGTAATTTGATCGATACGAATGTGTTAAATAAAATGTAAAAATGTACAACCCAACCTAGACTACGCATGTTCGATATGGGAGAGTTGTGTATATAAATGGTATTTGATCAGCATCCAATTAAAAAGAGATTGGCCAACTCAATGAGTGTTGTCCTTCCCCAACCTAATATTTAAATTTTCAAGAATAGTCTACGTTATGCAGGCGGCAAAGAATGGAATAACTTTCTCTCTAATCGATATAATGCACAATCCATCGACTGTTTTAAAAAGATGTAAAAGAAAACCTATTTCTGTAAAGAAAGAGATTTGTGTGTGTGTCAGATATTTTGAATTGAAATTTTTTAATTTGCAGCACGAAATCCAGCTATAGCAGCTACCCTGGAAGCTGATGGGTGAGCTGAACTGAGCATGTGCAGTAGAAGCAGACGACATCTCCATGGTAATTAAACTTTGACTTAATTAGACAAGACTTAAACCCGGGTTTAACTAAACCTGGCTTTCAGAAACTGAAATGATACTTAGACCTGAAGTCTGGCTTAGTTAAACCCGGGTTTAAAGTTAAACCTGGGTTTAACTAAACCTGACTTCAGAATACGGGCCAATTAGTTTAATTTTGACAATTACAAGAAGTGGGTTATTGATGTAGACAAATGCTCATGTACTCTTTACAGCTCATTATATGTATGTTATTACCAAAGAAGAAAAAAGGCCAGTCAGTCACTCAATAGTGTCTGACAGTGAAGTCTAGCAAGTAAACGGGTTTCCTTGCATAATTTGAATATTAGGACACTGCTAACGTTTAAATTTCACAGATAGGACATACATGACATATTCATAATTCCTGCAAAGTTCTACGGATTTGATGTTGGCTGCAAAAAGGACATAGTATCTTTAAGTTAACCTTTATTTGAAGAGCTTAAGCCATTCCTGTTAATTTCGAGAAAAGCATTGTTTTTTAATTTCACACATTTGTCTCAGTCTGTTTATTAATCAAATCTATACTACAGGTGGAAGAACTACCACTATAGGTCATACAAATGCAAGTTAGAAAAATCCTGCGTACAGCATGTATTTTATATAATTGTTCACATATTTCATTTCTTTTCGAATTTAGCGCCTTTTGGCAGAAATCACGGATATAGCGCCTTTTGACAGAACACTTTGTACAGTCAATATTGAGTTGTTCACTGACATTAGTATAGAAAGATGTCATTTGTGTGTAAATGCTTCTGAATTGTATATTAACTATACTTAACTGTACTTGAAGCGTAGTAGCCCCCAACACACACACGCGCGCACACACGCACACACACCACACACACATGATCATCAATGTGCAAAAACTTTCATCACATAACCACTGGTACAATAATTTATCTGATTTTTCCGTTTCTATTGAGAGTAAGTTATTTATGGAGTGGACCTGTCCTTTCAGTTTGCCAGTGTACGTTTGTGGAAGGTGTCTGGGCCGAATCCCCAATACTTCAAACCATCAAATACAAAATTCAAGGGTCTAAATTGGTAGTGAGCATAGAAAAAACATGATGACATGAACTTTGAAGAAGTCACATCCCAGTCAACTACTGTTAAGAAAGTGTGGACATTGTAGATTTTCCTTGGAGGCAACTTTTATTGACAGCTCCCCAAAACCTCAGTCACACCAACCGGACGCCAAAACAAAGAACTACTAGGCCATTTTCGTAATGTATTACCACAATTAATGCATATGTATTTGGGAGGTGCCTGGATACGAAATGATTTCATTCACCTTTTACGAATAAATGTATTTCAATAGTCAGAATTCAAATTGCATATTCGTGTATTACATGTTGTTAGGGCAAGCAAAATAATACCTAACAAAAAAAAAAATTGTATGCAATATGCATTCTGATTATTGAGATACATTTATTTGTAAATGGTGAATGGAATCATTCGTACCCAGGCACTTCTCAGATACGTATGCATTACATTTGGGTACATTACGAAAATGGCTTATTACATTAACTCTAACGCCCACAGATCAGTTCGTGTAGAGTCGCTTTCGAGTTGGTTTGGATGACCGGTGCGCAAGTACGTTACAACGGACAGTGCCACTCCCACATATACTATACATGTAAATTATTATGTTGAAGGACTGGCTACCTAGAAATGTCTCTGGTTTTATGGTTATTTCTTAATTTGACGATTACCTTGATTCTGCTCTCTTATTTTCAGGGTAATCATGCCGTTAGCACCGGTCCACGTTCACAAGTTTATTGTGTTACTCAAAGAGATGTTTGGACCGAATTGCGAATACTCCCTCTACGGCGATCTGCAGCGATTAGACAACGGGAACCCAGAAGTTGTACACGAATAGACTAGTTTAGAGATAGTAGATGTATAAATTGCCCCCACATATCCATAGAATTGTTTAAACTTGAAAAGTCCCGCGTTGGGCATTTTAGAATGATCACTGCCAAAGTGACGGAGGTGGTTCATGAATCATACCTTTTTGTTTGCCCTCTTTACAAAATACTTTCATCTGTGAACCAAAAATGTACTGTCGGTGAATTAACGATTTTCTTTTTCTTTACAAACCTTTCATGAACATGTAAGTAGTATCCTTCTCGGCGGGTTTTATAGTTTGGTACAAATTACCTTTATCTGCCTATGTGAGAATATTATCTACTTAGTAGTTTATAAGTTTCTTAAGCATTATATTATAATGTAATGATGATAGCATCGATGTTGGTACAGGCACTACCATTTCTCCTCTACTACTCTCTACTACAAATTAAAGGTTCCACTATTAATTTGTTTGGTTGCTGTTGTCAAAAATATTTTTCCATGTTTTCATACGAAATCTGTAAATTCATTTTTCTTAATGAATAAATAATAACAGTCACAACGACCATAATATTATTACTTTTTTTTATATTTTGAAATATAATGATAGTCACGATTATTTGGTAATTATATATTTCTTTTTATTAAGATGATTTTTGGCTTCATCCCTAATAAAAAAAGCACATGAAACAAAAAAAATATGATATCTGATATCTGAGAGTGTTATAGATACATTTTTTTAAAAGACAAAATACCTGTTTGTATTTATCAATGCATTGAATCAATTATTAATATTTACAATGTAATAAAGGACAGTGAATAGAAGAATGTATACGGAAGTCTATTGCGTTCATCAATTTGCGTGTCAATTCTAGTTAAAAAAAAAAAAGTGGAGTTCTGGTCATTCCAAATTAATTTGTGATTTTTTGTCTTCTTCTTATGTCTGTTTGGAAGAGAATCATGATAAAGAAATGAAAATCATGAAACGGATTGCTTTGCAAATTACTTCATATGCAAATTAGTGCGCCCTCTCGAGTCCGCTGTAATCAAGGCGTTTAGTCGACGTCCCATTTTGAGTTAGTGAGATATCTTAAAACCGATTCCAACCAATAAGCGACTTGTGACTGTAATTTTATTATCGGATTTTCCAGTTAAATATAACCCCTTTTTCATTCAATTTCATTGCAAAAACTTCCTAATTTACTATACTTCATAGTCAATTTTGTCTTTGGTAATTCGTTTTCGAACATTGTCAAAGGAATTTCATTATTTTGCTCCAGTTTTGTCAAATAAATATTTCATACTACTTCAAGAAGAGTGATGGCAGTAACAGCATTGCTCAAGAATTCAATATTTCATTTTATATAATGTTGCTATACTAGAATCAGAGATTTTTATGTTAAAAGATCTACTAAACACAATTTTCCCTTTAAAAAAAGAAGAACACTCCACATTTAAAAACTCTACAAATGAAACTAAAATTATAATAATTGTTAGACATTTAAATGCAAGTTGAAATTTTTTGATATTTGATAATACAAACACGTCCCATGATCATTTATTATTTCTGCAATCTTTTAGCGATCAAAGGCATAATAATTACTTTGGTTTATAATGTTATTGTATTATGTTCCTTCGATACGACTATTTCTTTGGTTATCAACATTATAATATCGTATTCCTCCGATACACTATTTCGTCGGTTCACAACACTATTCTACCATGTTGTTTCCATAGACTATTTCCTCAGTTCACAATGAAATTGTATCATGTTCTTGAGATTTCTCAGCGATTATGGGTGGAATCATTAGACAGAATACAACCGCGTCGACCGCTGCGAGAAACATAAACGAAGCGTTGAAAGTACCGATCAAGTCCGCCACGTAACCTACAGAGAAAAAGAAAAGAAAAAAGAAAAATTACTACTACTACTAATGATATTAAATACTAATAATGATATTATATATTAATATATACAATGCCGAGCGCCCTTTTGCACGATCCTCCTGCAATCCAATTTTCGAAGAAATGGCTATTACATTATATATTTTTAGGATTTCCTACAAATAAACTTATAAAAAGGCTTAGATTGCTCTTTGAAGCCGAATAGGCTTCAAATAATAGATACGTCAAACAAATGGTTTGACGTCACTACGATTCTGAGCCATTTAGGTTTTAAATCTCCGGAGAAGCTTGAAATCCCTTGAAGTTTAGATTATATATATAAGCATATGACTATTGATTTCCTCGATCATTAAGCATCTATAAGTTTGAAGGTTCATGTTGATCCCATAGTACCTCAGCTTAAGCCAGGGCACCGATTTCGGTGCTCACATCATTCAATAAATACGTGCCGACAGGTCCCAATTTAACATCTGGGTGGAAAGGGGCAAACGTAGAGTAGTCTCTTGCCAAAGTGTTTGGAATTTGATATACAGCAAGATTGGGTACATTTATATTCATTTTTATTTTCATCATTCCAAAAGGTCACAGATTACAGTGTTTTTATGTACTACAAAATAAGCCTTTTCCGGTTGCTCGTGGACAATTTATTTCGCAATGCTATGTTCAACTTTGACAAAAAGTGTTTCATCAACATTTACTTTAATTTTAACCAGCCTTTGAAACTTATAAAGAAAGTCGCACCTGATAAGGAAACTCCGAGGAAAGCTCCAAGTCCAAACACAATCTCGGAAGAAGCTAGTATGACGGGAAATTCGGACTGCGGGGCCCTGTCTTTGCAGATCACCACTGTAAGAATGTTCCGCTCGGCAACCGTTATTGACGTAATGAACGACGTCACAATCATCAGAGCGAATTTAGGGACAAATATATCAGCAAGCAGTGACGTGATGTTGAGGAAGGTGAGGAGCAAAAACCAGCATTGCCCTGAAAAGAGTTTGTACTTCAAGAGTAGTCCTCCAAAACAACGGCCGATGAAGGCTGCGGTCGCCGCCGAGTAAGCCAGGGACAGGGCCTTGGTGGTAGAGATACCTCGGTCGACCGCACGTGGGATTAGGAACGCGTGCCAACCACCGTCTAACATAGCGAACACCAATGTAACCAACATCAGAAGAATCATCCAGCGATCTCGGTAGTAGATAGAATTGCTTATGATTCTGCAAGTTGTGGCATATAGCCAAGAGCAGTTTATCGGACCTATTATTGTATTACCTTTACGAGACAAATTGGACATTTCTTGATGTAGGTGACTAGTGGATAGACTCTTCATTAATTTTGACTCACGAAGTGTCTCTTCGTTGAATTCTTCCAGGGGGCAATTACCATTTCCACTGCCGGTGTCAACATTTGCATGTGTAAACTCGGCATGAAAAACGTCTATCGGTGCCTTATCCCGGCGACAAAGTGACGCTTCCTGCAGAAGTCCTGCATCACTACAGGTTGATTCTTCGTCGGTTGTATCAAAATCCGCGTCTGTATTTCCTTCATCGCTATTGGTGCTTCCATGATCATCCATCAGTATGTTCCCTGCGTTGATATCCACCATCAAGGTCAATGGGATCAGATGTGCCATAATGCCTCCAATAATCATTAACGAACCTCTCCAGCCATATATTCCCATCAGGAAATCAGCCAATAGGGGTACCAGCGCCATCCCGAAGGCATATCCCGATTTGCCAATACCGTAGAAGATCCCAAAGGAATCACCAGATTGGCCACTCAGGGCAATTACGAGTGAAATTGAGAGGATGTTGGAACCGAGTCCTGCAGGGAAAACAATATAAAATAATTTACTCTTTTATATTCTTGTAATATAATTTCTTTCATGTGAGTGGTTATCAAATATGAAATATGCAATATATCATTGCTCGACAAGTCATGCAAATGTAAGTAGACGTAGATGCTGATTAGATCCTTGGAATGTTGTATCGAATTTAGCTAGGGCGATAGTGATTCCTTCCAAATTGTAACTACATTTACCCTTTTTTCTTCTTATCATTATCATTGACATCATCATAGTTATTGTTATATTGGGTTTTGAACTCATAGGAAAACACATATCATCAAATTTGTAGCATATCATAGGCCTCGAAATTCATTATACAGTAGCTATTGGTATATATGGTATTTACATACAAAGAGCATACAATGAATCATAGATAGCTCTCAAGGACCTTTGTTACATGTGCCATGCCGATCTCAGTTGCACTTGGTTTTGTCAAGAACTTTTGTTTGTAACAAATATACAGGTTACTAATTATAGTTCTACATTGTCAATGACTCACCCATAGACAGTCTGTACGGTTAGTAAAATACTTGAAAAATAGCTTGAACCATGCAAAGATTAAAAGAAATATTTACATAATCCCTGTTAATGTATTATTGAAAATGTAGGGGTACATATTGAAGGTACTATGTCCAGTTTGCAGGCCAAACAAATGAAAAGGTTAAATTCCAACGGCATTTGAAAGACAATACTAATTTAGAACTTCCTTTAAAAAAATAAAGGGGGGGGGGGCTTGAAAATGTCTTTAAGTGGGAAAATAACGACTATTAGTTGTCGAATCGACTTAGGAGCTTTAGAGCCAGTAAGTAATAGTCTGATTTTTCAGACCATTGTATGGAACGATCGTACGTTTTATGCTGCGCAAAGATTCAATCAGTTTAATTTTGGCCATTACAAGGAGTGGGTTATTGATGTAGACAAATGCTCATGTATCCTTTACAGCTCATTTTATGTATGTTATTACCATAGATGAAAAAAACAGTCAGTCACTCCATAGTGTCTGACAGTGAAGTATAGCAAGTAAACGGGTTTCCTTGCATAATTTGAATATTAGGACACTGCTAACGTTTAAATGTCACGGATAGGACATACATGACATATTCATAATTCCTGCAAAGTTCTACAGAATTTGATGTTGGCTGCAAAAAGGACATATTATCTTTAAAGTCTAAAAACTGTATATTTTCGCTTTAAGGATTTCATTTGTAAGTACCCCTATTTTTAGAAAGTGCCCTTTATATTATAGTGCTACCCTCATCCACCCACACACACTTTAAACGACGCTCCTCATTATCATCAACATCATCGTCTTCATCATCATCATCATCATCATCATCATCATGAACATACCAGCAGCTGAGAGACAAACAGCTAGTTCAACATTATTGGTAGCCCACGATGCCAGAATAAGCCCTCCTGGTGCTAAGAATGAACCCGTCATCACAAGGCCTCTTCTGTAGCCTCCATGAAGCCTCTGGTACAGGTAGACTACGACTGGACCTGCAGAACGTCATGATAATAATAATGATGATAATCACAATATTGATAATAATGATAATAATAATAATATAAATAATAATAATAATAACAATGAAGTAATACCAATTATAATAATATTTAAAATAATAGTTATTATAATAAACGTAACAATAATAATATCAATAACAGTTATATTAATGATATTTGTTATTATGGAAACATTTTGTATAATTATAATATTAATAACAATGATATTAATGATACTTTTTATTATGGATTTTTTTTTGGTATAATTAAAATAATATTAATAATAATACTACTAAAAATAATAATGAGATGATAAGGAGGGGGTGACCCCGGTGAATGCTTCCTTCATCACAAGGCCTCGTTGGTGCCTACCATGCAGTCTCTGGTAGATGTAGACTAGAACTGGACCTGCAGAATGTATATGAAGTATAAGTTATGTAGTAATAGCAGTGGTAGTCCGTCGTCATTGTCGTCGTCGACGTACTATTAATAGTAGTAGCAGTTGTAACGATATTAATATTACTAATGATAATAATGATAATGATAATGCAAATAATGGTGATGTGAAGAATAAGAAGATGACCAAGAAGAACAAGAACAAAAACTAAAACAAAAACAAGAATAAGCACAAGAACAACATGAAGGAGAAGAACAACAAGAAGAATAAGAACAAGATGAACAACAAGAGCAAGAAGACGAATTGTGATTATGACAACAGAAACTGGTCATAGCTTTCGTGTAGATTTTTTAGGTAAAAATGGGTGTGGGGCTAAGATTGCGCCTCTTATCACATGGCCTCGTGGGTGTCCTCCATGCATCTCTTCAATTGGACCTACAAAGGAATATATGCTATTAGTAATGATAATAAATATCATTACTTATTCTGCTACCACCACGACTTCTGCTACTATTTGTAATAACAATAATGACGATAACATCCATAATAACAACAATAATAATAATTAGAACTGCAATCGTATTAGAACGATATGCATGCATTGACGCTCGTGTTTTACGTGGTAAACGAAAGAGCATCTCTTGGACTATCCAGAGAAATTTGTCTTTAGCATCTAGGATACTGGAGATAGGTAGGCCGAAAGAAAGGATTCATTAGGGACTTTTCGATTCGCACGTTCACTATAGTGGACTGCGACGTATGCGGTCATTTTTGAAGCAGCGCGCATCAGCGTGCCTCGTCAACCCTGCTATATATATTTTTTTTTTTTGCGTGCGTTTTGTTGAGCGGGTTCTTGCCATCAAACGCAATAAATTTGTTGTATTACTAGATAAATTTAGATATATTAAATATGAATGGCGTCTTAAATTGCCCCCTTGACAGATTTTAAAAATCTGGCTTCGAAATGACCTGTGTTTGGCCGCCCAGACTACGCTGGAAAATTACAAGATAATAAAAGGAGGGAAAGGGGCCGAAAAGCGGTCTAAAAATGACGTAACATAGCCAATACGTGATATAATTGGGCGGTAACTCATTGGATTCGTATAGTGAACCTTGTTCAAATGCAATTTACTCAAAATTGTCTGTGTAAACATGTATCGTATTTGGTGTCATTTAAAAGGGCAGTCCATTGCGGTCAGTTTGACCCCACTGTCATCTGTGCGCAATGCCTGGCAGACAGTTGTCACGTGTATGGACACATATATCTCCCAAATTACATTGACGTTGGCATAACGATCTACGTTTAGGGCAAGTTGAAGTTATTTCGCAATTTTCTTGAAAGCTGCTATTTGTGGAGGGCAATTCGTGCTTCTTGGTAATTAAGGCATTAATCCTCATTACCAAGTCCGTCGGAGAGGACTTAAAGCCGTTGGTAGCATGGTTCTTTACTTACAGGCATATACATGTACATATTTTCTTAGCAGTCAGGTAACACACTCATCGCTCAGAGAGATATTATTACTATAATAGGTTACATACCTGGACCAAATGCAAAGGCACCGAATAAGCCCAGAGCTAGTCCAATATCGGTTGAGGTTAGTCCTAAATTCCGTTCTATTTCTGGTAAAAAACACACCGATAGACTTGATCGTGCCTAAGACAAAACACGTTTGCAGGAAAAGAGCAAGGACCGATTTGAGAGCGCTTGTATTCTGAAAACTCAAACAAGTTGCCATTTTGTATGTACACTCGCCTTTGTCAACAATCAACGGAAGATTCCTTGAGCGAAGCCGTGAAGTATTTGACCCCTCTGATCACTGGACCATTGATTTTTTTTTACGGTTAACACTGAACCATGCCTGTTTTCCTACAATATAAAGACAACTTGCGGACATTTTTCTTTCTATATTCCCTACTTGTATAACTCTTTATACACGTACAGTCGCTGTGATTTATTGTATAAACGTTTGCAGAAAAGAGCAAGGACCGATTTGAGAGCGCTTGTATTCTGAAAACTCAAACAAGTTGCCATTTTCTATGTACACTTGCCTTTGTCAACAGTCAACGGAAGATTCCATGATCGAAGCGGTGAAGTATTTGACCCTCTCTGATCACTGAACCATTGACCTTTTCACGGTTAACACTGAACCATGCTGGTTTTCCTACAATATCAAGACAACTTGCGGACATTTTTTTTCTTTCTTTTTTCCCCTACTTGTATAACTCTTTATACACATACAGTCGCTGTGATTTATTGTGTAGTGATCATGTTAAGCTTATTATTGTAAAGTGTTCCTTGGTTGTATTTGTTTATATTTGTTCTACATCACAATGTTTAATGGAAAACCAGATTATTATGCTGAATTAATCTCCCGTTATTTTTTTTTGCGACATAAGAAATTTTAAAGAGTTACCAAAAACGCTTTCAAACATATTTATACACGGCTGGTAAGCAATTCCATTTGTGTTTTGGTTTTGCTGGTCAAGGTGACGCAACAATAAGTTTGTTTACATTGTTGTCTAGGATTTGGCGCCTTTAGACAAGGCGCGCTTTTGTGGCGCGTTTCCGAATACGCTCCCTTTGCACACGAAACGCATAACACGCGATTGTGAGAGCGCGTACGTACGCGCACGTAGAAATTGTGTCATTCTCTCGTGGCTTTTGGTAGAGGCAAGACCTGTTGATTTGGACAATCAAAAATATCAGTGGATTCTGGAATTAACTGACGTTTACTTTGTTTTGCATCGGCAGTGGAAATCCCGTTATTTTCCTTGAATACCGTGTCTGAATTTTGGTATTATATTCGCTTAGTATATTGTCAAATTTGTTACTAACTCCTCGTCACGGCATCTGCACTGCAGTGGAGAGGTTATTACATTTTGGAGCTGCAGTGATTACGTTTGTAGTATTGTACGGTAGACTAGGACCAAGAGCTGGTTAGTGCTGTAAATTGGAATCAGCGACCGGCATTCCGAAAGTGAAAAGAGGAAGACGGGTACTCCTAGGAGGTTGCTAAGATTTGAAAAAGAATGTCTGTGGGGCAAGGTTAAGACGAAATGAAAAAAATGTTTCATAATTTTATTCAGAATATGTGCGAATCATATTTCTTTGAAGAATGTCCGTGGGGCAAGGTCATGACGAAATGACAAGTGTTTCATAATTCTTATTCAGAATATGTGTGAATCATATTTCTTTGAAGTACAAAGTTCGTAAATATGTATTTTTTTTTGTTTCGGGTTCCCCACTGTTTTTGGAACTATTGATTAGTTAATGATAGAAATATAAATTTATGGCGGTTATTGGTGGCGGCTAAAGGAAGGTTTATAACATTATGGAGTAATGCGAGTTAAGGGAGTATGTCTGAATTTTGGATAGGTAATGCAGCATGGCATGATATCGCGGTTCGATATGCATGACGTATAATGGATGGTTTTTAATACCGGATCCCGGTTGGGAACACTATTGCTGGAATCGTTGACGGAGAGTTGGGAATGGGTGGTGTACCCGGGTTACATAAAATATTCCCCGTGTGATCGGGCGGCATTCCTGATGGCTACACGCTTGGATATCAGGTTATATATGGGGTGAAAATTTCCTCATTTTCCAGCATTGATTCAGGCAATATTTGCTAAGATTTGAAAAGAATGTCCGTGGGGCAAAGTCATAATGAAATGACAAGTGTGTCATAATTTTTATTCAGAATATGTGTGAATCATATTTCTTTGAAAAATGTCCGTGGGGCAAGGTCATAAAGAAATGACAAGTGTTTCATAATTTTATTCATAATATGTGTGAATCATATTTTTTTAAAGTACAAAGTTCGTAAATATGTATTTTTTTTTTGTTTCGGGTTCCCCACTGTTTTTGGAACTATTGATTAGTTAATGATAGAAATATAAATTTATGGCGGTTATTGGTGGCGGCTAAAGGAAGGTTTATAACATTATGGAGTAATGCGAGTTAAGGGAGTATGTCTGAATTTTGGATAGGTAATGCAGCATGGTATGATATCGCGGTTCGATATGCATGACGTATAATGGAGGGTTACATAAAATTTTCCCAGTGTGATCGGGCGGCTTTCCTGATGGCTACACGCTTGGATATCAGGTTATATATGGGGTGAAAATTTCCTCATTTTCCAGCATTGATTCAGGCAATATTTGCTAAGATTTGAAAAGAATGTCCGTGGGGCAAGGTCATAATGAAATGACAAGTGTGTCATAATTTTTATTCAGTATATGTGTGAATCATATTCCCTTGAACTGTACAAAGTTTGTAAATATGTAATTTTTTTGTTTCTGGTTCTCCACTTTTGTGGAGCTATTGATTAGTTATTGATAGAAATATATATTTCCGGGTGGTTATTGATGGCCGTTATAAAGTAAGGTTTATAACATTATGGAGTAATCGAAGTTTAGGGAGTATGTCAGAATTTTGGTTAGGTAATAGAGCATGGCATGAGAAAAGGAGAAAGAAAAAAAAGAAAAAAGAAGAAGAAGCAACGGTTGCCTGCGGTACCGGGTATATGGTTTCTGGAGTGGTTATACATTCGTGCTTGGTAATTAGTTGGCTTCAATTTTGGTGAGAATTTTCACCTCAAGCTGATTTATATGCTCTCCAGCGAAACCGTGTTCTTTGGCGGCGAGCTATTTAATTTGCTCGTTGGCGGAATTTATCAATTAGGGCCTTCATCACACTTACATATAATAGCAAGAAATTATATTACCATTCGTAAGACAAGTAATTCCAGGAGACTTGCTTGATTTTACATGCGGGGAGGTATACCTGGAGGGAAGTGATGGAGCCCGGTTGGGAACACTTTTGCTGGATTCGTTGATGAGAGATGGGAATAGGTGGTGCACCCGGGTTACTCAAAATTTTCCCCATTTGATCGGGCGGTATTCCTGATGGCTAAACGCTTGGATATCAGGTTATGTATGGGGTGCAAATTTCCTCATTTTCCAGCATTGATTCCAGCACTAGTTCTGTAATCGGGTTGGATACTCAAATTTGTGTGTAATGCACTTTTGCTGGAATCGTTGATGAGAGCTGGGAATGGGTGGTGCATCCGGGTTACATACAAATCTTCCCCGTCTGATCGGGCATTCCTGACGGCTAGCAAGGGGTGCTCGTGGCAATGCAGAGGGACATTCGTTTACGAAAAGGGGTCTCTAGCCGTGGTTTAACCCTTCTCTGGCTACACGATTACATTTCACATATTTGATTTTAAGGTTTATGTATGGGGTGCAGATTACGGCTTAGATTCCAGCACTAGTTCTGTAATTGGGTTGGATACTCAAATATGTGTGTAATGAAATTATAATGGCGTGAATTGATGTACCGCCATGGTAAAATGATACATGTACAAATGACAGAATCCAATGTTAAATAAAAGCCACGAAAAATGCATAATTCGAACGGTTTGTCGTTTCCTCATTTATCAGCCGTGTATAAATACAAAATAAACAAATAAATAAGTATTGTCATTTGAGGGCGTCGCCGCAACACAACATAAACTAGACATGTTTCCTAATAGGCTATTTTTGTAATGTAATCAAATTTAATGCACAGATCTTCGTTAAGTGCCTCCTTACAAATCATGTCATTCACCTGTTACGAATTTTTTGATGTTAATGATCAGAATGCGAATTTAATACATTAATTGTAATTAAGTAGGACAAGCATTGTCCTAACTAACGACACGACAATAGGCCATTTTCGTAATGTAACCAAATTTAATGCATACGTTACGTAATACATAGTACAATTATGATTTTGGGCGATAACATTGAGATGACGTCATCAAACCTGGCAGACAGTTGTCACGTGTTTGGACACATATATCTACCAAATTACATTGACGTTGGTATAGAGATCTCCGTTTTAGAGCAAGTTGAAGTTATTTCGCAATTTTCTTAAAGGCTGCAAATTTGGAGGGCAATTCGTGCTTCTTGGTAATTAAGGCATTAATCATCATTACCAAGTCTGTCGGAGAGGACTTAAATCCGTCGGTCGCATTGTTCTTTACTTACAGGCATATACATGTACATGTTTTCTTAGCAGTCAGGTAACACACACATCGATCAGAGACATATTATTACTATAATAGGTTACATACCTGGACCAAATGCAAAGGCATCGAATAAGCCCAGAGCTAGTCCAATATCGGTTGAGGTTAGTCCTATATTCCGTTCTATTTCTGGTAAAAACACACCGATAGACTTGATCGAGCCTAAGACAAAACACGTTTGCAGGAAAAGAGCAAGGACCGATTTGAGAGCGCTTGTATTCTGAAAACTCGAACAAGTTGCCATTTTCTATGTACACTCGCCTTTGTCAACAGTCAACGGAAGATTCCTTGAGCGAAGCCGTGAAGTATTTGATCCCTCTGATCACTGGACCATTCATTTTTTTACGGTTAACACTGAACCATGCTTGTTTTCCTACAATATAAAGACAACTTGCGGACATTTTTTTCTTTCTATATTCCCCTACTTGTATAACTCTTTATACACGTACAGTCGCTGTGATTTATTGTGTAGTGATCATGTTAAGCATATTATTGTAAAGTATTCCTTGGTTGTATTTGTTTATATTTGTTCTACATCACAATGTTTAATGGAAAACCAGATTATTATGCTGAATTAATCTCCCTTTATTTTTTTGTGACATTAATACAAAATAAACAAATGAATAAGTATTGTCATTTGAGGGCGTCGCCGCAACACAACATGAAATAGACCTGTTTCCTAATGGGCTATTTTAGTAATGTAATCAAATTTAATGCACAGATCTTCATAAGTGCCTCGTTACAAATCATGTCATTCACCTGTTACGAATATTTTTATGTCAATAATCAGAATGCGAATTTAATACATTAATTGTAATTAAGTAGGACAAGCATTGTCCTAACTAACGACACGACAATAGGCCATTTTCGTAATGTAACCAAATGTAATGCATACGTTACGTAATACATAATACAATCATCATTTTGGGCGATAACTTTGCGATGACGTCATCAAACCTGGCAGACAGTTGTCACGTGTATGGACACATATATCTACCAAATTACATTGACGTTGATATAACGATCTCCGTTTTAGAGCAAGTTGAAGTTATTTCGCAATTTTCTTAAAAGCTGCAAATTTGGAGGGCAATTCGTGCTTCTTGGTAATTAAGGCATTAATCCTCATTACCAAGTCCGTCGGAGAGGACTTAAAGCCGTCGGTCGCATGGTTCTTTACTTACAGGCATATACATGTACATATTTTCTTAGCAGTCAGGTAACACACACATCGATCAGAGATATTATTACTATAATAGGTTACATACCTGGACCAAATGCAAAGGCATCGAATAAGCCCAGAGCTAGTCCAATATCGGTTGAGGTCAGTCCTAAATTCCGTTCTATTTCTGGTAAAAACACACCGATAGACTTGATCGTGCCTAAGACAAAACACGTTTGCAGGAAAAGAGCAAGGACCGATTTGAGAGCGCTTGTATTCTGAAAACTCAAACAAGTTGCCATTTTGTATGTACACTCGCCTTTGTCAACAGTCAACGGAAGATTCCTTGAGCGAAGCCTTGAAGTATTTGACCCCTCTGATCACTGAACCATTGACCTTCTCACGGTGAACACTGAACCATGCCTGTTTTCCTACAATATAAAGACAACTTGCGGAAATTTACATATACACGTACAGTCGCTGTGATTTATTGTGTAGTGATCATGTTAAGCATACCATTGTAAAGTATTCCTTGGTTGTATTTGTTTATATTTGTTCTACATCAAAATGTTTAATGGAAAACCAGATTATTATGCTGAATTAATCTCCCTTAATTTTTTTTGCGACATAAATACAAATTAAACAAATAAATAAGTATTGTCATTTGAGGGCGTCGCCGCAACACAACATGAAATAGACCTGTTTCCTAATAGGCTATTTCCGTAATGTAATCAAATTTAATGCACAGATCTTCGTTAAGTGCCTCGTTACAAATCATGCCATTCACCTGTTACGAATATTTTTATTTCAATAGTCAGAATGAGAATTTAATACATTAATTGTAATTAAGTAGGACAAGCATTATGGCTTGTCCTAACTAACGACACGACAATAGGCCATTTTTGTAATGTAACCAAATTTAATGCATACGTCTATGTAAAGTGCCTCAACACAAATTATTTTATTCAAATGATAAGAATAATAGTATTTCAAAAGACAGAGTCCGAACTGCATACATTAGTTGTTGCCAGGTAGGACAAACACTATGACCCGAATTCACAAAAGAGGTTTGTCGACAAACCTATGTTTATTGGTCTGAAACGCATCGAAACGCGTCATATGACGCACATAAACCTAGGTTTGTCGACAAACCTCCTTTTGAATTCGGGCCTATGCCTTGACCTACCTAGCTAGCAATACATTATGCAGTTTGCATTCTGAATATTGAAGTACTATTATTCTTATCAGGTGAATGAAATGATTTGTATTTAGGCAAATCACAAAGACTTATGCACTAAATTTGGTTACATTACGAAAATGGCCTATTCACTTGTGTTGCTGCTGTTTCAGGAGATACTTAACAGAGACGTGTGCATGAGATTTGATTACATTACGAAACTTGTCTATTTTATGGATACGTCAAGAAAAATAGTATCTCTTATCGAATGAAAATATTGACCCGACTTGTCCGACATAGCAACGAACACTTCATTAAAGACTGATTTATATCCATAGACACGCCATTATGCATACGAGGTGAATTAACTACTTGATAAAAAGGGTTAGGGTAGGAAAAAATCGATATATCATGTACCCCCCCCCCCCCTTTCCCGGCTGCTATCGATTCAAGCATTTATGCTTATGATAGTTGGCCTCTGCATTTATTTTAATTCTTTGATTATATATGTTATATATGCATTTTTGTGTGTGTATTTCAGTTGTCACTTGATTTAAATCAATTACATTATATACTATTTTTTTTAATTTAAATGTTTTGTATTTGATTTATTAACAAATGCAGAAACATCTGCTAAAAAAAAAACATCCGCTAAAAAAAAAAAAATCAAAATATATCAGTAAATATGTATATTTTCTAATACAATAGCCCCATTTACAACCTTACACATTGCCCAAGCCTGACCCGACCGTGCAACAAGTAATGTATATGAAGATTGGATTGATGGATTCCAATAACTGTAGTTCACTCATTAATAAAATGTTAATACAATAACTTGTCACTTGTCCCTAGGATAGAAACATCCATAAATTTGCATATGTTAGTGAACTGGTATATTAAATATTATGGCTTCAGCACATCTATCGATAATAGACCGGTTTACTTACATATTCAAATGATGTGCATACTTCTAAAACATAGATTGTACTGACAACCCGAAATCTTTCCCAAGGCTTGCTCGACATAGCAAGAAGGAGCGCATGCAGACTGGATTCCGAGTATCTTAGTTCATTCCTTGATAGCAGGATAATGGACAACTTGTCACTAAAGGTCCCCAGGAAAGGAACATCCATACATTTGAATATGTTATTTACTAGGCGTGTAGCCACGGGAGAGGGGAGTGGGTGCAGTCGCCCCCAAAAAAAGAGAGAGAAGAGAAAAAAGTCAGAGGACGTAGGAATAGAAAGGAGCAGAAAAAGAAACATTTTTAAAGATTCAGACAAGGATTAAGAGTCGAGAACAGTAAAACGAATCGTCTTCTTTCTCTAATAATTTAATGAAACGTTTTCTTTCTCTAATAATTTAATAAAACGTCAAAGCTTCCCCGCTTCGCGCGGGAGAAGGGAAACTGAATTCAGACAAGGATTAAGAATCGAGAACGATTCAACGAATCGTCTTCTTTCTCTAATAATTTAACGAAACGTCAAAGCTTTCGCGCTTCGCTCGGGAGGGGGGAAACTCGTAGCTACGCGCTTGTATTATACCGGTCTATTTGCAATACTAGTGTTGCTGCTGCAGCTGCTGTTCCAGAAAAGCTTCAGATAGACTTCACAGTTTTCCAGAAAACTTATTGTTAGAGACGTTTGCATGAAATAGCAGTTTTATTTCATTTTAACGGGCTCGGGGAACAAAATCTACTTAACGCTGTCAGAAAACGAAAGGTGATGTACTCCTGGTTACTTATTCATTTTTGTCTATAAAAACTACCGAAAAAACCTACCAAAATGTTTTTTCAAAGTCTTTGCCTCGCATTTTAAAGCATTTTTACATCTGAAATCTGTGTTACACTACATGTCCTCTTGATAAATGAAGTTATAGCAAAGACTTAAAAACCAAGTTAACACCGCTTATTGTATGTAATTAAGATTTATAACTTCATAATACTTACTCTTTAGGCGACCGTTGTCAGAAAAGCCATTACTGCAAAGAATCTTGGGAAAAATAATGATGTCCTTGATGACAAATATAAGGTGTTTGTAAATTTATTAAAAAGTAAAAACATTTTCAACGGAACACCCTCTTTAATCCTGTGGGGATAGGCGGCGTTACAACATAATTCTAGACAATTCTTGCGACTCTCCAATTTATGGGGACGACCCCTTCAACATTTTCTTTCCGGGAAGAGACCTCTCCATTTATTAATCTATCGGAGTTACTTTCCAGAAATTCGCAGAGACTTGGGGATTATGATGGTAAAATGATACTTTCTTGTAAACATGTGAAAAGCAATATAAATATACATTATAAGAAAAACCTAAATGTGAGCATGCAAACAATTTGTTCTTCTTCATGGTAATCCTTAAGTACCAAAATAACAAAAACTGACATTTTCTATTTTGTATTCAACTTTTTTTGCTCTTTACCATTCATTATATTTTTTTTTCATTTTAATATCCATTTTCGAATGTGTTTCCTTTCTCTCTGGACAAGATTTCAGCAATGAATTGAGAGTAACGGTACACATCTTGGATGAGGTAAAGCAATAATCCCTGGGCACATGTATTGCAAAAGATAATCATCATTATAAGGATAAGAATGACGCCACTATACTTAGGTTTTACGTTAACAAGGATCGCGTTATAATCACTGATTGTAACCTGAGAAGCGTTGGTGCTGACCTCGATATATATGAACTGCCTTTGCATCTGAGTACTTTTCCCACAATTCAATCATTTAAATCTACTAACTAGCGAATCTACACGATTCAAAATCTACTGTTGTAAATGTAAACATGTAAGACGGGAGGGGGAGGTGGTTGACCTCGATAGATATGAATTGCCCTTGCATCTGAGTACTTTTCTCACAATTCGATCATTTAATTCTACAACACTAGCGAATCTATAAAATTCCAAATCTTCTGTTGCAAATGTAAACATGTTATTTTTTTTTCACAGTCACTGTTTTACTTTTTATTTCATTTTGGAGTAGTTAGAAAGGGTGGGGGTTATAATTTTTTTCATGCAGGGGCGGATCCAGCGGGCGGCAGAAGGGAGGCCCAATTCGTGAGAAAATATTTAGCGGCGAATCGGCCAGCCGGTTAATAAGCTGGAAGGGGGTAGGGACCACATTTTTGGTCCAATTTTGAGGAAATATTAAGCGGCGACTCAGCCAGCTGGTGAATAAGCGGGGGTAAGAGCACTTTTTTTGGCGGGGCGGGGCCCAATTCGTGAGAATTATTTTCATTTTATTAAGGGGCATGGAGGGGCGGGCCTGTCGCCCCCTCCCCGTAGATCCGCTCCTGTGTAGTGGTAGGGTGTATCAACTTCAGATTGTGCTTAAAGTAGATCATTGGTATAGACGACATGGTGTGATTGACCATGTTGAAGTATCAGAGGGATTATTGTAATATTCTTTAAAATTACTATAACCATAAAATAATTATGTCATTATTACATCATGTAGAAAGGAGGCTTTCTATTTTAAGTTGAAGACAAAATTACTTCCCGACATTTGACGATTATATGACTAACCTTGCTCGCAAATTTTCTCCTCTAAACTAAACACATTGTGTCATGGAACCATTTGTGTGTAGTATTTGGTGTACTTCTTCATGTTTCATATTATGTAAACGATATGGGTTTACTCATGGACCACACTTTTTTAAACACAAAAAAGAGAGAGGGAGAGAGAGACAGAAGAGTGACTTTGCCTGGAAACCACACAAATCTATGTCAGAACCTATTATGTCATTCCATAATATACGGACTAGCACACTCTTTATATCATGTCGCAGTATTGTAGGTGAATATAAGATATTTCATCAGGCTCGGCTCTTAACAAAGGTGAAAGAAGAAAAAATATATATTTGAAAGGAACTTTTTGAAAGGAAACGAACGGATAATAAAAATCTTTTGTAATGATGTTCACGCTGGTAGGTTTTACGTTAACAAGGATCGCGTTATAATCACTGATTGTAACCTGAGAAGCGTTGGTGCTGACCTCGATATATATGAACTGCCTTTGCATCTGAGTACTTTTCCTACAATTCAATCATTTAAATCCACTTACTAGCGAATCTACACGATTCAAAATCTACTGTTGTAAATATGAATATGTAAGACGGGAGGGGGGACCTCGATATAAATCAACTGCCATGGCATCTGAGTACTTTTCCCACAATTCGATCATTTAATTCTACAACACTAGCGAATCTTTAAAATTTCAAATCTTCTGTTGCAAATGTAAACATGTTATTTTTTTTTTGGGGTAAGGGTATGCCAGGCTCTGTTTTTACATTGACTGCTTGATTATGTTTTTATTTTTTACTTTCGAGTTTCGTTTGATTATAATTGTTATACTTGTGTTTAAATATTTTTATCTGAATCTAAAAAAAATTATACTAAAACTGAAACTTAAACTCAACGATAATTGCCCCACAATGTTTGAGAAAACATTCATGAAATTCGAATGAAGCAGAAATAAATATATTTCTTATCATTTTGATGATTCCAGAACCTTGCAGTACACACCAATACTTATATGCTAGATGATCAACCTTTTCTGATCGATTCCACAACATTTCTTTCACAATGCAATCGCATGACCAGAACTGGTCTTTATCTTTAAACATACAGTGACATTCAGTTAATACTCAGACGAGTATATTGGAGGACCAACCAACCAGTAACCAAGAACATACCTGTTTACAATCACTTGGCACTTTTCTTCAAGATACAATACTTGATTATAAGTGGTCTCGAATATACATGTACATATACTAATAATTAATTTTTAACACTCTATTAAAAGGTTTGTTTTCGCCTTACTGTTGGCATTAACGAAAATTAACTCTTCTTTTTTCTCTTTAATAAACATGGTATGAAGCACTCTATTAAACCCCACACGTATCAACTGTGGCATATAACTTTAATTGTACATGTATACATGACAATACTTCACCTGTTCATTATCCTGTACATGAACGAAATAGTGAGAATAGTGACTTTGCCTGGATACCACACAAATATATGTCCGATCCTCATTAGTCATACCATGATATACGGACTGGCACACTCTTTATATCATGTCACACTATCGTAGGTGAATAAGATATCTCATACGGCTGGGCTCGTAAAAAAGGTGAACGAAGAAAGAAACAAATATCTGAAAGGAACCTTCTGAAAGGAAACAAACGGATATTTCAATAATTTGTAACGATGTTCACGCTGGTAGGTTTTACATGCAAAATTCATCGTGTTATGATCATTGATTGTACATGAGTAGCGTGGGTGCTTAGAAGCTAAACAAACAAGTTTGTCGAATAGATTCTTTGGAATAAAATTACAATGGAAAACTATTTGAAATGTAAGCATGTCTAAATTTGGGTATTACTTCATTGCGCTTTGATACAAACATTTTTCGCTAAAATAAAATACAAGAAAACTCACACAGAAGAGGGGTCCTCGATATATATATATCGATTGTCATTGCATCTGAGTACTTTTCTCACAATTCAACCATTTAAATCTACTACGATAGCGAATCTACACGATTCAAAATATTTCTGTTATAAATGTAAACATGTAATACGAGGGGTGGAAGCTCGATATATATCAACTGCCATTGCAACTGAGTACTTTTCCCACAATTCAATCATTTAAATCTACAACACTAGTAAATCTATAAAATACCTTAAATCTACTGTTGCAGATGTAAACATGTGATTTTTTTTTTTTTTTTGGGGGATATGCTCTGTCTTCCAATCTCTGTTTGATTATGTTTTGATTTTTTTTTCATGCGAGTTTCGTTTATATTGTTATAAATTTGTTGATATGTTCATTTTTTAATTGAAACAAAATTCATACTAAAATTGGAACTTAAACTCAACGAAAATTGCCCCACAATGTTTGAGAAAACATTCATGAAATTCGAATGAGGCAGAAACAAAATAATTCGAAGCGTAAAGTAGGCCTAGCCTTACTTTGTCTCTTCTTTGTCATATTTGTGTTTTGTTTGGGATGGGTAGTAAGGGAAGGAGTTATAATTTGTTTCATATTACAACTGATTTTATCCCCCAATCGATTGTATTTTGTAAATTTTACATTTTTTAAGTTCATCGAATTATATTATTATGATGAAAGGGAATTATATTTTGAAGAATTATTTGTATTGTTTTAATATTGAAAGCAAATCAAAATTTTAAAAAATACGTAAAATCAAGAAGGAGAACATGTGTCTGGATGCGAGTCTACTTTATACGGTAATAAAAAAAAATTGCTGTTCCAAACACACCAAGCAAACAATTATCTAATCCAGACGTCCTTTACACATTCTTTTCTAAGATGGAAGTTTCTGTAAGAGTCATTAGTATACTTAAGTCTGCCAATGACACAGTGGGCAATTACTTTCTTGACTTGTAGTGGCAGGGGCGGATCCAGCCAGCGGCAGGAGGGGGGGGGGGCAATTCGTGAGAAAATATTTAGCGGCGAATCGGCCAGCCGGTTAATAAGCTGGTAGGGTGGGCGGGTAGGGACCACATTTCTTGGTCCAATTTTTGAGGAAATATTAAGCGGCGACTCAGCCAGCTGGTGAATAAGCGGGGTGGGGTAAGAGCACTTTTCTTGGCGGGGCGGGGCCCAATTCGTGAGAATTATTTTCGTTTTATCGGGGGGGCATGAAGGGGGCGGGTCCGTCGCCCCCTCCCCGTGGATCCGCTCCTGTGTAGTGGTAGGGTGTATCAACTTCAGATTGTGCTCAAAGTAGATCATTGGTATGGACGACATGGTGTGATTGACCATGTTGACGTTATATTAACCATGAAATAATTATGTCATTATTACATCATGTAGAAAGGAGGCTTTCTATTTTAAGTTGAAGACAAAATTACTTCCCGACATTTGATGATTATATGACTAACCTTGCTCGCAAATTTTCTCCTCTTAACTAAACACATTGTGTCATGAAACTAATTGTGTGTGTAGTGTTTTGTTGTACTTCTTCATATTTCATATTATGTAAACGATATGGGTTTACTCATGGACCACGCTTTTTTAAACACAAAAAAGAGAGGAGAGAGACAAAAGAGTGACTATGCCTCGAAACCACACAAATCTATGTCAGAACCTGGTAAGTCGTTCCATAATATACGGACTGGCACACTCTATATATTATGTCACAGTATCGTAGGTAAATAAGATATTTCATCAGGCTCGGCGAAAGAAGAAAAAAAAATATTTGAAAGGAACTTTCTGAAAGGAAACGAACGGATATTAAAATCTTTTGTAATGATGTTCACGCTGGTAGGTTTTACGTTAAGGGGATTGGGTAACTTTGTCTCAGATTCTGAAACAAAATCCTGGATTTAGCTCATGCTGCAATGATAATTATAAATCTACAGGTCAGTAAGGAACCCCATGACTTTTACAAGCCGATCGCCTGTCTGATAATCAAAATATTTATGATTGAAAATCGAAATCAAATTTTGCGTTTTCCTAACGGTTTATAACATTACAGACTACTGCGGAAAATGAGTATGGTAAAACCGGTCACTCAAAGTTTTTACTTTTTTGAGGCGCTTCATGATCATTTCGAAGCGCATTTTTTCAGGGCTTCATTATTACACCATTTAACAGACACTGACAACACGTAGGGCCATTTATCTTAGATTTAACATTGTTAAACGATTCCTTTAAAAAGGATCGCGTTAAAATCACTTATTGTAACCTGAGAAGCGTGGGTGCTTAGAAGCTAAACAAAACATGTTTGTCAAATAGATTCGTTTGAGTAAAATTACAATGGAAAACTGCTTGAATTGAAAGCATGTCTAAATTTGGGTATTACTTCGTTCCGCTTTGATAGAAACATACCTAACTAAAATAATATACCAGAAAACTCAGACAGAAGAGGAGACCTCAATATATATAAACTGCCATTGCATCTGCGTACTTTTCCAACAATTAATTCAATCAAAATCTACTACACTAGCAAATCGAGACAATTACAAATCTTCTGTTGTAAATGTAAATATGTAAGACGAGGGGGAGGGTAGTTGACCTCGATATATGTGAACTGCCTTTGCATCTGAGTACTTTTTCCACAATTCAATCATGTAAAGTTACTAAACTGTTACAATTTTAAACTTGGGGGAGAGAGGGTTTAGGGTATGCCAGGCTCTGTTTTGACAGGTACTGTTTGATTATGTTTTGAATGTTTCCGATCCTCATTACCATGATATTTGGACTGGCACACTCTTTATATCATGTCACAGTATCGTAGGTAAATAACATATTTCATACGGCTGGGTTTGTACATGGGTAAAGGAAGATATAAAAACATATTCGAAATGAATATTCTGAAAGGAAACGAACGGATATTGAAATCATTTGTAATGATGTTTACGCTGGTAGGTTTTGCAATTAAAAAAAAAAATATGTTATGATCGCGAGAAGTGAAAAATGGAAAAAAATATTCTGGAATCTGTTTATGACACTTGACTAGATATTCAGGTTCATCATTATTAACAAGATTTCATATATATATATATATATATATATATATGTATCATAATGTTATTCAGGAAAGAAGTGAAAACCCTAAAACGTGAATACCGAACTACATTTATGCCTTTAGCTATGGTATGCCATACTTGGAGCCAACAGGGTTTTTAAAGTTAAGCTGATGCAGAATAGAATAAGAAAACTTTAATTTTACAAATATTTTTTTAAAGAACTAGTTAAAGTATATCTGGGCACATGGAACCATATTGATATGAGAAAGTTATGGGAATTTACGGTTTTTTAAGGGTCAATTTTTAAAAAGTTTTATCCACTTTCGACTGAGTCGAAGGAAGAAAGAAAGACCTTAAAGCGGACCAGAATCGGAAAAAATGGCGCCCGGATGTTCGCGCATGAGTGCTTTCGGAAAACTTTCAGGTGACCTAGATTGGAAGCCGAAAATTACACCCACGAAGTTTGAAAGGGGTCGCGCTGGAGGAAGGGACCTAGATAGGGATAACTACCAGTTCATGCAAAACGAATAGGATTTTAGGGAAGAAGAAGAATAATAATTCAGAACGCGAAAGAGAAAAAGGGCATTGACGAAAAGTCGTCAATGCAACAAGGAAAACAAGAAGAGGAAGAAGACGAATTGTGATTAGTACAATTGAACCTCGTCATAACTTTCATGTTGATGTTTTAGATAACAAGGAAGGGGTTGGGGGCTTAGAATGCGCCACTCATTACATGGTTTCGTCGGTATTCTAAATGCATTCTGATGGACAGGTGGTAAGCTACAATGGGATCTGCAAAAGGAATACACGATAATACTAATAATATTGAATGCTATTACTTCTCTTACTTCCACCACCACCACTTCTTCTACTAATATTAAAAACAGTAATAACAATAATGATGATAGCATTAACAAGAACATTAATAATAATAATAATAATAATAATAACAATAATAATATTACCCGTAATCTGTGATCGAAAACTTTATTTAGCCACAGCAGGATTCATGTCACAAAACTAGGGTTTTGTAACAACTACGATTTCAGACTCGTGAAGTGTAACCGTTGCCAATTATTCATCAAGTTTATTGTTTATTGATGAAATGTTTGTTGATAATACCAAAGTTTATCTATGCTTACATTTTTTACTTCCATTTGTTGTCAAACAGAGAACTAGGGTGAGAAATGTTGGTTCTCGTCAATATTATCGTAGTTGACAAGACTGAGATGATACAAACCGGGTAGGAGGGTTCTTGTTCTTGTGTCACCTCGACATCTTCGCTTTTTCGAATGAAATAATTTGTAACATGGCACTTAACAAAGGTTTAATTATTACAACTGATTACATTACGGAATTGGCCTATTAAAAACTTCAGAGAGATACAAATAAGGTCTTGCTGGATTGACATCGCCCTCAAAATTTTGATATTTTGATCAAACTTTTGATCATTTATTTAACGAAGCTAAGGGAAACGTGTCTTCAACGTGAAATCAATAACCCCCTTGGCAAAGCCAAAAAAGAGAAGAATGATTCTGGTTTCGAAATTTATGGCAATACATGTAAACGTTCAGTTACAGCTGCTGATTAATTCTTGTTCTTGTGGGGGTGGTGGAAATATATTTCTGAACTCGTTTGCTAACCTTTCTGTTGGCAATAGTTATGTTAATAACTATCAGTGCAGAACTTCAAATAATTTTAACTTATTTTATTCCAAACTAAATACCACAAAAAAGTTCGAAACCAAGTCAAATCGTTCGTGCCCTTTGGCACGTAAGGCACTTTTCCTAATTATCAAGTCCCTCTGAGAAGCCGTCAGTCCCATGGTTGTTTACTTCCGAGCATATACATGTTTTCTCAGCAGTCAGGTAAAATACTCATCGATCAGTGTGATATTAATACTATAATAGGATACATACCTGGACCAAATGCAAAGGTATCGAATAAGCCCAGAGCTAGTCCAATATCGGTTGAGGTTAGTCCTAATTCCGTTCCAGATCTGTTAAGATCACAACGATAGCCTTGAACGTGCCCAGGACCAAACACGTTTGCAGGAAATGAGCAAGGACCGATTTGAGATCGTTTGTATTCTTATAACTCTTAGCGAAATATTAAAGTATTTGAGCCCATGTGATCGCTGGAGCGTTGATCCTGTTCACGGTTAACAATGAACCCTACATTATTTCCCAACAATATCAGGACAATTTGCGGACATTTAATTTTCTTTCTATCTTCTCCCACTTATATCTTTTTACACACGTACAGTAGCTGTGATTCATTGTGTAGTGATCCTGTTAAGATTATTATTGTGAAGTTTTTATTGGTTGTATTTGTTTTAATTTCCTCTACAAGTAAGTATTTCCATTTGAGGGCCTCGCCGCAACACAACATGCAATAGACCTATTTCTTAAAAGGCCATTTTCTGTAATGTTATCACATTGAATGCACAAATCCTTGTTAAGTGCGTCGTTACAAATTATTTCATTCACCTGTTACGAATAATTATATTTCAATAGTCATAATGCGAATGGAAAATATTAACGTCAAATTGACTGCCTTCCGGACAATACGAAATATTTCGCCCGAACCGGCTTTTAACGAAGGTGAAAGAAGAAAAAAATATATATTTGAAAGGAACTTTATGAAAGGAAACGAACGGATAACAATATCTTTTGTAATGATGTTCACGCTGGTAGGTTTTACGATAACAAGGATCGCGTTATAATCACTGATTGTAACATGAGAAGCGTTGGTGCTGACCTCGATATATATAAACTGCCTTTGCATCTGAGTACTTTTCCCACAATTCAATCATTTAAATCTTCTAACTAGCGAACCTACACGATTCAAAATCTACTGTTGTAAATGTAAACATGTAAGACAGGAGGGGGAGGTGGTTGACCTCGATAAATATGAATTGCCCTTGCATCTGAGTACTTTTCTCACAATTCGATCATTTAATTCTACAACACTAGCGAATCCATAAAATTCCAAATCTTCTGTTGCAAATGTAAACATGTTATTTTTTTTCACAGTCACTGTTTTACGTTTTATTTCATTTTGGAGTGGGTAGAAAGGGTGGGGGTTATAATTTTTTTCATGCAGGGGCGGATCCAGCGGGCGGCAGAAGGGAGGCCCAATTCGTGAGAAAATATTTAGCGGCGAATCAGCCAGCCGGTTAATAAGCTGGAAGGGGGTAGGGACCACATTTTTGGTCCAATTTTTGAGGAAATATTAAGCGGCGACTCAGCCAGCTGGTAAATAAGCGGGGTGAGGGTAAGAGCACTTTATTTTGGCGGGGCGGGGCCCAATTCGTGAGAATTATTTTCATTTTATTAAGTTGGCATGGAGGGGGCGGGCCGTCCCCCCCTCCCCGTAGATCCGCTTCTGTGTAGTGGTAGGGTGTATCAACTTCAGATTGTGCTTAAAGTAGATCATTGGTATAGACGTCATGGTGTGATTGACCATGTTGAAGTATCAGAGGGATTATTGTAATATTCTTTAAAATTACTATAACCATGAAATAATTATGTCATTATTACATCATGTAGAAAGGAGGCTTTCTATTTTAAGTTGAAGACAAAATTACTTCCCGACATTTGACGATTATATGACTAACCTTGCTCGCAAATTTTCTCCTCTAAACTAAACACATTGTGTCATGGAACCATTTGTGTGTGTAGTATTTGGTGTACTTCTTCATGTTTCATATTATGTAAACGATATGGGTTTACTCATGGACCACGCTTTTTTAAACACAAAAAAGAGAGAGGGAGAGAGACAAAAGAGTGACTTTGCCTCGAAACCACACAAATCTATGTCAGAACCTATTATGTCATTCCATAATATACGGACTAGCACACTCTTTATATCATGTCGCAGTATTGTAGGTGAATATAAGATATTTCATCAGGCTCGGCTCTTAACAAAGGTGAAAGAAGAAAAAATATATATTTGAAAGGAACTTTATGAAAGGAAACGAACGGATAATAAAATCTGTTGTAATGATGTTCACGCTGGTAGGTTTTACGTTAACAAGGATCGCGTTATAATCACTGATTGTAACCTGAGAAGCGTTGGTGCTGACCTCGATATAAATGAACTGCCTTTGCATCTGAATACTTTTCCCACAATTCAATCATTTAAATCTACTAACTAGCGAATCTACACGATTCAAAATCTACTGTTGTAAATGTAAACATGTAAGACGGGAGGGGGAGGTGGTTGACCTCGATATATATGAATTGCCCTTGCATCTGAGTACCTTTCTTACAATTCGATCATTTAATTCTACAACACTAGCGAATCTATAAAATTCCAAATCTTCTGTTGCAAATGTAAACATGTTATTTTTTTTTCACAGTCACTGTTTTACTTTTTATTTCATTTTGGAGTGGGTAGAAAGGGTTGGGGTTATAATTTTTTTCATGCAGGGGCGGATCCAGCGGGCGGCAGAAGAGGGGCCCAATTCGTGAAAAAATATTTAGCGGCGAATCGGCCAGCCGGTGAATAAGCGGGGGGAAAGAGGGGGGGTTGGTGGCACGTAGAACACATCGGCAATACAGCCAGCGCATGCGCCTGCGTTCCTCCCAGCTCATTTTCGTAATTTGGCGCCTAGCCGAGCCGACATGGGCCCTTTAGATTGGCTATCGCTGGCTCCCATAGGCTCTATGTTATAAGACATTAGTGTGAGGAGCTAGCTTGCGATTTTTCGTTTTTACCGATACCAAAATTATGATATTCCAGTCAAATCTTCTATTTGTTACGATTTTTTCAGCGTCCTTGAAAAGTTAACCGTATAGTGATAACACCGGTAGTGATTTATGATATGTCTACGGTAGTAATTTGTGTTATTATGTTTCTATAACAAAGATGAACACTCTCTTAATATAAACTCCTTTTCAGTCTATTATGTTCTACATGTAGCATGTCGAAATTGAGTCATGTGACCAATTAACACAAGCCTATGACACATACCTATTTCTCAATAAAATTCATGTTATGTATTTTTATTTTTTGACAGTGTTAATGTGGATCACATTTACTCTCAAATTTACAGGTGTTGGGTTTCATTTCAGTTCATTTCATTTTATTTCATTTCATTTCAGTTTTTATAAGCAAAGTATATATGGCATAATCAGAAGTACAAATTATAATTGATAATATATTTTTATATCTCGTCCGTTTGATAATAATTTGGGGTCTGTGCAGATTCCGTTACTACTGTAGTAAGTTTGTCTTCTCCTAGTCATGCACATGTATGTTTATGTTAGGCCTATACCATTTTTTACTCATGTTCAATTGTGTGTCGTAATTATTCTTGACTTTTTATAAATTGATAGTATGTTAATTGATGTTATATATATATATATATATTTGCAGAAACAGCCGGAAGGTGATTTTTATGCCATGTTATTTTGTGCATGATTAATAAATTTGAATTGAATTACATGAAATCGATATAAGAGGAAAGGATAGGGAGAAAGCAGGAAAAAAGTAGGTAAATACATGTAAATAGCTTTACATTCCCTTGGTCTTATAAATCCCATCTTTTGCCTGACGTAGGACTGTTTGAAGCCCATCTGCGCTAGTTTGGCCAGGAGGGATTAGACCTCCCTACGTGATCACTGACAGGTGGTTATCTCATCAAATCAGCTCTCAATTAACATAAGAAAAATGGGACCATGGGGGACCAACGGGGTACTGCTTAGGCATTGGTTTACACTTGATTTATACTCCCGTTTTAAAGATATGAACATAACATCTGAATGACCTATTCAGATTATTTTATTGGTCCACATACAAATTTAAAAAATTGGCTTCCACTGGTATATAACAACAATTAATATGCATAATATATAACATCAGTAAACAATAATTACATAAATAATACAACATATTCATGAAAATAAATACTCGAATACAGATGTAAGGACAGTTAGAGGGAATGTGGAGGGGAGATAGGGGAAATGAGATAAGAGAGGGGAGGGACAGAGACAGGGGGACACAGGACTAGTCAGGCTACCAGTTATAGAAATAGAAATAACCACATGAGCTGGAGAGAGGGATAACAGAGGAATTAAAATAGATGCACTTGGAAGGAAAGAGTATAGTATTAAGGAAACATGGTAGGGGTGAAATAAGAATACAAAGGGCAAACGGAAGAGCTAGAGATGATTAAGGATCATCCGGTGACATAAAAGAGGGAGAACGAGAGCCAGAGACGGGAAAGGGAGAGGGTGAGAGAGTAGAGAAAGAGAGAGGCAGAGATTGAGGGAGACAGAGCAAGAGAAAAAGAGGGAGGCAGAGCAAGAGAGGGAAACAGAGAGATCGAGAGGATGAAAGAGTAAAGAGAGAGAGAGAGAGAGATGCAGAGACGTACAGTGCAAGAGACGGAGAGGGGGCAGAACAAAAGAGGGGAAGGGAAACAGAGCGAGAGAGAGAGAGAGATGCAATGGTGAACGATGCATTCAATATTTCCAGCATAAATATAATTGAATATTAACTATATAGAGAAAGAGAGAAGTTGTAGACATGTAAACAATTCTATGTCCGTGGAAGAGACGTAAACATTGCATATACCAGGGCTGAATAACTGAAAAAGTATAAACGTCTGGAAAGGAGACTAGCATCATAGAAATGGGACGATTTGATATTGTAGCAGACTTGGGAGATTAACCCTATAGGTTTAATCAACGACAATGAACCAAATTTCCCATAGGGTTGTACGCAAACTATTGGCATTTCTCTCCCATAGATAAAACACTCAAAACTAGGCATTTTATTACATTGTTTGTGATTTTTATATGATAATATGTCATAATAGTCGAAGAAGATGATAAAATCAAATATCAAACAAAAGCAACACAAAAATAAAAAAATTGACCCACCGGGAATCGAACGTGGGTCGCCGAAATGGGAAACAATTGCTATAACCACTATATACCAAATACTCCACATAGACATTTAACACGTAAACGGAAAATGGGATTCTCAATCACATTTTGTAGTTCAAATATCACCATGATCCCAACATCTGATTAAAAAATAAATGATACCTTTTGCTTAGAAAATTTTCTCAGCTACACCATATTCAAAGCTTGGAGAAAATCACATGAAAATAATCGAGATATTGCTCGAACAAGACTAAAATGTAGAATCAAGATTTCAGAAAAAGTCACCTCCCAAAAGCATTACACGCAAATTAAGAAAATTCTGACATTTCACCTTTAATTGAAATTTTCACTATGATGACGTCATCAAAATGAAAAGTGGGGCGATCTGGTTTTGTAGAAAATTGTCTCAACTACAACATATTAAAAATGGAAGAACAAAGATCAATATTTACTCAATCTTTCATAAATATGCTGACGTCATAATATGCAAATTCGTACTTTGAGTTCCTAGGCCAGTATGATTGCGTTACGATGCACTTAATGGCCAAATAAGACATGAAATCATATCTCTGACTCATACTCTATCTAAATGTTGAAACAAATTGGGGGTCTCCAGGCTTCCAAAAGCTGTATTGGATTTTGGATAGGCATATTTTTGTCCATATATGCTATGTATTAAAGAGCTCGCGCGCACAGACATTCTATCTTGAATGGACGCTCATTCCGTTATTAATAGTCGTAAAGAGATAAACATGGTATCAAATTGTTTGGAAAAATATGGGATATATAATGAAAGAAAAAAGAATTGCGAGTTTATGTTGCATACGGCCATGACGAACGAAAACGCGCGTGCATGCGCGTGTGTGCGACGGCCTGCAAAGTATGCAAATGACTTTGAAAAGATTTGGAGCATTTTTACATTTTGCGCGCGCACTTACGCGCGGACGTACGTCTACGCGCCCGTTTATTGACCTGAAGTTGACCGGAAGGATATTGACCTTGATCATGATAAATATGAACTAGAAATGACTTTCCGTTATGAATATATGATCAAGAGTTGATTTTCAGAAAATTTCACAAAATGGCGCCTGGATGACGTCACGATAACCTGATTACCTTGAAAATGTTGCTGTCTTATCTTATGACAATGCCCTATGACTGTGCCAAAATTGAAAGAAATTGACAATACCGATCTTGAGTTATCCTATACTCCAAAAATTGGGGGTCCAATAAAAATAAAGAAAGAAAGAAAATTCTGACGAAATCAATAGGTGGTCTGTCATTAATTGACAGACCACCTAGTAAAAATAAATAAAGAAGAAAGTAAATTCTGACGAAATTAAGGGGTGATCTTTCGATGAGACAGACCACCTTATGAAGAAACAATAAAGAAGAAAGAAATTTCTGATGAAATCAATAGGTGATCTGTCAATGACAGACCACCTAATAAAGAAATAATGAAAAGAAAAAAAAAATCATATGCTTTACTATATTTTGTGAGTATCGTTAAGTGTCGGTCTGCGGATATCACCCACCCCCCAAAAAAAAAAATAATAATAATAATAGACCCTCTCCCCTTCCCAAGTTATTTTCTTTCTAAACAAAGTATCAAGTTGCACACTGTATAGAAACGATTTTCAGATATTGTTATTCGGTTATTCTATAAGGCTTTCAGTGCCAGAACAACCAAACAACACTCAAACAAACGACAAAAAAAAAATCAAAGAACAAGAAAACACACACACACGTACAAACAAAATAAAGGGTCTTACCCCAGTCTTTGAGTCCCAGACGTTCTTTTTCCGATCTAGCATAGGAGAGCATAGCTTCAGCATCATCACAGCTAACAACATCCATTCCATGCTGGAGCAGGAATAAAGAGTCCACACTGCAAATGGATGGTAATAATAATCACAATAATTAAAATTAAAAAAAATTATGTTGTGATTAAAATTTAACCATTTGTTGTGGAAATATGATTAATAAAGTGATGTTTGAAATATAAGTTAAATAATATTAATTAATGCTACTACTAATGATAACATCATAATTATTATAATCATGAAAATGATTGTTATAATTATAATACTAATAATGATAATAATAATAATTATTATAATAATATTAATAATAATAATACTAATGATAATGATTATAATAATAGCGATAATAATAATTAATAATACTGCTAATAAAAGGAATTTGAAATGTGTAAGCTAAGCGCACCAACTCTGCTTGATATCTACTGCCCAAGTCAAATGTATAGTGCAAATATGAAAATATATAAAAGCACCATACATATAGTAACAATTCAGTTGCACCATTTCGAACCACTTTGTGCAAGTAACATTTCAGCTGCGCAATTTTCAAAGACCTTGTACTAGTAACATTTCAGCTAGACCGTTTTGAACCACCTTGTATTAGTAACATTTCAGTAGTTTTAACCCACATTTTAGCTGTCTCATTTAGACCACCTTGTACTAGTAACAATTCAGTTGCACCATTTTGAACCACCTTGTATTAGTAACATTTAAGTAGCACCATTTTAACCTACATTTTAGCTGCACCATTTTGAACGACCTTGTACTAGTAAATATTCAGTTGCACCATTTTGAACCACCGTGTACCAGTAACATTTCAGGTTCACTATTTTGAGCCACATGTACCAGTACGATTTTAGGTGCACCATTTTCAACCACCTTGTACTAGTTACAATTCAGTTGCACCATTTTGAACCACCTTGTACCAGTATTTTGTATCATCGCCAAAATATTCATGGTGAAATTTAATATAGCATTCTGAGATGTGTTTCATCATAGCGCAGTTGAGTACGGTATAGTACTCCCATGGTCAGAAAGGAAAAATTTGGTTTTGTAGAGGATGCGGGCACAAAAAAATGCAATATTTGTGGTTAGAAATATAATGGAGAGAGCAGCAAAAATGCAGAAGGATGTGTACATGTGTTTTAGTGAGTATTCAAAGGCTTTCGATCGAGTAAAACATTCAGAGCTTTTTGAAAAGCTGAAAAAGCTCGATATATATGGGACAGATCCAAGACTGCTACAAAGTCTATATTGGAATCAGTTTGCATGCACCAGGGTAGAAGGAGATTGCAGTGAATATATTAACATCAGACGGGGAGTCAGACAGGGTTGTGTTATGTCGCCGGACCTGTTCAATATGTATAGTGAAATCATTCTATGAGAATTGGAGAATGAAATTAGGATACGAGCCATTCAATCACAAATATTAGATATGCTGATGACACCGTTGTATTATCTGATTCAGAGAAAGATCTCCAGAGACTCCTGGATGTAGTTGTATAAAAGGAAAGTGAGAGAATGGGACTAGATATCAACTATAAAAAGACAAAGTGCCTGGTAGTCTCCAAGAAGAGCAGTCCAAAATGTAACTTGAAACTGAAAGAACAGGTCTCCTCTTTTAACTAACTCGGCAGCATGATCACCGAGGATGCCAGATGTGAGACAGAGATCAAGAGAAGGATAGCTCTCGCTAAATCTGCATTTTCAAAGTTAGGCAAAATTCTGACAAATCGCACAATGGGTATGAGGACCAGAAAAGGGTACTGAATTGTTACATATACCCAGTACTTGTGTAAGGTAGTGAAACATTGACTTTGGCCTCTGATACTAAAAAGCGTTTGGAAAGTTGCGAAATATGTTTTTTAAGAAGAATGATCAAAATCGGTAATGAGGAAGTTCTTAGAAGAGCTGGAGTGCAAAGGAAAATGAAACGTGAGATATGTTGATTAGGCAGTTGAAGTTCATGGGTCACATTACACGTAAAGAAGGCCTAGATAATTTTGCTTTGACAGGGAAAATTGTGGCAAGGCGGAGTAGGGGAAGAAGAAGGATACGTTGGATGGACAGTCTGCAGAAATTGTTAGAAGAGAGAGGAGTAAAAGAACTGGGAGTGCTGCTACTAGAGAAGGCTAGGAGCAGATGGTTGTGGAACAGCATGATCGCCAAATTCAATCGATATGGCACTTAGAGAGAGATAGTACCTGAGCTATATAAACCAATGGTGTTATTATCATTATTATTATCGTTATTATTAGGTGATACGTACGTAGTTATACGTATCACCTCTTGATTTCGTCAAGATTTTTCTTTATTATTATTTATTTATTTATTATTCTGCCATGACTTTGTTTGCAGGATATCTCAAGAATGAAACTTGCCATGATGATAGATATTAGTCTAACTTAGAACTGCGTGACTTTTCAGTGACTCAAGGTCATCGTGACGTCATCCATGCGCCATTTTGTGAAAATCAACTCACGATCATATCTTCATAACGGAAAGTCATTTCTCATTCATATTTATCGTGATGAAGGTCAATATCCGTCCGGTTAATTTAAGATCAATAAGCGCGCGCGTAAAAGTACGTCCGCGCGTATATGCGCGCGCAATATTTTAAATTACTCCAAATCGTCTAAAATTCATTTTGCATACGTTTAAGGCCATTTTAGGCATTTTTCAAAAAATTATGCACACGCACATGCGCGCGCGTTTTCGTTCGTTATGGCATTACGCATCATAAAATCGCCTTTTTTTTCTTTTAAGATATTACCCATACTTTTCCGAACAATTTGATACCATGTTTATATCTTTATGACTATTAATAATGGAATGAGCGTCTATTCAAGGTAAATGTCCGTGCGCGAGAGCACTTGTAATACATAGCATATATGGGCAAAAACATGCCTATAAAGATTCCGTTATAGCTCTTTAGGATGAATATGGACTGCCATTTTGTTTTCATATTTGGATAGAATATGAGTCGGAGATATGATTTCATGTCTCATTTGGCCATTAAGTACATCGTGACGTCATCATAATGGCCTTGGAACTCAAAATACGAATTTGCATGTTATGACGTCAGCATATTTATGGGAAATTGAGTGTATCTCTGTAAATATTAATCGTTTTTCTTCTTAATTGTAATATGTTGTAGCTGAGACAATTTTCTACAAGATCAATAACCAACAATTTTCATTTTGATGATGTCATCATATTTAAAATTTCGATTAAATGCGACATGTCTGAATTTTCTTAATTTGCGTGTTATGCCTATGGAAGGTGAATTTCGTTCACATCATGAATTTACATGACATTGTTCTTTAGCAGTATCTCGCTTTTTTTTGCTCTATTTTCTCCTAAATTTTGGTATGTTATAGCTGAGACTATGGAATATCAAAAACATGTCATTTGGTCTTTAATCAAATGTGAGGATCATGTCGAAATTTTCAATTGAAAAATGTAATCGCGACCATGCCAAGGCCGTTTGTCAGCTTTGCATGTAAAGTCTATGAGAAATATTTTGGACTATTGGTTAAAGCACTAGATAGATCCATAATGATCAAGGCAACGCAGATGAAAATTGACATATTGATAGATCATAATGGGAGGAGCATTTTATAACATAATGTAAAATCGTGAAAATGCATTCTTCATTATGTAAAACATTAGTATACGTATCACATAATTCGTCAAAGTGACGAATTCAAGTCTAGTATTTATTTTGTCTGTATAGAAGAAATTAATATTATTCTTCCTCGAATTTGTTCGCAGGATATCTCAAGAATGGCTGAAGCCATTGTCATGAAACTTAGCCTGAAGATAGATCTTAGTCCAACTTAGAACTGCGTGACTTTTCAGCGGCGCCAGGGCACCGTGACGTCATCATGACGTCATTATGACGTCAATATGTGAAATGTCATTAATGGTCGTATCTCAGCCATGCAATACCAATTTCAATTCAAATTTGGTATCAATCATGCTCAGGTCATGGGTCAGAATTTTAGCCCACGCACATGTGCCTTCACTTTAAAACGTGAGCATACGCGTGCGTCAAAAAGAAATTAGAAACAAAAATGCTCGAAACCCCAAACCAAGTAATTTTCTATACGTTTTAGACAATTTAAAGCGTTTCCAAAATTTCCGCGCGTGTCGGTCAGAGCGCGCGTATTTGCGCATAACGCACGCGGGACGGAAAAAATACCATTTTTCCATCCATCTTTTGGATTTCTTATACTTTGCTTAACAATCCCTTTCCATTTCAGTCATTTTTTATGCATAATGATGGAATACGCGCGCGTCAAAGATAACAACACGCGCGGCCGCATATTTGCCTTTTTTTAAATAAAAACATGCCTATGTTTAATTGGCCATAACTTATTTAAATGCACGGATAACTCAATTTTGTTTTCACATGTGGATAGAATATGAGTCGGAGATATGTTTTCATGTCTCATTTGGCCATGAAGTACATCGTGACGTCATTATAATGGCCTTGGAACTCCAGATACAAATAAGCACATAATGACGTCAGCATATTTACAAAAAAAATGAGTGTATCTCTGTTTATATTGTTTGTTTTCTCTCAATGTTTGATATGAAGTAGCTGAGGCGATTTTCTACACAAAAGGTGCTATTGATTTTCATTTTAACAATGGCATCATGGCCCATTCTTTCGAGTAAGAGAGGCATGTCAATTTTTCCAATTTTGCGTGTATTCTCTATTGGAGGTGCATTTTCTGAAATCTTCATTCTACGTTCCAGTCTTAGTTGTTTGAGCAATATCTCGATTCTTTTCTGCCAGCTGCGGATATGTTGTAGCTGAGAAAATTATGTACATAAAGGGGACATTAAATTTTTAATCAGATGTTGGAATCATGGCGATATTTTAAATACAAGATTTGATTTGAGAATCAAATTTTCCGTTTACGTGTTATGTCTATGCAGATTTTTGGTATATTGGTCATAGCACTTGCCTCCCATTCCGGCGACCATCTTTCATAGATCCAAAATGATCAATGATACACAGTTGATACTTGACTTATGGATAGACCATAATGGGAGGAGTATTTCAAAACGGAAGATGAAATCGTGAAAATGCGTTCTTCGTTAACACATGAGCATACGTATCACCTAATTCGTCTAAGTGACGAATTAAAATTAAAAATAGTATTTATTTTGTGTCTGTATGGAAGAAATATTTATGATTCTTCCTCGAATTTGTTCGCAAGATATCTTAAGATTGGTAAAGCCATTGTCATGAAACTTTCCTTTAAGATAGTTCCTAGTCCAACTTAGAACTGCGTGACTTTTCAGCGACGCCAGGGCATCGTGACGTCATCATGACGTCATTATGTGAAATGTCATTAATGGTTTTATCTCAGCCATGCAATACACTATGAATACGTCTTAGATTGGTTTTAAACTATGCTTGTTATTGTCTTACCGCTGGAGACTTAAAGATGTCTTTTCTCGAACTGATTTTGATTCTTTTATACGCTTGAAATTTTTCAGATCAAAATAAGATCAAATGACCCTTCGAAGGTCTGATCTTAAATTTAACGACCGTCGATACTCCAGACCTACTGGCAAACGATCTTGATGACATATTTTATGATCCCACGGGGAGTGGAAACTGCCTCGCACTTTTGGTCTGCTAAACGTGTACTTCGCTCAAGGCCCCAATTCAATTCCAAATTTCCAACGTTAAATTACACAAGGGTTCGTATCTTTCTACAAAATAAACGATAAACAATTGGCGTGTCAAGTTTAACTGAATGTATGCGGGTATTATATGATGCTCAAAAGTTGTAACACGACTTTGAATTAAAGAAAAAATGTTTTTTTTTTTCTCAAAGTGTGTGTTGATGCAGGAAGCAGGGGCGGATCCAGCCGGAGGCGATTTTCAACAACATGAAGCAAATAGTAAGCATCTAAAAACTTCAGATGCCTGTTTGATTATGATTGAAATTTGAGTCATTTCAAGTAACAAATAAGACCGTTGCCATGGAAACAGAATGTTAAAGAAGTTGTTATTTTTTAACCACGCCCCTCCAAAAATGAAAATAAATGAACCTAATCAATACAAGGAAACATTAGAATATATCTTGACAAAAAAGATAAGAAAAAGAACTAAGTAGAGAATACAATCAAGACAATAGACATTATGTTATAAATTAATGTCTTTAAAGGTACTATGTCCCATTTGCAGGCCCAAAATGAAGGGTTAAATTCCAACGGCATTTGAAAGATAATACTAATTTAGAACTTCCCTAAAAAAAAGGGGGAGGGGCTTGAAAATGTCTTTAAGTGGGAAAGTAACGACTATTAGTTGTCGAATCGACTTTTATTTTTATGTAGATACTTTCTGAAAAAAAATCTCTATTCGTGACACATTATTATCCTAAATTATCCTATAACAGCGTCATGTACCCCCTTTCCCGGCTGCTATCGATTCAAGCATTTATGCTTATGATAGTTGACCTCTGCATTTATTTTAATTCTTTGATTATATATGTTGTATATGCATTTTTGTGTGTGTATTTCAGTTGTCACTTGATGTAAATCAATTATATTATATACTATTATTGTTATTTAAATGTTTTGTATTTGATTTATTAATAAATGCAGAAACATCTGCTAAAAAAAAGTGCTACCAAGACAGTAAGTAATAGTCTGATTTTCAGACCATTGTACAGAATGGTCGTACGTTTTGTGCTGCGCAAAGATTCAATTAGTTTAATTTTGACAATTACAAGAAGTGGGTTATTGATGTAGACAAATGCTCATGTATTCTTTACAGCTCATTATATGTATGTTATTACCAAAGAAGAAAAAGCCAGTCAGTCACTCAATAGTGTCTGACAGTGAAGTCTAGCAAGTAAACGGGTTTCCTTGCATAATTTGAATATTAGGACACTGCTAACGTTTAAATTTCACAGATAGGACATACATGACATATTCATAATTCCTGCAAAGTTCTACAGAATTTGATGTTGGCTGCAAAGGGACATAGTATCTTTAAGTTAACCTTTATTTGAAGAGCTTAATCCATTCCGGTTAATTTCGAGAAAATCATTGTTTTTAATTTCACACATTTGTCTCAGTCTGTTTATTAATCAAATCTATACTACAGGTGGAAGAACTACCACTATAGGTCATACAAATGCAAGTTAGAAAAATCCTGCGTACAGCATGTATTTTATATAATTGTTCACAGATTTCATTTCTTTTCGAATTTAGCGCCTTTTGGCAGAAATCATGGATATAGCGCCTTTTGACAGAACACTTTTTACAGTCAATATTGAGTTGTTCACTGACATTAGTATAGAAGGATGTCATTTGTGTGTAAATGCTTCTGAATTGTATATAAACTATACTTAACTGTACTTGAAGCATAGTAGCCCCCCACCACACACACGCGCGCACAAACACACAACACACACCACACACACATGATCATCAATGTGCAAAAATTTTCATCACATAACCACTGGTACAATAATTTATCCATGATGAAATCGCCAGAAAATGAGGTATTTCGAAACGTGAATAGTAAACACGAATCTAGGCAGTCTGCCTGTGCTATGCTCTTTGTGTTCTGCTTTCTGATTGCTTTCTGATCAAATTTCCACAAGCTGGTATGATTGGGCCAATCAAAGGAAAGAAAAGGAAGGTGGATATAGCGCCTTTTGGTTGAAATCGGAAATGGATTTAGCGCCTTTTGGTTGAAAGTATAAATTTCAAATCAATATTTTCATATTTTCCTGAAACAATTCTGGGGAAAATTTAGTGATTTAGATACATATGAGAGAGGTCTATTCAAATCGTTTAAAACATGCAATTTGGTGAAAAGTGGATTTAGCGCCTTTTGGTTGCAAGCTCTTCATTTGCATCTGGCTCGAGTTTTGCTTGGGTATTTGGTACTGGAGGATTAACATGGACAAAATGTTTACATGATCGCATTATCTCTTATTCTGCCTGTGCTATGCTCTTTGTGTTCTGCTTTCTGATTGCTTTCTGATCAAATTTCCACAAGCTGGTATGATTGGGCCAATCAAAGGAAAGAAAAGGAAGGTGGATATAGCGCCTTTTGGTTGAAATCGGAAATGGATTTAGCGCCTTTTGGTTGAAAGTATAAATTTCAAATCAATATTTTCATATTTTCCTGACACAATTCTGAGGGAAAATTTAGTGATTTAGATACATATGAGAGAGGTCTATTCAAATCGTTTAAAACATGCAATTTGGTGAAAAGTGCATTTAGCGCCTTTTGGTTGCAAGCTCTTCATTTGCATCTGGCTCGAGTTTTGCTTGGGTATTTGGTACTGGAGGATTAACATGGACAAAATGTTTACATGATCGCATTATCTCTTATTCATTCCAGTTCCAATGTTTTTCTGACTGTTTTCAAGACACTATCATGTTTGTCAATCATAGTTCTATGTAGCTTGATGTATCATGGTAATTTTTAGGGAAAAACAAACTAAGTAACTATTGTTGAAGTTTAGCGACAATCGTTCGCCATTGCTACTCTTTAATGCTTCTATGATGTGCAGTGACACATTGAATCTTCAGGACTCATGGCAAATTCGTTTAACAGTTGATTGCGCTTGGTTGAGCGCACTGTTCGCAGGAATTAGATGAGAGAGATAGCCGTGAACATTCTCACCATTAACGACGAAGTATTTTTTTCTTCACCGCCTTTACAAAGCTATTTGAATGGGGAACAAATCTAATGTTAGGCTTCCTGGGAGAAGTTTCAACTGTTGTTAAAAAATTTCAGTCGATTCCTCTCGGTTCATTCTATTGTTCGGACTATTAAGCTGAGAGAGATAGAATGTGACATTGTCATGACTAACGGCCTTGCATTATTATTCTTATTTGTTCATCGTCTCTACAATGCTATTTGAACAATATTTGATGACAATAGACGACAATCTGGTACTTTTTTTATGTAGCGTGACATTACAATAACATGACAGATGAATGATCATGAGCACCGGGTTTAATAATTTAACGAATACTGAATTTGAACCCGGGCTATGCTTTCTCTTGCCATTGCCTTCCGTTTCCCTCGTTTCCTTCCTTCTTACCACGGAGTATGTAATGTGTATGTGTATGCCTCAATCATAGAGAATATAATCACTAATATCGCTGAAATAATTCTTCTCCTGCCCCTTCTTCTTCATTTAATTCTTCTTCTTATCATAATTATTGTATACACAATACGTCATATGCCAAGATTTTATTGCTATGATATATCCAAGATGTCTTACAAAACTGTTGATTCGTTGCTGAAATATAATCAAGCCAAAAGAAAAAAACATTAGAATTTCTATTTTCAATTGAAATAAATTATATAGGAGAAATAAGTGGAGAATACAATCATGATTTCGGTACTGGGCGTCTAACATGGACATAATGCACTTGTTTACATGACCACATTATCTCTTATTTATTCTACCTGCAATGTTTTCTGATTGTTTTCAAAACAATATCATGTTTGTCGATCATAGTTCTATGTAGCTTGATGTCTCATGGTAATTTAAGCAATTCAAGCAACAATTTCTTAATTTTAGCGACAATCGTTCGCCAGTGCTGCTCTTTAATACTACTGTGACGTGCAGTAACAAATTGAAATTTCAGGACTCATGATAAATTCGTTTAACAGTTGATTCAACTTGGTTGGTTCTATTGTTCGGATTTTTAGCAGAGCGAGATAGAAATTGACATTGTCATGGCTTACGACTTTGCATTAGTGTTCATCGTCTCTACAATGCTATTTGAACAATATTTGGTGACAAAAGACGGCATTTCTTTGTATCGTCAAAAGCCGTCAAATAACAAAAACATGGCAGATAAAAAGATCCTCAGTACTGGGTCTAATAATTTAAAGAAAAATTAATTTGAACCCGGCCATATTCTGTCGCTAGTAGTAGTAGTAGTAAAAGCAGCAGTATCATAATAATCATTATTATTATCATTGTTATATTTATTATTATAGTAAATATCGTAATTATAATCATTATTATAGTGATTATTTGCTTTGTTATTATTCTTATAGTTATTTTTATGCTTCTTCTTCTTATCATAATTATTGTATACACAATACGTCATGTGCCAAGAATTTATTGCTATGATACATCCAAGATGTCTACCAAAACTGTTGATTCGTTGCTGAAATATAATCAAGCCAAAAGAAGAAACATTAGAATTTCTATTTTAAATTGAAATAAATTATATAGGAGAAATAAGTGGAGAATACAATCATGATTTCGGTACTAGGGGTCTAACATGGACATAATGCACTTGTTTACATGACCAATATTTGGTGACAAAAGACGGCATTTCTTTGTATCGTCAAAAGCCGTCAAATAACAAAAACATGGCAGATAAAAAGATTCTCAGTACTGGGTCTAATAATTTAAAGAAAACTTAATTTGAACCCGGGCTATGCTTTCTCTTGCCATTGCCTTCCGTTTCCCTCGTTTCCTTCCTTCTTACCACGGAGTATGTAATGTGTATGTGTAAGCCGCAATCATAGAGAATATAATCACTAATATCGCTGAAATAATTCTTCTCCTGCCCCTTCTTCTTCATTTAATTCTTCTTCTTATCATAATTATTGTATACACAATACGTCATGTGCCAATAATTTATTGCTATGATATATCCAAGATGTCTTACAAAACTGTTGATTCGTTGCTGAAATATAATCAAGCCAAAAAAAAAACATTAGAATTTCTATTTTCAATTGAAATAAATTATATAGGAGAAATAAGTGGAGAATACAATCATTATTTCGGTACTGGGCGTCTAACATGGACATAATGCACTTGTTTACATGACCACATTATCTCTTATTTATTCTACCTGCAATGTTTTCTGATTGTTTTCAAAACAATATCATGTTTGTCGATCATAGTTCTATGTAGCTTGATGTCTCATGGTAATTTAAGCAATTCAAGCAACAATTTCTTAATTTTAGCGACAATCGTTCGCCAGTGCTGCTCTTTAATACTACTGTGACGTGCAGTAACAAATTGAAATTTCAGGACTCATGATAAATTCGTTTAACAGTTGATTCAACTTGGTTGGTTCTATTGTTCGGATTTTTTAGCAGAGCGAGATAGAAATTGACATTGTCATGGCTTACGACTTTGCATTAGTGTTCATCTTCTCTACAATGCTATTTGAACAATATTTGGTGACAAAAGACGGCATTTCTTTGTATCGTCAAAAGCCGTCAAATAACAAAAACATGGCAGATAAAAAGATTCTCAGTACTGGGTCTAATAATTTAAAGAAAACTTAATTTGAACCCGGGCTATGCTTTCTCTTGCCATTGCCTTCCGTTTCCCTCGTTTCCTTCCTTCTTACCACGGAGTATGTAATGTGTATGTGTATGCCTCAATCATAGAGAATATAATCACTAATATCGCTGAAATAATTCTTCTCCTGCCCCTTCTTCTTCATTTAATTCTTCTTCTTATCATAATTATTGTATACACAATACGTCATGTGCCAAGATTTTATTGCTATGATATATCCAAGATGTCTTACAAAACTGTTGATTCGTTGCTGAAAAATAATCAAGCCAAAAGAAAAACATTAGAATTTCTATTTTCAATTGAAATAAATTATATAGGAGAAATAAGTGGAGAATACAATCATGATTTCGGTACTGGGCGTCTAACATGGACATAATGCACTTGTTTACATGACCACATTATCTCTTATTTATTCTACCTGCAATGTTTTCTGATTGTTTTCAAAACAATATCATGTTTGTCGATCATAGTTCTATGTAGCTTGATGTCTCATGGTAATTTAAGCAATTCAAGCAACAATTTCTTAATTTTAGCGACAATCGTTCGCCAGTGCTGCTCTTTAATACTACTGTGACGTGCAGTAACAAATTGAAATTTCAGGACTCATGATAAATTCGTTTAACAGTTGATTCAACTTGGTTGGTTCTATTGTTCGGATTTTTAGCAGAGCGAGATAGAAATTGACATTGTCATGGCTTACGACTTTGCATTAGTGTTCATCGTCTCTACAATGCTATTTGAACAATATTTGGTGACAAAAGACGGCATTTCTTTGTATCGTCAAAAGCCGTCAAATAACAAAAACATGGCAGATAAAAAGATCCTCAGTACTGGGTCTAATAATTTAAAGAAAAATTAATTTGAACCCGGCCATATTCTGTCGCTAGTAGTAGTAGTAGTAAAAGCAGCAGTATCATAATAATCATTATTATTATCATTGTTATATTTATTATTATAGTAAATATCGTAATTATAATCATTATTATAGTGATTATTTGCTTTGTTATTATTCTTATAGTTATTTTTATGCTTCTTCTTCTTATCATAATTATTGTATACACAATACGTCATGTGCCAAGAATTTATTGCTATGATACATCCAAGATGTCTACCAAAACTGTTGATTCGTTGCTGAAATATAATCAAGCCAAAAGAAGAAACATTAGAATTTCTATTTTAAATTGAAATAAATTATATAGGAGAAATAAGTGGAGAATACAATCATGATTTCGGTACTAGGGGTCTAACATGGACATAATGCACTTGTTTACATGACCAATATTTGGTGACAAAAGACGGCATTTCTTTGTATCGTCAAAAGCCGTCAAATAACAAAAACATGGCAGATAAAAGATTCTCAGTACTGGGTCTAATAATTTAAAGAAAACTTAATTTGAACCCGGGCTATGCTTTCTCTTGCCATTGCCTTCCGTTTCCCTCGTTTCCTTCCTTCTTACCACGGAGTATGTAATGTGTATGTGTAAGCCGCAATCATAGAGAATATAATCACTAATATCGCTGAAATAATTCTTCTCCTGCCCCTTCTTCTTCATTTAATTCTTCTTCTTATCATAATTATTGTATACACAATACGTCATGTGCCAATAATTTATTGCTATGATATATCCAAGATGTCTTACAAAACTGTTGATTCGTTGCTGAAATATAATCAAGCCAAAAAAAAAAACATTAGAATTTCTATTTTCAATTGAAATAAATTATATAGGAGAAATAAGTGGAGAATACAATCATTATTTCGGTACTGGGCGTCTAACATGGACATAATGCACTTGTTTACATGACCACATTATCTCTTATTTATTCTACCTGCAATGTTTTCTGATTGTTTTCAAAACAATATCATGTTTGTCGATCATAGTTCTATGTAGCTTGATGTCTCATGGTAATTTAAGCAATTCAAGCAACAATTTCTTAATTTTAGCGACAATCGTTCGCCAGTGCTGCTCTTTAATACTACTGTGACGTGCAGTAACAAATTGAAATTTCAGGACTCATGATAAATTCGTTTAACAGTTGATTCAACTTGGTTGGTTCTATTGTTCGGATTTTTTAGCAGAGCGAGATAGAAATTGACATTGTCATGGCTTACGACTTTGCATTAGTGTTCATCTTCTCTACAATGCTATTTGAACAATATTTGGTGACAAAAGACGGCATTTCTTTGTATCGTCAAAAGCCGTCAAATAACAAAAACATGGCAGATAAAAAGATTCTCAGTACTGGGTCTAATAATTTAAAGAAAACTTAATTTGAACCCGGGCTATGCTTTCTCTTGCCATTGCCTTCCGTTTCCCTCGTTTCCTTCCTTCTTACCACGGAGTATGTAATGTGTATGTGTAAGCCGCAATCATAGAGAATATAATCACTAATATCGCTGAAATAATTCTTCTCCTGCCCCTTCTTCTTCATTTAATTCTTCTTCTTATCATAATTATTGTATACACAATACGTCATGTGCCAATAATTTATTGCTATGATATATCCAAGATGTCTTACAAAACTGTTGATTCGTTGCTGAAATATAATCAAGCCAAAAGAAGAAACATTAGAATTTCTATTTTCAATTGAAATAAATTATATAGGAGAAATAAGTGGAGAATACAATCATGATTTCGGTACTGGGCGTCTAACATGGACATAATGCACTTGTTTACATGACCACATTATCTCTTATTTATTCTACCTGCAATGTTTTCTGATTGTTTTCAAAACAATATCATGTTTGTCGATCATAGTTCTATGTAGCTTGATGTCTCATGGTAATTTAAGCAATTCAAGCAACAATTTCTTAATTTTAGCGACAATCGTTCGCCAGTGCTGCTCTTTAATACTACTGTGACGTGCAGTAACAAATTGAAATTTCAGGACTCATGATAAATTCGTTTAACAGTTGATTCAACTTGGTTGGTTCTATTGTTCGGATTTTTAGCAGAGCGAGATAGAAATTGACATTGTCATGGCTTACGACTTTGCATTAGTGTTCATCGTCTCTACAATGCTATTTGAACAATATTTGGTGACAAAAGACGGCATTTCTTTGTATCGTCAAAAGCCGTCAAATAACAAAAACATGGCAGATAAAAGATCCTCAGTACTGGGTCTAATAATTTAAAGAAAATTAATTTGAACCCGGCCATATTCTGTCGCTAGTAGTAGTAGTAGTAAAAGCAGCAGTATCATAATAATCATTATTATTATCATTGTTATATTTATTATTATAGTAAATATCGTAATTATAATCATTATTATAGTGATTATTTGCTTTGTTATTATTCTTATAGTTATTTTTATGCTTCTTCTTCTTATCATAATTATTGTATACACAATACGTCATGTGCCAAGAATTTATTGCTATGATACATCCAAGATGTCTACCAAAACTGTTGATTCGTTGCTGAAATATAATCAAGCCAAAAGAAGAAACATTAGAATTTCTATTTTAAATTGAAATAAATTATATAGGAGAAATAAGTGGAGAATACAATCATGATTTCGGTACTAGGGGTCTAACATGGACATAATGCACTTGTTTACATGACCAATATTTGGTGACAAAAGACGGCATTTCTTTGTATCGTCAAAAGCCGTCAAATAACAAAAACATGGCAGATAAAAAGATTCTCAGTACTGGGTCTAATAATTTAAAGAAAACTTAATTTGAACCCGGGCTATGCTTTCTCTTGCCATTGCCTTCCGTTTCCCTCGTTTCCTTCCTTCTTACCACGGAGTATGTAATGTATGTGTAAGCCGCAATCATAGAGAATATAATCACTAATATCGCTGAAATAATTCTTCTCCTGCCCCTTCTTCTTCATTTAATTCTTCTTCTTATCATAATTATTGTATACACAATACGTCATGTGCCAATAATTTATTGCTATGATATATCCAAGATGTCTTACAAAACTGTTGATTCGTTGCTGAAATATAATCAAGCCAAAAGAAAAAACATTAGAATTTCTATTTTCAATTGAAATAAATTATATAGGAGAAATAAGTGGAGAATACAATCATTATTTCGGTACTGGGCGTCTAACATGGACATAATGCACTTGTTTACATGACCACATTATCTCTTATTTATTCTACCTGCAATGTTTTCTGATTGTTTTCAAAACAATATCATGTTTGTCGATCATAGTTCTATGTAGCTTGATGTCTCATGGTAATTTAAGCAATTCAAGCAACAATTTCTTAATTTTAGCGACAATCGTTCGCCAGTGCTGCTCTTTAATACTACTGTGACGTGCAGTAACAAATTGAAATTTCAGGACTCATGATAAATTCGTTTAACAGTTGATTCAACTTGGTTGGTTCTATTGTTCGGATTTTTTAGCAGAGCGAGATAGAAATTGACATTGTCATGGCTTACGACTTTGCATTAGTGTTCATCTTCTCTACAATGCTATTTGAACAATATTTGGTGACAAAAGACGGCATTTCTTTGTATCGTCAAAAGCCGTCAAATAACAAAAACATGGCAGATAAAAAAGATTCTCAGTACTGGGTCTAATAATTTAAAGAAAACTTAATTTGAACCCGGGCTATGCTTTCTCTTGCCATTGCCTTCCGTTTCCTCGTTTCCTTCCTTCTTACCACGGAGTATGTAATGTGTATGTGTAAGCCGCAATCATAGAGAATATAATCACTAATATCGCTGAAATAATTCTTCTCCTGCCCCTTCTTCTTCATTTAATTCTTCTTCTTATCATAATTATTGTATACACAATACGTCATGTGCCAAGATTTTATTGCTATGATATATCCAAGATGTCTTACAAAACTGTTGATTCGTTGCTGAAAAATAATTAAGCCAAAAGAAGAAACATTAGAATTTCTATTTTCAATTGAAATAAATTATATAGGAGAAATAAGTGGAGAATACAATCATGATTTCGGTACTGGGCGTCTAACATGGACATAATGCACTTGTTTACATGACCACATTATCTCTTATTTATTCTACCTGCAATGTTTTCTGATTGTTTTCAAAACAATATCATGTTTGTCGATCATAGTTCTATGTAGCTTGATGTCTCATGGTAATTTAAGCAATTCAAGCAACAATTTCTTAATTTTAGCGACAATCGTTCGCCAGTGCTGCTCTTTAATACTACTGTGACGTGCAGTAACAAATTGAAATTTCAGGACTCATGATAAATTCGTTTAACAGTTGATTCAACTTGGTTGGTTCTATTGTTCGGATTTTTAGCAGAGCGAGATAGAAATTGACATTGTCATGGCTTACGACTTTGCATTAGTGTTCATCGTCTCTACAATGCTATTTGAACAATATTTGGTGACAAAAGACGGCATTTCTTTGTATCGTCAAAAGCCGTCAAATAACAAAAACATGGCAGATAAAAAGATCCTCAGTACTGGGTCTAATAATTTAAAGGAAAATTAATTTGAACCCGGCCATATTCTGTCGCTAGTAGTAGTAGTAGTAAAAGCAGCAGTATCATAATAATCATTATTATTATCATTGTTATATTTATTATTATAGTAAATATCGTAATTATAATCATTATTATAGTGATTATTTGCTTTGTTATTATTCTTATAGTTATTTTTATGCTTCTTCTTCTTATCATAATTATTGTATACACAATACGTCATGTGCCAAGAATTTATTGCTATGATACATCCAAGATGTCTACCAAAACTGTTGATTCGTTGCTGAAATATAATCAAGCCAAAAGAAGAAACATTAGAATTTCTATTTTAAATTGAAATAAATTATATAGGAGAAATAAGTGGAGAATACAATCATGATTTCGGTACTAGGGGTCTAACATGGACATAATGCACTTGTTTACATGACCAATATTTGGTGACAAAAGACGGCATTTCTTTGTATCGTCAAAAGCCGTCAAATAACAAAAACATGGCAGATAAAAAGATTCTCAGTACTGGGTCTAATAATTTAAAGAAAACTTAATTTGAACCCGGGCTATGCTTTCTCTTGCCATTGCCTTCCGTTTCCTCGTTTCCTTCCTTCTTACCACGGAGTATGTAATGTGTATGTGTAAGCCGCAATCATAGAGAATATAATCACTAATATCGCTGAAATAATTCTTCTCCTGCCCCTTCTTCTTCATTTAATTCTTCTTCTTATCATAATTATTGTATACACAATACGTCATGTGCCAATAATTTATTGCTATGATATATCCAAGATGTCTTACAAAACTGTTGATTCGTTGCTGAAATATAATCAAGCCAAAAGAAAAAACATTAGAATTTCTATTTTCAATTGAAATAAATTATATAGGAGAAATAAGTGGAGAATACAATCATGATTTCGGTACTGGGCGTCTAACATGGACATAATGCACTTGTTTACATGACCACATTATCTCTTATTTATTCTACCTGCAATGTTTTCTGATTGTTTTCAAAACAATATCATGTTTGTCGATCATAGTTCTATGTAGCTTGATGTCTCATGGTAATTTAAGCAATTCAAGCAACAATTTCTTAATTTTAGCGACAATCGTTCGCCAGTGCTGCTCTTTAATACTACTGTGACGTGCAGTAACAAATTGAAATTTCAGGACTCATGATAAATTCGTTTAACAGTTGATTCAACTTGGTTGGTTCTATTGTTCGGATTTTTTAGCAGAGCGAGATAGAAATTGACATTGTCATGGCTTACGACTTTGCATTAGTGTTCATCGTCTCTACAATGCTATTTGAACAATATTTGGTGACAAAAGACGGCATTTCTTTGTATCGTCAAAAGCCGTCAAATAACAAAAACATGGCAGATAAAAAGATCCTCAGTACTGGGTCTAATAATTTAAAGAAAATTAATTTGAACCCGGCCATATTCTGTCGCTAGTAGTAGTAGTAGTAAAAGCAGCAGTATCATAATAATCATTATTATTATCATTGTTATATTTATTATTATAGTAAATATCGTAATTATAATCATTATTATAGTGATTATTTGCTTTGTTATTATTCTTATAGTTATTTTTATGCTTCTTCTTCTTATCATAATTATTGTATACACAATACGTCATGTGCCAAGAATTTATTGCTATGATACATCCAAGATGTCTACCAAAACTGTTGATTCGTTGCTGAAATATAATCAAGCCAAAAGAAGAAACATTAGAATTTCTATTTTAAATTGAAATAAATTATATAGGAGAAATAAGTGGAGAATACAATCATGATTTCGGTACTAGGGGTCTAACATGGACATAATGCACTTGTTTACATGACCAATATTTGGTGACAAAAGACGGCATTTCTTTGTATCGTCAAAAGCCGTCAAATAACAAAAACATGGCAGATAAAAAGATTCTCAGTACTGGGTCTAATAATTTAAAGAAAACTTAATTTGAACCCGGGCTATGCTTTCTCTTGCCATTGCCTTCCGTTTCCTCGTTTCCTTCCTTCTTACCACGGAGTATGTAATGTGTATGTGTAAGCCGCAATCATAGAGAATATAATCACTAATATCGCTGAAATAATTCTTCTCCTGCCCCTTCTTCTTCATTTAATTCTTCTTCTTATCATAATTATTGTATACACAATACGTCATGTGCCAATAATTTATTGCTATGATATATCCAAGATGTCTTACAAAACTGTTGATTCGTTGCTGAAATATAATCAAGCCAAAAGAAAAAACATTAGAATTTCTATTTTCAATTGAAATAAATTATATAGGAGAAATAAGTGGAGAATACAATCATTATTTCGGTACTGGGCGTCTAACATGGACATAATGCACTTGTTTACATGACCACATTATCTCTTATTTATTCTACCTGCAATGTTTTCTGATTGTTTTCAAAACAATATCATGTTTGTCGATCATAGTTCTATGTAGCTTGATGTCTCATGGTAATTTAAGCAATTCAAGCAACAATTTCTTAATTTTAGCGACAATCGTTCGCCAGTGCTGCTCTTTAATACTACTGTGACGTGCAGTAACAAATTGAAATTTCAGGACTCATGATAAATTCGTTTAACAGTTGATTCAACTTGGTTGGTTCTATTGTTCGGATTTTTAGCAGAGCGAGATAGAAATTGACATTGTCATGGCTTACGACTTTGCATTAGTGTTCATCGTCTCTACAATGCTATTTGAACAATATTTGGTGACAAAAGACGGCATTTCTTTGTATCGTCAAAAGCCGTCAAATAACAAAAACATGGCAGATAAAAAGATCCTCAGTACTGGGTCTAATAATTTAAAGAAAATTAATTTGAACCCGGCCATATTCTGTCGCTAGTAGTAGTAGTAGTAAAAGCAGCAGTATCATAATAATCATTATTATTATCATTGTTATATTTATTATTATAGTAAATATCGTAATTATAATCATTATTATAGTGATTATTTGCTTTGTTATTATTCTTATAGTTATTTTTATGCTTCTTCTTCTTATCATAATTATTGTATACACAATACGTCATGTGCCAAGAATTTATTGCTATGATACATCCAAGATGTCTACCAAAACTGTTGATTCGTTGCTGAAATATAATCAAGCCAAAAGAAGAAACATTAGAATTTCTATTTTAAATTGAAATAAATTATATAGGAGAAATAAGTGGAGAATACAATCATGATTTCGGTACTAGGGGTCTAACATGGACATAATGCACTTGTTTACATGACCAATATTTGGTGACAAAAGACGGCATTTCTTTGTATCGTCAAAAGCCGTCAAATAACAAAAACATGGCAGATAAAAAGATTCTCAGTACTGGGTCTAATAATTTAAAGAAAACTTAATTTGAACCCGGGCTATGCTTTCTCTTGCCATTGCCTTCCGTTTCCCTCGTTTCCTTCCTTCTTACCACGGAGTATGTAATGTGTATGTGTAAGCCGCAATCATAGAGAATATAATCACTAATATCGCTGAAATAATTCTTCTCCTGCCCCTTCTTCTTCATTTAATTCTTCTTCTTATCATAATTATTGTATACACAATACGTCATGTGCCAATAATTTATTGCTATGATATATCCAAGATGTCTTACAAAACTGTTGATTCGTTGCTGAAATATAATCAAGCCAAAAGAAAAAACATTAGAATTTCTATTTTCAATTGAAATAAATTATATAGGAGAAATAAGTGGAGAATACAATCATTATTTCGGTACTGGGCGTCTAACATGGACATAATGCACTTGTTTACATGACCACATTATCTCTTATTTATTCTACCTGCAATGTTTTCTGATTGTTTTCAAAACAATATCATGTTTGTCGATCATAGTTCTATGTAGCTTGATGTCTCATGGTAATTTAAGCAATTCAAGCAACAATTTCTTAATTTTAGCGACAATCGTTCGCCAGTGCTGCTCTTTAATACTACTGTGACGTGCAGTAACAAATTGAAATTTCAGGACTCATGATAAATTCGTTTAACAGTTGATTCAACTTGGTTGGTTCTATTGTTCGGATTTTTTAGCAGAGCGAGATAGAAATTGACATTGTCATGGCTTACGACTTTGCATTAGTGTTCATCTTCTCTACAATGCTATTTGAACAATATTTGGTGACAAAAGACGGCATTTCTTTGTATCGTCAAAAGCCGTCAAATAACAAAAACATGGCAGATAAAAAGATTCTCAGTACTGGGTCTAATAATTTAAAGAAAACTTAATTTGAACCCGGGCTATGCTTTCTCTTGCCATTGCCTTCCGTTTCCCTCGTTTCCTTCCTTCTTACCACGGAGTATGTAATGTGTATGTGTAAGCCGCAATCATAGAGAATATAATCACTAATATCGCTGAAATAATTCTTCTCCTGCCCCTTCTTCTTCATTTAATTCTTCTTCTTATCATAATTATTGTATACACAATACGTCATGTGCCAATAATTTATTGCTATGATATATCCAAGATGTCTTACAAAACTGTTGATTCGTTGCTGAAATATAATCAAGCCAAAAGAAGAAACATTAGAATTTCTATTTTCAATTGAAATAAATTATATAGGAGAAATAAGTGGAGAATACAATCATGATTTCGGTACTGGGCGTCTAACATGGACATAATGCACTTGTTTACATGACCACATTATCTCTTATTTATTCTACCTGCAATGTTTTCTGATTGTTTTCAAAACAATATCATGTTTGTCGATCATAGTTCTATGTAGCTTGATGTCTCATGGTAATTTAAGCAATTCAAGCAACAATTTCTTAATTTTAGCGACAATCGTTCGCCAGTGCTGCTCTTTAATACTACTGTGACGTGCAGTAACAAATTGAAATTTCAGGACTCATGATAAATTCGTTTAACAGTTGATTCAACTTGGTTGGTTCTATTGTTCGGATTTTTAGCAGAGCGAGATAGAAATTGACATTGTCATGGCTTACGACTTTGCATTAGTGTTCATCGTCTCTACAATGCTATTTGAACAATATTTGGTGACAAAAGACGGCATTTCTTTGTATCGTCAAAAGCCGTCAAATAACAAAAACATGGCAGATAAAAAGATCCTCAGTACTGGGTCTAATAATTTAAAGAAAAATTAATTTGAACCCGGCCATATTCTGTCGCTAGTAGTAGTAGTAGTAAAAGCAGCAGTATCATAATAATCATTATTATTATCATTGTTATATTTATTATTATAGTAAATATCGTAATTATAATCATTATTATAGTGATTATTTGCTTTGTTATTATTCTTATAGTTATTTTTATGCTTCTTCTTCTTATCATAATTATTGTATACACAATACGTCATGTGCCAAGAATTTATTGCTATGATACATCCAAGATGTCTACCAAAACTGTTGATTCGTTGCTGAAATATAATCAAGCCAAAAGAAGAAACATTAGAATTTCTATTTTAAATTGAAATAAATTATATAGGAGAAATAAGTGGAGAATACAATCATGATTTCGGTACTAGGGGTCTAACATGGACATAATGCACTTGTTTACATGACCAATATTTGGTGACAAAAGACGGCATTTCTTTGTATCGTCAAAAGCCGTCAAATAACAAAAACATGGCAGATAAAAAGATTCTCAGTACTGGGTCTAATAATTTAAAGAAAACTTAATTTGAACCCGGGCTATGCTTTCTCTTGCCATTGCCTTCCGTTTCCCTCGTTTCCTTCCTTCTTACCACGGAGTATGTAATGTGTATGTGTAAGCCGCAATCATAGAGAATATAATCACTAATATCGCTGAAATAATTCTTCTCCTGCCCCTTCTTCTTCATTTAATTCTTCTTCTTATCATAATTATTGTATACACAATACGTCATGTGCCAATAATTTATTGCTATGATATATCCAAGATGTCTTACAAAACTGTTGATTCGTTGCTGAAATATAATCAAGCCAAAAGAAAAAACATTAGAATTTCTATTTTCAATTGAAATAAATTATATAGGAGAAATAAGTGGAGAATACAATCATGATTTCGGTACTAGGGGTCTAACATGGACATAATGCACTTGTTTACATGACCAATATTTGGTGACTAAAGACGGCATTTCTTTGTATCGTCAAAAGCCGTCAAATAACAAAAACATGGCAGATAAAAGATTCTCAGTACTGGGTCTAATAATTTAAAGAAAACTTAATTTGAACCCGGGCTATGCTTTCTCTTGCCATTGCCTTCCGTTTCCCTCGTTTCCTTCCTTCTTACCACGGAGTATGTAATGTGTATGTGTAAGCCGCAATCATAGAGAATATAATCACTAATATCGCTGAAATAATTCTTCTCCTGCCCCTTCTTCTTCATTTAATTCTTCTTCTTATCATAATTATTGTATACACAATACGTCATGTGCCAATAATTTATTGCTATGATATATCCAAGATGTCTTACAAAACTGTTGATTCGTTGCTGAAATATAATCAAGCCAAAAGAAAAACATTAGAATTTCTATTTTCAATTGAAATAAATTATATAGGAGAAATAAGTGGAGAATACAATCATTATTTCGGTACTGGGCGTCTAACATGGACATAATGCACTTGTTTACATGACCACATTATCTCTTATTTATTCTACCTGCAATGTTTTCTGATTGTTTTCAAAACAATATCATGTTTGTCGATCATAGTTCTATGTAGCTTGATGTCTCATGGTAATTTAAGCAATTCAAGCAACAATTTCTTAATTTTAGCGACAATCGTTCGCCAGTGCTGCTCTTTAATACTACTGTGACGTGCAGTAACAAATTGAAATTTCAGGACTCATGATAAATTCGTTTAACAGTTGATTCAACTTGGTTGGTTCTATTGTTCGGATTTTTAGCAGAGCGAGATAGAAATTGACATTGTCATGGCTTACGACTTTGCATTAGTGTTCATCTTCTCTACAATGCTATTTGAACAATATTTGGTGACAAAAGACGGCATTTCTTTGTATCGTCAAAAGCCGTCAAATAACAAAAACATGGCAGATAAAAAGATTCTCAGTACTGGGTCTAATAATTTAAAGAAAACTTAATTTGAACCCGGGCTATGCTTTCTCTTGCCATTGCCTTCCGTTTCCCTCGTTTCCTTCCTTCTTACCACGGAGTATGTAATGTGTATGTGTAAGCCGCAATCATAGAGAATATAATCACTAATATCGCTGAAATAATTCTTCTCCTGCCCCTTCTTCTTCATTTAATTCTTCTTCTTATCATAATTATTGTATACACAATACGTCATGTGCCAATAATTTATTGCTATGATATATCCAAGATGTCTTACAAAACTGTTGATTCGTTGCTGAAATATAATCAAGCCAAAAGAAGAAACATTAGAATTTCTATTTTCAATTGAAATAAATTATATAGGAGAAATAAGTGGAGAATACAATCATGATTTCGGTACTGGGCGTCTAACATGGACATAATGCACTTGTTTACATGACCACATTATCTCTTATTTATTCTACCTGCAATGTTTTCTGATTGTTTTCAAAACAATATCATGTTTGTCGATCATAGTTCTATGTAGCTTGATGTCTCATGGTAATTTAAGCAATTCAAGCAACAATTTCTTAATTTTAGCGACAATCGTTCGCCAGTGCTGCTCTTTAATACTACTGTGACGTGCAGTAACAAATTGAAATTTCAGGACTCATGATAAATTCGTTTAACAGTTGATTCAACTTGGTTGGTTCTATTGTTCGGATTTTTAGCAGAGCGAGATAGAAATTGACATTGTCATGGCTTACGACTTTGCATTAGTGTTCATCGTCTCTACAATGCTATTTGAACAATATTTGGTGACAAAAGACGGCATTTCTTTGTATCGTCAAAAGCCGTCAAATAACAAAAACATGGCAGATAAAAAGATCCTCAGTACTGGGTCTAATAATTTAAAGAAAAATTAATTTGAACCCGGCCATATTCTGTCGCTAGTAGTAGTAGTAGTAAAAGCAGCAGTATCATAATAATCATTATTATTATCATTGTTATATTTATTATTATAGTAAATATCGTAATTATAATCATTATTATAGTGATTATTTGCTTTGTTATTATTCTTATAGTTATTTTTATGCTTCTTCTTCTTATCATAATTATTGTATACACAATACGTCATGTGCCAAGAATTTATTGCTATGATACATCCAAGATGTCTACCAAAACTGTTGATTCGTTGCTGAAATATAATCAAGCCAAAAGAAGAAACATTAGAATTTCTATTTTAAATTGAAATAAATTATATAGGAGAAATAAGTGGAGAATACAATCATGATTTCGGTACTAGGGGTCTAACATGGACATAATGCACTTGTTTACATGACCAATATTTGGTGACAAAAGACGGCATTTCTTTGTATCGTCAAAAGCCGTCAAATAACAAAAACATGGCAGATAAAAAGATTCTCAGTACTGGGTCTAATAATTTAAAGAAAACTTAATTTGAACCCGGGCTATGCTTTCTCTTGCCATTGCCTTCCGTTTCCCTCGTTTCCTTCCTTCTTACCACGGAGTATGTAATGTGTATGTGTAAGCCGCAATCATAGAGAATATAATCACTAATATCGCTGAAATAATTCTTCTCCTGCCCCTTCTTCTTCATTTAATTCTTCTTCTTATCATAATTATTGTATACACAATACGTCATGTGCCAATAATTTATTGCTATGATATATCCAAGATGTCTTACAAAACTGTTGATTCGTTGCTGAAATATAATCAAGCCAAAAGAAAAAACATTAGAATTTCTATTTTCAATTGAAATAAATTATATAGGAGAAATAAGTGGAGAATACAATCATTATTTCGGTACTGGGCGTCTAACATGGACATAATGCACTTGTTTACATGACCACATTATCTCTTATTTATTCTACCTGCAATGTTTTCTGATTGTTTTCAAAACAATATCATGTTTGTCGATCATAGTTCTATGTAGCTTGATGTCTCATGGTAATTTAAGCAATTCAAGCAACAATTTCTTAATTTTAGCGACAATCGTTCGCCAGTGCTGCTCTTTAATACTACTGTGACGTGCAGTAACAAATTGAAATTTCAGGACTCATGATAAATTCGTTTAACAGTTGATTCAACTTGGTTGGTTCTATTGTTCGGATTTTTAGCAGAGCGAGATAGAAATTGACATTGTCATGGCTTACGACTTTGCATTAGTGTTCATCGTCTCTACAATGCTATTTGAACAATATTTGGTGACAAAAGACGGCATTTCTTTGTATCGTCAAAAGCCGTCAAATAACAAAAAAATGGCAGATAAAAAGATCCTCAGTACTGGGTCTAATAATTTAAAGAAAATTAATTTGAACCCGGCCATATTCTGTCGCTAGTAGTAGTAGTAGTAAAAGCAGCAGTATCATAATAATCATTATTATTATCATTGTTATATTTATTATTATAGTAAATATCGTAATTATAATCATTATTATAGTGATTATTTGCTTTGTTATTATTCTTATAGTTATTTTTATGCTTCTTCTTCTTATCATAATTATTGTATACACAATACGTCATGTGCCAAGAATTTATTGCTATGATACATCCAAGATGTCTACCAAAACTGTTGATTCGTTGCTGAAATATAATCAAGCCAAAAGAAGAAACATTAGAATTTCTATTTTAAATTGAAATAAATTATATAGGAGAAATAAGTGGAGAATACAATCATGATTTCGGTACTAGGGGTCTAACATGGACATAATGCACTTGTTTACATGACCAATATTTGGTGACAAAAGACGGCATTTCTTTGTATCGTCAAAAGCCGTCAAATAACAAAAACATGGCAGATAAAAAGATTCTCAGTACTGGGTCTAATAATTTAAAGAAAACTTAATTTGAACCCGGGCTATGCTTTCTCTTGCCATTGCCTTCCGTTTCCCTCGTTTCCTTCCTTCTTACCACGGAGTATGTAATGTGTATGTGTAAGCCGCAATCATAGAGAATATAATCACTAATATCGCTGAAATAATTCTTCTCCTGCCCCTTCTTCTTCATTTAATTCTTCTTCTTATCATAATTATTGTATACACAATACGTCATGTGCCAATAATTTATTGCTATGATATATCCAAGATGTCTTACAAAACTGTTGATTCGTTGCTGAAATATAATCAAGCCAAAAGAAAAAACATTAGAATTTCTATTTTCAATTGAAATAAATTATATAGGAGAAATAAGTGGAGAATACAATCATTATTTCGGTACTGGGCGTCTAACATGGACATAATGCACTTGTTTACATGACCACATTATCTCTTATTTATTCTACCTGCAATGTTTTCTGATTGTTTTCAAAACAATATCATGTTTGTCGATCATAGTTCTATGTAGCTTGATGTCTCATGGTAATTTAAGCAGTGCTGCTCTTTAATACTACTGTGACGTGCAGTAACAAATTGAAATTTCAGGACTCATGATAAATTCGTTTAACAGTTGATTCAACTTGGTTGGTTCTATTGTTCGGATTTTTTAGCAGAGCGAGATAGAAATTGACATTGTCATGGCTTACGACTTTGCATTAGTGTTCATCTTCTCTACAATGCTATTTGAACAATATTTGGTGACAAAAGACGGCATTTCTTTGTTTCGTCAAAAGCCGTCAAATAACAAAAACATGGCAGATGAAAAAGATTCTCAGTACTGGGTCTAATAATTTAAAGAAAACTTAATTTGAACCCGGGCTATGCTTTCTCTTGCCATTGCCTTCCGTTTCCCTCGTTTCCTTCCTTCTTACCACGGAGTATGTAATGTGTTTGTGTAAGCCGCAATCATAGAGAATATAATCACTAATATCGCTGAAATAATTCTTCTCCTGCCCCTTCTAGGAAGAAGACAACTTTAGACTGATTTGCAGTTTGCTCGACATTTATTCCGCTCCGAAACTAGGAGTCCTTTTCCTCAAAACATGTAAAGTAGGAAAGTCAAAGTAAAACAAGTAACATGCATAAAAGCAATAACAAAATCTTATAACCACAATAAAGAGGGTCCACCATAAACAATTCGACAATAATGTATAAACGTGATATGATTCAACAATCTTAAGGGTACATGTACCATGAGTGAAACTCAAAATTGTAGGGATCTCCGGTCACGTGATCAGCGGAGGGATAGTAACTCCTTCCGATCACCCCAGGTCCCTGGGGTTTACGTGACCTGCCGGTAGGATAGTATCTCCTACGGATGATCCCCACAACTTTTCAATACTCACAAAATCATCAATGCATAAATAACATAGTTATGGAAACACTATATTTGTGGGATCTCGAGTCACGCGATCAGCGGAAGGATAGTAATTCCTCCGATCACCCCAGGTCCCTGGGGTTTACGTGACCTGCCGGTAGGATAGTATCTCCTACGGATGATCCCCACAACTTTTCAATACTCACAAAATCATCAATGCATAAATAACATAGTTATGGAAACACTATATTTGTGGGGTCTCGAGTCACGCGATCAGCGGAAGGGTAGTAACTCCTCCGATCACCCCAGATACCTGGGGTTTACGTGACCCACCGACAGGATAGTATCTCCTGCAGTATCCCCAATGTTATCCCGGTGCTACTATACCAGCGCATATATAAGAAGTGGTGATAATCGGAACCAACCATGGAATAATCACGAGTAAAGAAATCCTCCACCCACGTTTTTTTTTTTTTTTTTACATACAATTCGTGGTTTGCCATGGTTGCTTCCTTACCATCTATGGACCCATGCTGTTTAACTAACTATTATCATGTATTTATCATGGATTCAATCCGTAACATATTGTAATCTTATGTTATTATTCCTGCTGCTAGCCAGACAGTGATAGAGGCGAAAACCCGACAATATTGCCATTGTGGCTTAGTTTAACGAGCAAAATAATTATATTTCCTTTGTCGGGAAAATTCCCTATGGCCCACTTTGTAGTTCTGAGGCTACTGTGCGACCGAGTGGCTCTGACTCCACCCTCTGCTAGCTTAACAATTATGTACGACGTATACTAGTACATCAAAATCAATCATTAATTTAAATATGGTTCTAGTTTGTCAGCAATTAAATAAGTTTCAAGTTTAATGTGAATCCCAAAATGAAGGCGTATATATCTGAATATGTAACTCACGTTACAACACGCTGTTCCTCAACTTTTTGTGTTATAATAATTCCATTGTCACATCGAACCCAGTCTGTCCGAGATTCCACAAGGCTCATTAATAGCCGAATTAGTGTTATTGTCCCGTTTCCGTGGATGTAAATGTTCTATTCATGTGTACCCAAGCCCGAGTCTATTCCTTCTTGGAAGTTATCGATGAGAGCGTCGGATCCTCTGTCGGACAGGTGTACCCCATCTCTTAAAAATAAACTGTGATTGGATGGATCCAACTGATGAGCAATAACTGACGCATTCGGCAGCCGGGCTATTAATCTCCTCGCGTACTTGTTGAGCGATTTCCTGACCCCATCCATGGCGTCTTGTGATGTTCGATGACCACGACTGCTATGATAGAATAGGCGTGGGATGATGGTCGACCAGGCGATGTGCGTACGAGGCATGGCTGTCCGAAGGGTTTGAAGAGCCATATCGATCGCGATTCTGCATTGGCAGGCATCATTCAGGCCCAAGTTATTTGTTCCCAGATGCACGATTACTAGCGCAGGTGCTCGTTGGTTGTATCTCAACCTGTTCTCCACCAGGCGCGGAAGGTCTTGTAACGTCGCTCCTCCCTGACCGTGCCATTGGACCGTCCCTCTTGCTCTTCCCAGATCTTGGCGGTTGAGCATGCTCGCCCTCTGCTTGGCACGTCTGACCAAGCTGTCGCCTACGATCCAGATCCTGTCGCCGGTTGTCTCTGAAACAGGATGGAAAAAACTCCCCAAAGTAATGTGTTCTATATTCATATTCATATCATCATACACGCGGGCTACTTATTCTCCCACTTATAATTTACTATGAAAGTATGTGATAGTAGGTTTCCATTAAAAGGAAAAAAGGAAGGAATGATCGTTCCTCTGTGTTACATGTAAAACCTAGCAGCGATGGGGGTTACGACAATATTAATGATTGGGGGAGTCTAATCAGGATAGTAACTCCTGGTTGATCCTCCAGTCCCATTCTGGTTATTAACATGAGCACTTCACATAATTGATCTGCACGTTGTATACTTTGTGTCGTGTTCAACTTTTTATTGTATTATAACGAATTAGGTTAAATAATTGTGTAGAATTATTACTGCTTTCCCGTTTGCCCGTTAGTAATTTAACTCCAATTTGTCATGGTGATCTCTATTAATGTAATGTTGTGGCCTTGTTGGGAATTAATTGCATAATTTATGTGGAGCGCGTTGATATCGTAACATATTATGCTGTATATAAAGTTATCATTATTATTATCCTTATAATTATTATGTTTATGATAACGTTTATTCCTATCAATTTTAAGTTGCACCTGATATTTAGCGGATATAACGCATGTACACAGAGCTGCGCCACCTTCCCATTGCCATTATCTGTTCTGGGGGAACGCCTTTCAGGGCCGCTGTGGTTGCCGCTCCGATTCGAAAGGAGTGTGTGCCATATTGGCTACCACTGTACCCGTTGTGCTGTAGGGTTTTCTTCAGAACTGAACTAAATTGATACCTAGTTACAGGGCCCCATCACGATGACAAAATAACGGACCATCTATATCAGGTCTTACACGGAGGTATGCTTTCATGGCTTTCACAGGGCACTTTTCATCTGTCCCATTGCTACCGATATTGATCGTGGTTCCTTGCCCGTATTGGTCGGTTTTTGAGAATCTAATACGTACTAGCAGGCTTCCCTTCGGGCCACTGCAAAATTTGATGTCATCCTCGCTATGACCTTGTTTAAGTCATCGCCCTTCCTTTGAATCGTGAATTCTCCCACTCTCAGAAACCCAAAAATGCTAATAAATATGATGCGTGAAACATCATTGATTCGTAGTGAGAATAGCATACAAGGTATAATGTTGGTATGATTGTCTCTAAAAGTTCCCAAGTTATGGGTCTTCTACTGTCTACCATAGATCTGTCGCGCCTGCTCCCTTCCTGCATTTTCTTAATTAAGAAATGTTTAGTTGGGTCCGCCCAGCTGTACATATTGTGTAAATATGATAACGCTGCGACATGCTTTGTGATGGTTGATGATGATTTCCCATTAATGGAGAGGTGTGCGATGAATGCCATAACCTGTGTAGTTGTTGTAGGCCATGATGTATTCAGTTGTCTATTCAATCGAAACTCTTGAAATGAGTCTACAGCACTCTGGTATGCCCGCTGTGATCCCTCTGCTAAGGACTGTCCTAGTAGTCTATGTGTTTCTGCTGCTAGGTCAGCACTATTCCCGTAGGTATACGACTTGGTCGGTCTCGTGCTCCTGGTGCTAGTTTGCGGAATCGCCCCATCTTGCATTGGCTGTGCATGTGAAGGCGGCTGGCTTGATGACTGGTTCGCTCCAGTTGTCTCGTTTCCACTGTATTGTGGTCCGTCAGTCTCCGGAGCCGGGTTTATGCTGGTAGTGGCTGAGCGTCCACTGCTGGGGTTACCGCTCGAGTGTCTCGCCCGTTTTGGCCGCCCCGCCCGCCGGGGAGTTGAGGTGCCGAGTACGTCTTGAGTGGTGTCGTTGCTAGACTGCCTTAATCTTGTAGACTGTCTAGGCCTAGCAATCTTTGGTTGGCGGGCCACCCGGCTCTGGCTTGATTTCCGCTTTCCCATCTTTCGATATACTGGGATTTCCTCTCGTTATTTAGACTTATCTGTATACTCAATTGTAGAGCCTTCTCGAAAAAGGACTTCTCCGAGCGGAGATAAAGTCGAAAGTGAGAAAATCTTGCACACGGCGTTCCCACGCTTACTGCGCGCATAACTCCACCGTTGTAGATTCACTGGCTGTGCGCATTTCGGTTTCTTTACAGAGGTAAATTTCACATGTCGCTGTCCCACAAAGGCACCGCTTAAACAGCTGTAAAAGGCGCGCGCTATTTCTGGCCTATGCCAGCAATTGTTTTGTCTATCCTTGACTCTCCCAGAATGACTCTGATCATTTATTATGATCACGTTATTCTTCTTCATTTAATTCTTCTTCTTATCATAATTATTGTATACACAATACGTCATGTGCCAATAATTTATTGCTATGATATATCCAAGATGTCTTACAAAACTGTTGATTCGTTGCTGAAAAATAATTAAGCCAAAAGAAGAAACATTAGAATTTCTATTTTCAATTGAAATAAATTATATAGGAGAAATAAGTGGAGAATACAATCATGATTTCGGTACTAGGCGTCTAACATGGACATAATGCACCTGTTTACATGACCACATTATCTCTTATTTATTCTACCTGCAATGTTTTCTGATTGTTTTCAAAACAATATCATGTTTGTCGATCATAGTTCTATGTAGCTTGATGTCTCATGGTAATTTAAGCAATTCAAGCAACAATTTCTGAATTTTAGCGACAATTGTTCGCCATTGCTGCTCTTTAATACTACTATGACGTGCAGTAACAAATTAAAATTTCAGGACTCATGATAAATTCGTTTAACAGTTGATTCAACTTGGTTGGTCCTATTGTTCGGATTTTTTAGCAGAGCGAGATAGAAATTGACATTCTCATGGCTTACGACTTTGCATTAGTGTTCATCGTCTCTACCATGCTATTTGAACAATATTTGGTGACAAAAGACGGCATTTCTTTGTATCGTCAAAAGCCGTCAAATAACAAAAACATGGCAGATAAAAAGATCCTCAGTACTGGGTCTAATAATTTAAAGAAAACTTAATTTGAACCCGGCCATATTCTGTCGCTCTTTCTCTCTCGTTTGTCATTGCCTTCATTTCCCCTCGCTTACTTCATTGTTACCACGGAATATGCAATGTGTATGCCTCATTATGTCAATTAGAGTCAAAGGTGTAACTGGTTGTTGTCCAGGGTCAATGGTCAGTTTGTCTCAATCTATCTTCCATACATCCATAATGATCAAGGCTAAACAGTACAAACTTGACATATGGATAGATCATAATGTTAGAAGCATTTTATATAACAATATGAAATCGTGAAAATGCATTCTTCATTATGTAAATCATTAGCATACGTATCACCTAATTCGTCACAGTGACGAATTCAAGTCTAGTTATTATTGTTATTATTATTATTAGTAGTAGTAGTAGTAGTAGTAGTAGTAGTAGTAGTACTAGTAGAAGTAGTAGAAGTATCATCATACTCTTGAAGATAATATGTTATTGTTATTATTGATATTATTATTATTATTGTAATCATCATCAACATCATCTTCATCATCATTATCATTATCATTTGAACCCTCACCCTGTTCCACAGGCTGCGTCAAGAACCCGATGACATTTTTGACTCTGCAAAACTTCCAGCAACCAGTTCTTGTATCTGGACGACCGCTCCGCCAACGGACCAAGTTTGCGAACAGCATCACTGTCATCGAATGGATAAGATACGTCTTGCTGTAAAGGGAAACAAAAATATTCTCTCATACATCAACCATACCTATTTACAGGCACGCCGGAAGCAGTTTGGGATTTTTTTTTTTTTTTTTTTTGGGGGGCAAACATTCCAGGAGGCTCACCTTTCAGGGGCAGGGGCAATACGAACAAATGTTTAAGGGGGGCAGAAGAAAAATCTGCATCACCACTCTTACATGTTACATGCATGCCCCGCAATACGTTTTTTTCAAAGTGGAGTATAAACGACCAGGTATGCCCCCGGAAGCTCATGGGTCTTAGGCATTTAATTACGGTCAGCTTAGCATATTTTGATACCTCATTTGTGACACTGGCAGGTCACTCATTCTTTTTTTTTCTCTCTTTCTTTCTTTCTTTCTTATTTCCAAAAAAGTGATGGGGAGGGGGCTCGATCTCCATATCCCCGCCGTTCTGCAGGCCCTGACATGAGGGGTCTAAACAAGCATATTTTTTCCCAAGGAAATAAGGAAACAAGGAAATAGAATAGTCATGTAGAAATATTCCTTACTTAATATATGCATGTAAGTCAAATGTATTTCGACTTCCGTATCAGAACCAAAAATAAATAAAAATACATCATTATCTAATGTGATGATCTTTTTGGAAATTCTCTAATCAGAGATTTCTTTTTTGCCATTTTAAGAGTCTTAACTTTTGTTTAACTCAAAGTATTTATATGTTTCGTTAACCCCAGCCTTCCGAAAAGTATTTTTAGATCTGATTGCTCTTAAATCATATGGTATACTATTCCATATTTTCACGCCCATAAATGATATTGAAAATTGACCTTGTGTGGTTTTGCATTTAGGCAGATATAGTTGTTCATGTTCTTTGCCCCTTGTGCCATATCGGTGCTCTATTACCTGACAGTATTCAATTAATGAATGAGGAAGATTGCCATTTAATAAGTCATAGATGAAGGTTGAGACAGATAGGAAATGAAGGTTGTAAATATTAAAAAAATATATATTTTGGAACAGGAGATCCGAATGGGTACCTCTTGGGTTAAAGGTTATCGCTCTCATCGCCATTTTCTGGGTAAGGTAAATAAAATTCAAGTTGGTTTAGTATGTGGTTCCCCATACTTCAATTCCGTACATAAGATGTGGCTGGATTAACGCTTTGTATAATAGCACTAAAATTTTCTGTGGGACATAATGCCTTATTTTGAACAAAATTCTGACTTTTGAACGAATAATTCGATTTTTTTATTTGTATATGTTCAATCCATGTGAGATGTTTATCAATTTGTAGTCCTACAAAAGATGGCTTTTCTACTTATTAATTTAGATCCAGATATTTCGAGAGCACCCTTCATTTGGACAGATCTCCTTTTGCCCTTTATTATCATATAATTTGATTTGGTTAGATTAATTGTGACCTGTTGGCATAACACCACTGCTGGACCTCATTTGAATCCTTATTCACCTCATTCATATCAATATCTTTTGACCAGTCTTAAAGGTATGGAACAAGTTTGAATCATCAGCAAATAACCTGAATCTGCAAATAATCTTTATTACGGAAAGTCATTTCTCATTCGTATTTATCATGATTAAGGTCAATATCCGTCCTGTCAATTTCAGGTCAATAAACGCGCACGTACGTGTACGTCCGCGCTTCAGTGCGTGTGCAAAATTTCCAAATGCCATAAGACGTCTCAAATTTATTTTGCACACGTTTCAGGCCTTTTTGAGCATTTAAACAAAATTGTGCACACCCGCAAAATTGTTGAATGTATAAATTTACCTTGAATAGCTTACTCCTCTATCATCATGTTTTAAAATATAGCCAGTGTATGCACTATGTGCTATGTGCATTATCTCTGAATTCGGGTTTGCCCAAACTATGGGTTGGGGTTCCTTCTCCGCCCCTGTCTCCTTCCCTTCCACCTCTCCCTCTCTTTATCTCTCTTTCTTTTCTCTCTGTCTCTGTCTCTGTCTGTCTTTATTTCTCTCTATATATCTCTTCCTCATCCTCTCTCTCTCTATCTTTGTCTCTCGTTATCTCTCACTGTCTCTGTCTCTCTCTATGTCTCTCCGGGCGTGTACCGGCTTGGGATAAGTTTCTGGGGAGGGGTGTGCAGGGATCGGGGTACTGTGTACTGTCGTTATGTTGAAATCTTGAGGCCTTTTTACTATGTAGGGGAAATCCAACCTTAATGGCAAAATTACTCTAAAAGAAAGCAAACAATCAGAGAAGCAGACTGGTTAAAAATTGTACAAAATCATACACAAATTAAGAAATTTGTAATATTGTAAAATTGTAATATTGGAATTTTAAATGGGCTGAATTGGTATAGCTGTCACATTCCATGACTGAAAAATATAATTTCATATCATTTCAAAAAGGAATGAACCAACTTTCTGATGATACTAAACATAGCGATGCTTATCCAGTAAAAATAGAAATACTGTATAATTGAGCATACTTGATGAGGGGTTTATATTTGCATGTATATCCTTTTGCTCCTACATATTAAGTATTGTGTAATGTTTCCTTCACCGAAATGAAATGTGCTGCACTTATGGTTTAATAAATGAATACATTAAAAACCAAAATTATGAAACATATATATATCTGAAATCTTGTTAAGGATGGTGGACCTAAATATCAGGTAAATTGTAATAAACACAAGCCAAAATATTGTTTCCTTTTTTCACTTCAGTTATGTCTGTCTGAGTATTTTCGTATACTATTGTAGCGAGGAATTTTTGTATCAAAGTGGGACGAAGTAATACCCAAATTGATCATGCTTACACTCCAAATATTTTTCCATTGTAATTTTGCTCTAAATAATCTATTCGGCACAATATGTTTTGACCTTCAGAGCCCCCAGGCCCCTCAGGTTACTATCAGAGATTATAATATTGATTTATTTTTTATGTTGGTATTATAACAAATGATTTGAATCAAGGTACGTTTTCTTTCAGACTGTTCCTTTCAAATGTGTTTTCAAAAGCCCGGCCGTATGAAATATCTTATTCATCTACGACACTGTGACATGATTTAAAGAGTGCACTCTTTAATTGTGCCAGTCCGAATCGTGCTACGAATAATAGCGGTCGAACTTACATGTGTGTGGTGTCCAGGCAAAGTCACTTTTTTTCTCTCTCTCTCTCTCTTTTGTGTTAAAAAATCCAGGGTCCATGAGTTATGAGTAAACCAATATTGAAGGTTGATGAAAAAACGGCGTAATTTTTTAATGAAATGTTACTTATTACATCCCTTCTACTGTACTAACCCTCTAACATGCAAACAAATCCTGAACAAATTCTCAGACCACAAAGATATTTATGGTTTTCTTTGAAGAAGTCACTGGTCAACACCCTATAACAGTAAATTCTCCCAACCATTTTTGAATTTTCCCAACCGTTTGTGCATGAAAATAAGACATAAGGCATGCTTTAAAATATCTTTCAACACTTAAATGTCTGGAATGGTATATAGAGCCAATTCATTGCTTTGTGGCGAGTTACATTATCAAAAAATGTAATTAAATGGTAATAATATAGTTGGGAGAATTAAGGAATCGATCAGATCAGTTTTCCCCAATTTCTATCATTAATAATGGTCTGTTTTCACTCAAACTTTCAGATTCTCTTTAATTATACATCTAGCAGCTCAAACAATTCGTAGTAGGTCCATGCTCAAACCATGGACTTCCACCCAATGTTTTCCATCGTGCAGTGCGGGTAGGAATTCAGCATGGACCGTCCACTCCATAATGTGTTGTAGCAGATACACGCTGCAAAGGACCGGGCGTACCCCGTGTTAGGCATCTTGCTGTATGATATGCCTTGTATGCACTTCACGGGCATGCCAGAGAAATACACAGCATACGACAATCCACTCAAGTCATGTGGCGTAGCAAGTACAAGCCGCAACGGGTTGGGCCTATCCCGTGTTAGGCATCTTGCTATATATAGGCCTTTGCAGCAGCCAAACTGACAAGAACGTAATATGTTGGTTCTACGCCCACACACACACAGTCGAGTTAATTCGTGCGACTGCTGCAATATATTGGCACAAACCGTCCGTTTTTACGCGTAAAATCTTTACTTTGAAAATATTCATACAAATTCTGTGAACCATGCCAACATAATCATAGTCCAAGCTTCTGCTTTATTGGTCTTTTCATGAAAACTACATTAAAATCACAACAAAAATAACGCAAATAGATTGTAATTATCGAGACCATATAACTGACGAGAAGGTAAATTCAGCGAGCTTACATAATTTCAAATGCCTCCGCACGGGCAACTCCAGCGGTGTCAGGGCCAGTCACGGCGCTCACGCCATGCAATTTACCCTGTGCGGTAACTGCAGCACTCTACTCCTGTACCTGTAATACTGGGTGTATAGCGTGTATTTAGATCCTTCAATGTGTCATGTTTGAGCCGTGCAATTGTTGTTTTGTTTTATTTCTTTATTGAATGTGATGTGAATGTGAGTACGGTACATGCTATTACAGAAGTTTCCAAGGAATGATAGGCCTACAGGTGGAAGGGATATAAAACAAATATACAATGACTCATTCTCGGAACAAGCTAAAACTATTCGCACTCGGGAACATCAATGGTACTGTTCTCTCTCGGGCCGCGATGGCCCTCGGGATAATATAATACGATTTGATGTTCCTTCGATGCAAATAGTTTTAGCTAGATCCTCGAGTCACTTCGAGTGTCATTGTATATTTGTATATTATTTTCATTGTAGGACTAAATTAAAGGCCAGGTTCATTGATTTTGAAATCGACTGAATTTGGTATCATTGTAATCAGAACATTACACTGAGTAAAACTATCACATTTGTGTAACTTGTAAATTCGTGCGAAAATTATAAAAGTTGATTAAACTTGACGAAATATCACCCCACTCGAGACCCCGAAAACATCGTAAGTCAGGTGATTTTTGAGTGACGTAGCACAATGAACAATTAATACAATGGGCCGCTCAGCTGATCGGTGCGCGATGCAGTTTGCGTGCAATTCACATGTATTGCATTGACTCTTGAGGACCGTACCCATTCTTACCCAACGTTGTTTACCTTCATCAAAGTCACCCTGAAAATATCGATATGGACGAAAACATACTTGATTTGAGTTTTGAGGAGATAGAAGAAGGAAGTACCTCGGACAACGACAACGACAATGGAGATTTGGGAGATCTAGACCTAGAAGAAGATCTGGAAGATTTTGCCGAAGTCGATGGACAAGCACAAGCTGTCGGGGCAGCCGCAGTCGCTGCGTATCTACATGAGCCCGCATATCACAGCCAGGCCAGCCGGCCCGGCGCTTGATCGAGCTAGCTGTGAATCGCGAACCGGACTGATCTAAGTCTTCTCTCGACTTCCACTTTCCCCATTTATCTATCAAAAATCTAAACTAATCGGCCTAATCAGACATTTTCGTAATGAATATTTGGACAATTATATGTAAACTTGTCGCATATTTTGCCCCAGAAGAGTCGTTAGTTCAGCATGCAAAATGTCTTAGGCACTCCCAGATCCGACACATACACGCTGAGCTGCCCTCAGAATATGTGATTATTTTCCCGATTTTTATGGTCAAATGTGACGGTAAATAACATAAAAATCGAATACACATTTGTAGAAAGTATTATTTATTCAGTGTATCTCATTCAAAGTGCCTAAAATAAAGGAAATATCACAACTGGCGGTAAATATACAAACAACGTTAACCCATATCTAAAAATTGCAATGGGTATCCAACATTGTCCCGAATGTGTGATTGCAGGTTGTTCATAATGTGACGTCATTTTATCGCATGTAAATAACGCCGTCATTTCACTTTGTGAGTGGGTTTTGGAAAGGGTATCAAAATTGCAATTAATTTATTCCTCACAATAGTGAGGGCTTTAAAAGTACTTTAGTCATTTTGTTAATGTTCTCAGCAATCTGTAGAGGTGTGATTTGCCTTTTTTCCAAATTTCAATGAACCTGGCCTTTAACTTAGCAATGTGTGAACATAACCAAAATGATAATGGGAGTGAAGTGCATGAGAACAATATTCGTGAGCCTATCAGGGTCGTCAATCCATTATCCTAGGGGGACGGGGGGCCCGTCCCCCTACGAATTTTCAGGTGGTGAAATGTCCCCCATCGATTTGGGGTTAAAATCTGTCTTTTTTTTCTTTCTTTCTCTCTTTCTCTCTGTGTTGACTTCGCGCGGGAGGGGGGGGGGAACTTTATTCAAACAAGGATTATTAATAGTCGAGAACGGTACTACGAAACGTCTTCTTTCTCAAAAAATTTCATGAAACAGGGATTAAGAGTCGAGAACGGTACAACGAATCGTCTTCGTTCTCTAATAATTTAATGAAACGTCAAAGCTTCCGCGCTACGCGTGAGAGAGGGGGGAAACTGAATTCAGGCAAGGATTAAGAGTCGATCGAGAACGGTACAATTACGAATCGTCTTATTTCTGTAATAATTAAATGAAACGTCACAGCTTCCGCGCTACGCGCGAGAGGGTGGAAACTGAATTCAAACAAGGATTAAGAGTCGAGAACGGTACAATGAATCGTCTTCTTTCTGTAATAATTTAATTAAACGTCAAAGCTTCCGCGCTACGCGCGAGAGGATGGAAACTGAATTCAAACAAGGATTAAGAGTCGAGAACGGTACAATGAATCTTCTTCTTTCTGTAATAATTAAATAAAACGTCACAGCTTCCGCGCTACGCGCGAGAGGATGGAAACTGAATTCAAACAAGGATTAAGAGTCGAGAACGGTACAATGAATCGTCTTCTTTCTGTAATAATTTAATGAAACGTCAAAGTTTCCGCTCTTCGCGCGGGAGGGGGAACTGAATCAAACAAAGCTAAAGAGTCAAGAACGTAGCCTACCTACAACGAATCGTCTTCTTTTTTAAATAATTTAATGAAACGTCAAAGTTTCCGCGCTTCGCGCGGGAGGGGGGAAACTGAATTAAAGCAGAGATTAAGAGTCGAGAACGGTACAACGAATCGTCTTCGTTCTCTTATAATTTAATGAAAAGTCACAGCTTCCGCGCGCGCGAGGGGAAAACTGGATTCAAACAAAGATTAAGAGTCCAAAACTGTACAACGAATCGTCTTCTTTTTTTAATAATTTAATGAAACGTCAAAGCTTCCGCGCTAAGCGCGAGAGGGTGAAACTGATTTCAGACAAGGATTAAGAGTCCAGAACGGTAGAACGAATCATCTTCTTTCTCTTATAATTTAATGAAACTTCACAGCTTCCGCGCTTCGCGCGGGAGGGGGAAACTGAATTCAAACAAAGATTAAGAGTCAAGAACGGTACAACGAATCGTCTTCTTTTTAAAATAATTTAATGAAACGTCAAAGATTCCGCGCTACGCGCGAGAGGGTGGAAACTGAATTCAGACAAGGATTAAGAGTCGAGAACGGTACAATGAATCGTCTTCTTTCTCTAATAATTTAATGAAACGTCAAAGCTTCCGCGCTACGCGCGAGAGGGTGGAAACTGAATTCAGACAAGGAGTAAGAGTCGAAAACGGTAGAACGAATCGTCTTCTTTCTCTAATAATTTAATGAAACGTCAAAACTTACGCGCTTCGCGCGGGAGGTGGGAAACTGAATTCAGACAAAGATTAAGAGTCGAGAACGGTACAACCAATCGTCTTCTTTCTCTAAAAATGTAATGAAACGTCAAAGATAAAAAAGACAATAAATGAACCGGTCACCAATGAAAGTACATGCCGTGAAGCAGAATAACTAGAGAGAGAGGGACATGTAATTGTGTCCCCCATGCTCAAACTCGGAGTGCAATTAACGACGCCCTTGATTCGTATAGATAACGAGTGAGGATCCGGGAAAGGGATAGTGAGAATAATGGGAACGAAGTGACGACAATAATCGTAAATAACGAAAGTGAAAACGAAAGTAAAGTCTAAAATATCTGCATCAATTTTAATTACAAATTTTTGATTTCACTGTTTTCTTCCAATTGTCAAGTTGTATTACATGATTCAGATAAAAATTCAAAAAATTCAAAACGATACATGGGACAGCAAACAAAAGGTTGGTATTCTAACGAGTAAAATATTAATGAAAAGAAGAAGAAAAATTATAAAATGATAAAAAGTAGGCCTATACAATGAAGAGAAATAATATCATCTAGCACAGAAATTATCTTTTTAAAAAATATAATAATAATTATAATATTCAAAAAAATCAACAACAACAACAAAACAAGAACAAAAATCGATAGCATATATCTTTTTACAACCCGCCTCCCCCCACCCTCCCTAGAAACCCTAATCCTTAGTAAATGTCATAAATGATTTGACTAAATGTTATTATTATTGTGAGATTTTCTCAACTCGCTTAGTTCTTTTTCCTCAGCGCTTGTGCTCGCCAGAGGCGGGCATCTTGTTTTTTTTTAGTCCTGTATAGTTTACTTTTCGAGTAGAGGCCTCCAGCATTTTAGAAACGCTTTTTTATATAGCGTGTATATATATATATAAATTACACTACCGGAGCAATATGATTGTACGTCAGGTGATCCAAGCAATAGCCACTATATACAAGCTCATCGATATAGAGTTACATACAATCCATGTATATATTGCAAAAACCCTAATCCTCAGTAAATATCACAAATAATTTGACTTATTGTTATTATTATTGTTAGATTTTCTCAACTCGCTTAGTTTTTTTTCCGCAACGATTGTGCTCGCCAGAGGCGGCCATCTTGTTTTCACTGTATAGTTAACCTGGCGAGCAGAGGCCTCCGGCATTTAAGTAATTTTTTGTTTTATAGCGTGTATATAATATTTTGGACTCCATTTCGTCTAGTGATTTTTACTTCGTCGAAGATCAACTGTTCGGATGAGAGGAAGTTGGCCCCCAGTCAGTTAGCGATTTCTGACAGCAGATAATCCGCTAGTAGTAGATCCCCGTCCCCGTGCGCCCCCCACCATCGATCGCTACGCCACTGTTGGCATTTATTGTCAATACATATATATATACATATGAAAGATTGTTAATTACGCTATTGATGGCTTACCATGTTCACTTCGTCCCAATTGTAATCAGGGGGGTGTTTCACAAAGATCCTAAGTTGAACTTATCTCTAAGTTGGACTTAAATATAATGGAGAGCCATTTGTAGCCTTAAAATAAAATATATTCAAAAGCAAAAACTCAAGTATTTTAGACTTTTTATAAATTCCACATCAAGAACATGGAATATCCTTGATAATCGAAAATATGAATGATTTGAATCAACATTTTATGCCTTTTAAAATAACTTTTACAAAATATTTTCATAGATGCTGACGGCTTTCCATAATTTTTAAGTCCAACTTAGAGTTAAGTTCAACTTAGGATCTTTGTGAAACACCCCCCCCCCCAGAGCTTGCAAGATGAAGACATTAGTCAGTTTCCCGACCGTCCGTATACTGTACTGGCATTCACATACACGCCCCTGTTTTTCCGTTTGACCACAGCGGGTTGCATAAACAACGCTAGTAGAATATTCTGGTCGTTTTTAAAAGTAGGCCTATACTTTTGAGTGTGTGCGCGCGCTCATCCCACGCATTGACCACTCCACGCCATATACAAGTACAAGTACAGACGACAAGGAAGCACGCGCGGATTGCCTCATATACAAGTACAAACAATGCCTCATTTGCATATAACTTGGAGCGTCACCATTCAGTCCCTTTCGGCACATTTCATCATTATCTTTTATCATTTTACCGTTTATCATTTCCTCATTTTTTCATTCATCATTCCTTTTTTTAATAGTTTAATTTAAATTATATATTTGTATTTTTTATATATAAATATATACATACATACACACACACACACATATATATATATATATATATATATATATATATACCGACTTGGTACATTAACCGGGGTAGTGAGCATTTGTGGTTAACATCTTTTTTGTTTACTTTTTTGGGGGGCCAGGGTTGGGGGTCAGTCTTTTTTTTTTACTTTTGTTATGCTAGGGGTGGGCCCGGGCCCGTCGCCCCACCCACGAGGATCCGCGGCTGACCCTACATGGTACATTAACCGGACATCATAACAAAACTGGTATATTAACCCTAACCCTTAACCTTACCCTAACCCTAAATTCAAAACAATATAACTAATATAAACTAATGACTACTTATTAAACCTTTTGTTTTATTGGGAGGCCTTAAAGTTTCCTCTGCCTGCAAACGTTCGTCGAGGTCAGTAATTCTTTTGTGCAATCGTTAAAAGGACACGAAATTGTCCTGCTAATTATGACCATGTCTATATACTTAATGACTTTCGCTCCAAGCAGCATTGTCAAGCCCGGCAGCATCTACAAATTTGCATGAGAATAACGCCGACGTTAGCAAGCCTGAAGGAATATCCCGGTATTTCCAGGTGGCGACTGAACATTTTGAGAAGATGATACAAAAAGCAGTAGCATGGCTCCTCGAGAATATCAAGCGTGTCGAAATGCAGCTGGGATCTGCTATAGAATATGAAAGGATGAGGGTCACGGAAATCGAAGGAAATTATTCACGTCTGGAGAAAAGAATGCAGGAGATGGAAAATGAGTTGAATGTTTTGCGCTCGGAGGTTGCTAACCAACATGTTGACATCAACAAAAGCGAAATATTCTCTCGTAGGAATAAGGTCAGGATCATCGGCATCCGCGAGTCCCCAGCGGAAAATTGCGTCTTGATAGTCGAGGAGATCTTGAATGATAAGTTTGGGATGGCAGTCAAAGTAGAAAGGGCCCATATAGAGATGGGAAAAGCGTCCAGGACCGCGCGGTCAAGGCATATTATGTTCAAGACCTTGTCCTTTCGCGAAATGGTTGACGTCATATGAGAAACCAGCGCCTGAAACTCGCCAAGGAAACATATTACATGACGGATGATCTCACACGCGAGGAGTTAATAGAGAAGAGGAAATGGTCCAAGGCCGCACAAGATTTGTACAAGATCATGTCATACTTTGATTCTTCGCCGGCAAGTTGCGAAGCACAGGTGGTGCTCCGTATGACTTCACAACCTTGGAATTGGCACTTTCTTTCTTCCAATCATACTGGTAACTTTATTCCTGTTTTCTATGATTTTATTGGCAATGTTCAATCGAACCTGATAATGCATGTTATACAATGTATAACTTTACCGTGTATATCTCTTACCAACCTCCTTCCATCCTCATACCTTTCCTTTTCTTCTATTTATCGTTACTTCCTTCTTCTCTCCGTATCGTCCCTTTGCCTGTTTTCCCAGTTTAAGAGATAATATTTGTGTGTGTGTGTATTACAGCGTTACGGGGTGACTGTATAGTTCACTCTACTGTAATAGATAAAACGAAAAATGGCCTGATATTCCGTATGTTTAAATTTCAATGCATCTGTATATCAGATCTGTGCTCCCTTATGTATTTGTTTGGATTTCTAGACGTTGTAGGCTGCATGTTTATATATTTATTACTTCATACCAGGTAATGGACTTATGTATTACTTGTACTTTTTGTATTACTTGTACTTGGGGGGTTAAATGCCCCCAATAAAATTCAAACGTGACTTATTTCTAATTCGATAAAAGTGATTTACAAATGTTGCTGAAATGACTTATTTTTCCGAGATTTTTCCTCAAAATTTAGTAAATTATACTACAAACATGCGTTTGTTGGAAGAAGAAAAAAAATCCTACATTTACAGTCAGGCAAGAAGAGCGGGGCTCGGGGGCCTCGAGCTCTCCCTCCCACTTTTTTGTAAAAAGTATATTAAAGAGAAATAGAAAGAGAGAGATAGAGAGAAAGAATAGTGACCTGCCAGTGTCACAAAATAATGAGGTATCAAAATATGCTCATCTGACGGTAATTTACGGCCTAAAATCCCTGAGCTTCTGGGGGCTCCGCCCCCTGCACCCCTCGCCAATTAGTGTCATGCCAGTGTCACAACATAATAAGGTATCAAAAAAATGACCGTAGTTAAGCGCCTAAAATCCCTGAGCTTCCGGGGGCTCTGCCCCCTGGACCCAACAAGGGCCTTTTGGCAGGCCCCTGGATACTCATCTGACCGTCATTTAAAGTGACTCGATTACATTGTTGAAGGTTGATGAAAAAATGCGTAACTTGTGTATGAAATGTTACTTATTATGTTCCTTCTTCTGTACTAATCCTCTAGCATACCAAAAATCCAGAAAAAAGTCTCAAATTACAAAGATATTTATGGTTTTCTTTGAAGGCGTCTTCTAACAGTAAATTCTCCCAACCATTTTTTAATTTTCCCAACCTTTTTTCCATGAAAATAAGACACAAGACAGGATATTTAAAATCTTTCAACACTTAAATGTCTGAAATAATATATGAAGCCATTTCATCGCTTTGTTACGATTTACATTCACCTTAAATGCAATTAAATTGTAATAATATAGTTGGGAGAATTAAGGAATCGATGAGATCAGTTTTCCCAATTGTTATCGTTAATAATGGTTCTTTTTCGCTCAAACTTTCTGATTATCTTTAATTTTACATCTAGCATTGAATTCACTACCTTAGCACCATTTTCTCTCATCTGGACAATGTTACCAAGTCCCTTTGATGCCTAAAACCCTTGAGCTTCCGGGGGCTCTGCCCCCTGGACCCCACGCCAATAAGTGACCTGCCAGTGTCACAAATAAGGTATCAAAATATGCTCATCTGACCGTAATTAAATGCCTAAAACCCTGCTTCGACCTCACCAGGGGGCCTAAGGAAAGCCCCTGAATGCATATCTGACCGTTATCAAATGCCTCAGATCCCTGAGTTTCAGGGGGCTCAGCCCCCTAGACCCCACGACAATTGGTGTCCTGCCAAAGTCACAAATAAGGTATAAAAAAGGCTCATCTGGCCGTAATTAAACGCCTAAAACCCCTGAGATTCCGGGGGCTCTGCCCCCTGGCCCTACAAGGGCCCTAAGGCGGGCTCCTGGATACTCATCTGACCGTAATTTAATGCCCTAAACCCTTGAGCTTCCGGGGGCTCCGCCTCTAGACCCCACACCAATTAGTAAGCTGCCAGCGTCACAAATAAGGTATCAAAATATGCTCGTCTGACCGTGATTAAATGCCTAAAACCCCTGAGCTTCGGCCCCACCAGGGAGTATAAGGCGAGCCCCTGAATGCATATTTGACCGTTATCAAATGCCTCAGATCCCTGAGTTTCAGGAGGCTCAGCCCCCTAGACCCCACGACCATTATTGTCCTGCCAAAGTCACAAATAAGGTATAAAAAGGCTCATCGGGCCGTAATTAAACGCCTAAAACCCCTGAGATTCCGGGGGCTCTGCCCCCTGGCCCTGGACCCAACAAGGGCCCTAAGGCGGGCTCCTGGATACTCATCTGACCGTAATTTAATGCCCTAAACCCTTGAGCTTCCGGGGGCTCCGCCTCTAGACCCCACACCAATTAGTGAGCTGCCAGCGTCACAAATAAGGTATCAAAATATGCTCGTCTGACCGTGATCAATTTTTGTTAGTGACAGAATTAACGTAACTTGATCAAAATCGGTTCAGAAACAGCTGAAATATCCAAAAAAAAACATCCGTTCAGATTTTCGTCGATTCATATCTATATACTAACTTGGGGGAGGGTATATAAGAGTGTTAAAAAAGTCACTTTAGAAATATGGTTATTATTACCATTAATATTTTTATTATGCATTTTAGAAAGATTTTCCATTACTGATCATGACGCACCGTGAGTTCATTGATTACCAAAAAAAAGGTCAAACTCTCCCGTCTGACTATTGCAAAGAACGGCATGAGAAGAAAAGACACGACGCAAAAGAATACATCGAGTTTTATTTTAATACAATATGGGTTGTTTATTAGAACCAAGTCAAGGGAGGAGAACAAAAACAGGATTTGACTGACAAAATACAAATTCTTCCAAGCTCAGGCTGTGGCGATGTGCAACGCGTAGCGTGAATAATGGCGGGAGAGAATGATAATTCCTTTGTCCATTAAGACGCTAGAATAATATCGCGACGTGGGAATTATACAAATATGATGATAATCATTCAAATTACAAACATACACAAGCGTCCCAAACAGTAATCAATTTGCCGACTATAACCGCATACATGTATTCATTCACATCATTCGTCTTTTATTTTTTGTTGTTGGGGACAATCAAGCTCGCAATTAAACAACCATTCATCGTACATAGTCATCTTTATTTCACATTTCATACAGTCGTCACAAATATTAAAAGGAGGCGTATCAAACCACAAAAAAAAAAAATCATAATTTATTCTGATCAAGAAGAACGAGTGTGTTGATTGCCCACCAAAACAAAAATGCTCCCACCAGACAAGTTCAGGCTGTGCTGTAGCAATGTACATCGCAAAGCTTCCACAATGATTGGAAAGATAATACCCCGCCCGTTACGACGCAAAACGGCGCGGGAAGAATAGATGGCGACGCGAGAAGAATACATCAAGTTTTTACAAACAATGGGATGTTTATCAGAACGAGAACAGGAGGAGGGGAAGACAGGATTTGACTGACAAATACACTCTGTATAACAAGTTTAAGCTGTGCATCGTGCATCGCGCATCACGAGCGAGAACAATGACGGGAGAGATAATCTTCCATCGCCTGGTAGGGCGCGAAAGGGCGCAAGAAGAATAGAGCGGGTTTATACCAACAATAGACAGTTTCTTTTCATATGTAAGAATCAGGTGAGGGTGACTATCGCGCCCCTTCGCGCCCCTTCGCGCCTGAATGCGTCTCTTGAGAACCGACCGTTCTATTCATTGCGCCCCGACGCGTCCGGGCACAGTCGCAACTTTGGAAGGCTCCCCTTATCAAATCTTACATTTTGAAGGAAGTTGAATAAATGCATTAGAAAATCATTTGCATTTGAACTCGGGATCAGTAAACACCAGCTACTATGATATACGTGCAAACTGGCATTCCAACTTCAATTGATGTAATTGCTAATTGAGATATTGTCGTGGACAAAATAACAACACTTTTGAAGAATATATAGACCGACACCTCCACCTGTTTCCTTGCCTGTTTTGGGGAAATTGATATATTTTGGAATCCTGAGAAATCCTAGTCTCTGTCAAACATGTAACAGTTTGAGGATTTGATAAAGGGTTATTTATAAGTAATTGTAGATTATCGAAATGTTTGTTTGAGCTTCTTATATAAAGTACATAAAATGTATGATATTTGAAAATTCTTAACTATGTTATCAAATTGATAATCTGTTTTATATTTTCTCAATCAACTTTGCGTTGAATTGCTGATGAAAATCAATTTAAAGTTCTTCAGACAAAGAATTTATACTGTCAGCAGTACAAATTATTATAGGTACCTAGAGAATTTGGCAAAGTTAGTACCGATATTGTATTTACATGTGTATTATAATCATTTTTCAATATGTTGTTAATAAATTACGTGCACTTCTGCCTTCTACTACGCTCACACATACACAAATATCGTATGAACCAATTTTCATTTAAATTTCACCTTAAGTTTTTCTCTTTTGAGGCCGCCATCCTAGTCAAGCTTCCTTCAGATGGCGGTCTCGCTTTTGCACTTTTCCACAGAAAGTTAGGATGATACTTTAAATTCATACTACTTTATTACAAAAGTATTTAGTTCGTTGTATTATGTGTATGTGTAAATCACATTTTGACATGAAATTATTATTGTTTGCAAACACTGTATTTGTATTATACCTTACGTTTACATGTTCAGTTATTGTATCCGAAAATTTAGTATTATACTTTACGTTTTCATATTCAGTTACTGTATTTGGAATAAGGCAGATATCAAAACCAATCGAACCAAATCAGATACACACCCTAACTGTGCGTCGAGTACACATTTCGGAACAGCACCAAACGAGCCATTATTGGCCAGGCAAAAGTCATCTCGTAAACTGAATTCTTGTCGTAAGCTTCGGCCTAATGTTGGAAAGCCAGGAAAACTAATGTCAGTCAAACGCATTGCTCGTATAGAGTCACCGTCAGCTTCCAGGAATTTGCCTGAAAAGGGGTTAATCAGATTTGGCATTATGCTTTAAAACACCTTCGGTATGATTTAGTTCTTGTAAGAAATAAATCGTTGGTGGACGAAAAGGTCATGTTTCCAATTTCGTATTTTATTTGTATTTCATTAAGGGAAAATGCCTGGTTTATACTCAAAATAATTTGTGTTCTAAATTCATAATATATATATATATATCGATTACGGATCAGCGCGATAGTCTTACCTGTTTTTGTGAAAGTTGCATGTACTTTTCTCAAACGACGAAGCAAGGCAATGGCCATATTGACTAAAGTAAAAACCGAAGATTTTGCTATCGTAAATGTGAGGCCCTTCGTAAATAATAAACAACGTTATTCACAAATTCGAAGTACATGTGTCACTGTGATATCATAAATCTACGTACCACCGTAATGACTAATATCAAACTTAGTCCTCTACCATTGGGATTCGCTGACGTAATACAATATAACTAATAATCCAGCTGTAACAAAGAAGTATCGCATTTTGCTATAGTAAAGCACAGTGCACCGCAAGATCGTAAACATGGAAGGCAGTATCTACCACCGGATTACAACATGGACCAGCCTGTCCGACAGTCCGTATGCAAATGAGCAAATTCGCAACATTTATAAATCGCGAGCAGAGTGAGGGCGTCGCTGAAATTTTGATCTCGCGATCGACGAGACAACGAACCTAGGCTATGGCCTACAGTTAACGCTATGACAGCGTGTGACTACGTCATTCTGTCGACGGGATTTCTGGGTGTGTACTTTCGTTGTTTATCTGTGGTTCTAAACATTTAAAATATATTCCAAAATGAGTTGATTTCGATGAAATACGAGCATTTTACGAAAATAAAATTTTTTAACATTAATTCTGACTGTGTTTAGATGTTGGCGGATAATAGGGACTTTTAGATTTTACACGACGAGAACGTGGACTTCCACGGTGACATCCTTTTAAGGTAATGTGACGTTCTTTTAAGGCACTGCCGGGCACGGGCCAGTGCCTTGAAAGAATGGCACACGTGGCAGTCCACGTTCTCGTCGTGTAAATCTAAAAGTCCCTGTTGACCCGTTATAGTGTGGTACGGTATCGCACTGAAACAGCTCTCGTAGGACTTCTGTGCCAAAATTAATTTTTGGGCATTTTTGGATTCATTGGGGTCCAAGCTATCAGAAATTGATGGGGTTCAAATTTTCCCGACCCTCACCCCCTCTCGGGGGTAGTTTCCTATCATGGGACCCCTAAAATTGGGTGTGTCATTCATCTAATGACTGGTTTCACAAAACTTGAGTTGTTTTCTAGAACTGTGATTATCCCTCAACAGCGAGAAAGATAATTTGAAGACTTTCAGTTGGATAAACCCTCCAACCAACCCATCCCCACCCCTTCCCACCCCTGCAACTAGGTCCTTATTGTTGTCTCAATCATCTTCCGCTAGCACGCCTACAAACACAGCGGGGATTGCCCCATTATTCAAGACATCGCCAACTGATTATGGGACCCTCTATACTGTTCTTCGTTTATCCCAGGGAATATCTGCGACTGTCGTTGGCCCTCACCAGGGGGGCGATCCCGGAGGGGGCCGGGGGGACACGTCCCCCTCAATTTTTAGGGGATCGTCCCCCTGAAAATTTGAAAAAGTGCAAAAAACAACTATACTGACTAAGGACTACAACACACTTTTAGGCTCTGGAGGGCCCAAGAGTACAGCGTTTAGACAAATAAAAATGCAAAAATCTTCTCGCTTGGTCACTACGCTCCCTCGCATAATATCCTTCAAAATGTACAAAATGTACTTCAACATGTAAATATTGTAGAAAAGTGAAGTGTGAAAAAAGTACTTTGCTTGTTTTTATGTTATAGTTTTGCTAAGGAATGTAGTTTTGTAATAAACTAATGTACTAAACTTCAAAAACATGTGAGGGGTAATCACTTCCGTCACCTTCACCCCTCTCGTTCACTATGCTCCCTCCAGTGGCGTACTGATTGGGGGGGGGCAGTTGCCCCCCAAGTAAAATTCAAACGTAGTTTATTTCTAATTCGATACCAGTGCAGGTTTACAAATGTTGCTGAAATGGCATGATTTTCCCTGAGCTTCTGGGGGCTCTGCCCCCTGGACCCCACCAAGGGCCATAAGGCGGGCCCCTGATTGCTTATCAGACTGTAATTAAATGCCTAAAACCCCTGATTTTCCGGGGGCTCCGCCCCGTGGACCCCACCAGGGCCCTAAGGCGGGCCCCTGGATGCTCATCTGACCTTAATTAAATGTCTAAAACCCCTGAGCCTCATGAGGCTCCGCCCCGGAACCCGCGCCTATTTACGCCCCACTTACTTCGCTCGCTTTGGTCTACCTGATCGTAAATACTTTAGCCCCCCACTTTGAAAAACGTTCCGCGGGGCCTGCATGTAACATGGAAGAGTGGTGGTGATGCGGATTTTTTTTCTGCCCTCCCCCCAAACGTTTTTGCTCATTACGCCACTGCTCCCTCGTCCCTCGCATTTCGTCCCCCCGGTCATGAAAAGAAATCGCTGCCCCTGGCCCTCACAGAAAGACATTGATAACGCTAGATCTCGATCTTTACTCCCGAGCATTGAATATTCAGCAGTCGGTGGGAAACACCAACTGGATCTTAAGAGCTGGAGCTCTCCACATTGCTTTCGCTGCCTTACATGCTCTTGGCAAAACCATCGATGGTAGCGGTCTTGACACGTGTGCTATCGAATGTGGTGCGTACACCTCAGCACCTCTTCGCAGGATCTTTGGCGGTAAAGCTTATAAGCGTGGCCTTGAATTCCACATTACTGCAAGCCTTGCAATCATGATGTTGCGTTTTGATGCCATACTATCGGATCTCTCCAAGGGTCTAATTCGCATCCAGTGCAATACTCTCAAAGAAAAACTTCATGGACGTGACCCAGAGATGGTGGAGATCTATGAAGAAATCCAATCCTGGTACTCGTCGATCAGGGGACTGGGAGGGCTACTTGTCATTACTAGAAGACCTCATCAAGTAATTTTTTGCTCGTGATCTCCTGAACTATGCTCGCCTGATGCCAGTCCATCTCGCTCAAATGAATGCCCTAGAAGAGGATGATCCAGAAACATGGAATGCCCTCAAGTCTGGAGACTTTGTGGTGGCAAAGTCAGAGATACCCTTTTCTCTTCTCTTCACTGATCAGGCTCTAGAGCAAGAAATCAAGAAACTAAAGGGGAATGGTGGGGTGGTTGGACTCACAAAAAATGAAGCCGCTCTGGACCGACTAGTCACTACCACACCTTACCTTGCTGCTCTGGTAAATCATTACCTCAATGCCTTCCCCAAAGCTACTGGAGCTTCATTGAGGAAGGAGCATCATCAGCTCTCAGGAGACATTGCAGTGAGGTCAAAGAAGAATGCTATGAAACTACGCCACCTAATCGAGCTGCACTGCGGAGACAATCCTTTCAAGGAGAAGACACAATTGCAATTGAAGAGTCTGGTTTCATCGGCACTTGTGTCAAATGAGGCGAAAAGTGACATTCTCCACTTTGCAGAAAAGGGCCAGAAGCGCTTTGAGGAGTTTGTATCTGATCGTTCGCTTTCATCACCATCCTTTTGGTGTGGGACAAAATGAAGAAACTGAAGCTGAAATCCTTTTCGAACTGGATGGAGAAAAGGAAAGTGCGTGTTGGAGACAAGGTCATCAAGTTTCGGGAGGAACGTGAATTGCTGGGAAGATTACTTATCATTCAAGGCAGCCGCCCAAGCTTAGATCCTAAACTTGCGGAAACAATAGGTGAATATGAAATGTCAGTGGTTCCCCGTTCACTCTGTCACTCTGTGCTGTCGATGTTTCCTTGTACATCCCAACAGACAAAGCAAGTCTGATGCATGCAGTTGAAGATGCAAAGGCAGAACATACCGATGCTGTAAAACAGCCTGATTTCGTGGAGGATAATCATTCAACTTCCCCACAGGTTGAAATGATGCAGGAACAGGTTCCGGTTACCGTAGAACATGAGATAACGCAGGTTCCTTCTGGAACAGCCCAACAACCTAACCTCTTGCATGATCTTCCTGTCAAGGTGCTGATCTTCCTGTCAAGGTGCTGATAATTGACGTCATGGGTGTACTACAAGGCATGAAAAAGACACCTGACATGCAAAAGATGTCAGACCTGCAGAATGCATTCAACAGGCGCATCGAAGGGATGATGGCTAGCTATGATGAAGGTCGAGTTGTGTTTAATCGATATACGGAAGAGTCATTAAAGAACAAGACTGGACAAAAGAGGGCAACTACATCAGTAGAATACGAGATACACCCAGAAATGAAGCTCATAATGTCCATCAAGGAGCTTCTATCTTCATCGTCAACAAAGAAAAAGTTGACGTGCCTGTTAGGTCAGGGGCTGCTTGATAACTTCTCACAGAACACGGACAGCCCTTTCAAGCTAGTGGTTGTGTATGATACCTTCATCAAGGGACATGGTTTTGAGGAGGCGCACACACATGAAGAGGCTGATACCCTGGGCCCGTATTCAATAAACTTCTAAGACATTTTTCTTAAGTCTAAGAAAATGTCTCAGAATTTGTCTAGGTTAAGAAAGTTACCTTAGCCGTATTCTAAACACGTAAAGCAGTTTGTCTTAGCTAAGACGAAAGTTAAGACAAATTCTTAGACCCGATGACGTCATTTTGGAAAGTCAAATTGGTCGACTCGAGCGACTTAATTGCAGCTGAATTTGCCAATGCAATTTGCGTGTTAAAATAAAAATCGCACCGCACGAAAATTATACACAAAACGTAATGGGAGATAGAGTGTAAGGGAGGTACCATGCTCACAGAATTGGTTTAGGCTTGACCAACTGACACTAAACATTAGTAGGGCAGTCTAGTCAAGACCCCCTGAGGCTAGATCTACTATCCAACGTAGGCCTTTTATACTTTTCTGTCAAACATCTTCGAAGAGCCAAAACCGGGCGTTCTTAATCTTATGCCGCGGCCGCAGGACGGTCTATGAAGTTAGCGCCGTCGCTTAGCCAGCCGACCAGCGCTAGCATTGGATTTGGAGCTACCCTTAAATCGTCTACTGCTATAGATATAGGTAGATCTAGTAGATCTAGACTCCTAGATCTATAGCTAGCCTAGCCTTAACTTAATAAAATATTTAATTTTAACCTATATCAGACTCATAATAAAACAAATTTTGTCTCACCTAGCATTATGCCAATGACACATTAATCCCTGTTTCCATATTTTAATGCCAATGACTAAGAAAAGATTTCTTTACGACAGCCATGTCATAATTTAAAAGTAGTGTTAACACTGTTATGAAGGCGGCGTGCTACGCTGGATCGTTTGCTATATAAATATAGGCCTAGTAGTATTATATTACACAAGGCAAACATAAACAATGGCGCTTAATTCTGCGCGCTGCGCCGTCGACGCTGTATACGCGAAGCTAATTACGTTAATATAGGTGAACACTGATAACCTAACCTGCGCTGCGCTGGCGTTGCATGCATCGCATCCGTAGGCTATATGATTTTTAATTCCATTTGATCGAAACCCGAAGTGACATTCGGCGTGCAGCAGCACTGAGCTGCCGGTGTTGAAGCCCCATTTAAGCATCCTCGACATATGCTTAAATATAGGGTAGATTTCTTACTTATCTGAGATATCTCGATTGTATAGAATACGACATGCTATTTAAGCCCTTTTTCTTAGATAAAATCTAAAAATTCTTCTTACTCTTAAGGCAAAATTCTTAGCCCCCAATGCTTTTATAGAATACGCATTTTTGCTAAGACTGTTTTCTTAGCCAAAATTTAAGAAAAAGTACTTAGATTTCATGCTTAAGAAGTTTATTGAATACGGGCCCAGATTCCCAATCAAGTCCTTGCCTCTACTGCTAGTGGTGCCTTGCGAGAAATTACTGTCTGGTCCCCTGACACTAATGTCCTCCTTCTCTTAATTCATCTAGCATTTTGTGGAAACAATGCAGTGCCCACTTCTCTACAATTTTCTACAGGCAAGTGTACAAAGAAACGAGAAATAGATGTTACTGGAGCGGGTTCAAGTCATTGGACATCAAAAATGTCAAGGCCTCCTTGGACTTCATAATTTTTCTGGTGCTGACTGGGGAGGAAAGTTTGTTGGGATATCAAAGAAGACATGGATCAATGCCTACTTAAAGCTTGGTGATGATGATCCTGCCATTATCTGCTTCAAAGAACTGGTCGAGGGTTCCATTCCAACTGAGCTTAGCAATGGAGAGCTTCCAACACAGGTGAAGGCACTAGAGCATTTCATATGTCGTGTTAACTGTTCATCAGGTCCAACAACCCTACCATCGCTCAGATGGGAACTGTTCCGATCAAAGAACTTGGAAGGTGAGATGTTACCTCCAACTCGTGCCGCATTACTACCTCACATCCTCCGTGCCAATTACATCACGATGAGAGATAAATCATGCCCAGTGCTTTCTCCTATTGAAGAGAATGGATGGTATTCAGAGAATCGATGTCTTCCAGTAAAGCGTCTTGCGCTCCCTGCACCACGGGCAGTACTTGAACTCATCAAATGTGGCTGCAAAGCAGGATGCAAGGGACGATGTAGCTGCTCCAAGAACGATTTGCCCTGCACTCCTCTCTGCAAATGCTATGGTGGAGACTGTGAAAACCGGACAAGGGAGGATGCTCCAGATAGTGAGAGTGATTGACTTTTACTGGAAGTCTGATGAACCTTTCCTGTTGTCATGGTAGCCACGAAGTAGGTGGTTACCCCTTTCCCGATTTTATTTTATGTTTTGTTTATAACTGGAAAAAAATTCCAAATATTTCTTTGATTTAGATAAAAATGGTGTTATGTACAAGTATTTTGGAACAAAATAGCTCAACTTGTTTCCGTTTTTTTCGGGGGGGGCGGGGGAGGGGAGGGGGACCATATCAACAAAACAAAATGCACATTTTCGTATTATTTTGCATTTGAAAAAAATATTACATATATAGTTTGTCAACTTTCTGATTGACTGATGCAATTACAGTGCCTAGAAGTTGATATTTGAGAATTTTGTTATATTATCATCTGAAGGTGTTTGGCACCATCTGGTGTTTAAGTAAGTTATTCATTTGATAAAATACTAAAATAGGGTTGATTTTTATATTAACAGCCTAAAATAACAGTGTTAATGACATGTGATATGTTTCGCAATTATTCCACTGTATAATAACACACAATGATGCCATTTTCACTTATTATTTCAAAATTCTAGCCCAAAAGAAAGAAGAAGGGCACAATTTTTATGTAATATTTCCCCGTTTTTCACGTTTTATGACGCAATATCATTGAAAATGAATCCTTATATCCGGTTCCTCAAACAACTTCACAGTGTAATTGGCGAAAACAATATATGAATTAGGGTGGAAGACACCGACTTTCCCTATTGCGCTTTATATAAGCCATTTTGGTGCCCAAAATGGACCCCCCCCCCCCCAGGAAGTGAAGGAGGGGTCTGAAAATTCGAACCCCATCATTTTTGGCCAATTAGGACCCTTTTGAAGCCAAAACAGCAGAAAAATCAAATTTGGCAAAAAAATCCTACGGGATTACATTCCATACCGCACTATTAACCAAATTTTGGTTAAAACACCGCCTTTTCTGAGCAGTTGAGATGTCTACCTTTCTGATTATACCAATTTGATTGAGGCTTTTTAATGGACAAAATGTGTAATTTAGGACCCAATATTGACAATTTTTATCGCTAAACGCGGGATTTACGCTCAAGTGCGTCACATGACTCGTGTAATAAGTAATAGGGACTTTTAGATTTGCACGACGAGAACGTGTACTGCTAGCTGTGACATCCTTTTAAGGCAATGTGACGTCCTTTTAAGGCACTGTCAGTGCCTGGCAGTGCCTTATTATAGGACGTCATATTTTTGTTTTACAGGACAGCAGATTTTTTGTAATCTAATGATAATTTCCTTGTTATATACACAACAACTCTCCCATATCGAACATGCGTTGTCTAATATAGGTTGGATTATACATTTATACATTTTATTCAACACATTCGTATCGGTGAAATTACTGACCTTTTTTAAAGAAAATATTTTATAAGAAAAAAATCAGGACTAGTGTCATTGTCTAAATATAAATTACGAAGTAACAGAATCTATGATGGTTTAGATTTATTCAACAAACATATTGCCTTTTCTGCATTATTCTTATTATTTGTGCTGAAAGATGATACCAAAAACGTAATAAGAATGAATCTGGCGTCTTCCCAAAGCCTCAATTACAGGTCAATTGAGCGCTAATTTGAAATCATGCTAAAATTATTGTTATAGCTCGCCTTAGATAAGTTTGATACACAGATGGCTCCAACAGAGAAACGGCAACATTTTTGTAAATGGGCGCGCATACAGGCTACGAATGGCTGGGGGTGGCTACAAAGGCTACGATCAACGTCCAGTTTCAATTAGTTAATAGAGCAGAGAAACCCGAGGTACCATGAAAGTTAAAATGATTAAGTATGGTTAAATGACTGCGAAACTGGATGGCATTATATTACTTTGTCTTTTGAAAGACATATTGGTAATACGTAGTGAATTAACCTCCTCAATTGGCATGAAATCGGCGTAGAGGGCGTGATCACAATCTTCGCCGAAAACCTCAGCTAGAATGCCGGCAAATTTCTTTGCACGGATAGGTTGCAATGGGATCACGACTCTGTGTCAAAGAAAGACGGCAAATTGATTATAAGGAATTAATTTCCCGCTCCACTCTTAGTATTGCCATAGTATTGTAATAATGGCTGCTATGAGAGGCATAGTTGTTTTTATTGCTCAAGGGGAGGTTACATCGTGCTATCACCCCGAGGCGTGCCGAGGGTGATAGCACGATGTAACCTCCCCGAGAGCCCAAAAAACAACTTTGCCTTGAATATTAAAGCAGTCATTATAACTTTTATATAGTGAAAACAGGGTCATAGGATTACAAGGTCAATCATGGTAATAAAATCTGTGTTGATGAACTTGCACTGTTGCAGGACTAGGTATGCCAAATTGGTCAATTTAATCATTTCCAAATCGAGATTCAAACCTTTATTGCTTGTGATTCTGAAGGTGATACTCAAAAAATGAGGTGTCATATGAAAGAGCAGGTTTATTTCTATATTTCCAAATGGGCGTCATCTCGTCACTACATGTAGATCTAGGCGCCTAGCTACAATCGAGATCGGCGGTCGTCTGCGCTGTGTAATTTGTAGAAACTTAATCGCACAAAAAATGTATGGAATGCCGCGCGCGCTCCGCACAAACTAAGTAAACCAATGGGAATCGCAAGATAATGAGGATGAGGGTAAACAGTTTTAACTAGGCCCTGACTAAAATGTTGATAAGCATTAGAAGTATCATATGGCTCATCCATGATCGTCAATTCAGTTCAATTTATTTGGCATCATAACCAAAATAAAATTCATAAATACAGAATACAAAATAGGCCAGAATTTCGATGAAGCAACTTGTGTTTATAAATGAGGCCCCTTTCAAAGAAAAAAAAAAATAAAATAAATTTCAAGAAAAATAAAAACTTACAAGGTATGCATATTTAAAAGAATACAAAATGACCGAACATTTACTACAGCAGGTATCAACCATGAGTATGCATAAACCCAGAAACAAACAAGAGTAATACAAAAAAGAGAAGAGGAGAGTATGAACACGAAAAGAAAGGGAAAAGGTGGTAATGAAAAAAAAAGAAAGGGGCGAGGTGCGAATAATAAAGAGATGAAAGAGTATAATTAGTCAAGGATTAAATCATTTTAAAATGTAACATTTGAATACAATTTTAACACTTAGGTGAAAAGAAGGGGCATATACCGTTCAACAAACGTATCAAAATAGAGGAGTGACCAATTCTTCCAGGAAAATAAGACTGCCATCAACATAGGGCAGATCGAATGCTACAGCCATGGTGACTTTAAACGTAAACTTTAAATTAGATCTTGCAACTTTGGCTTCATCCCTCTCCTTCTAGTCTTTCTTTTTGTGGCGATTTATTTAGCACATAATATTTAACACTTAATTTTCTATGAGCTTAAAATTAAACGAATGCGCTCTACAATCTACATGAAAATGTCCATTAAGAGGTAAAGTAACACCACTTCATGCACAACGACACATCCAAACAAGAATTGTACACTACTGTAAGAAAAAGTATGTCTTTAAAGTGACTCGGTAACACTGTTAAAGGTTGATGAAAAAACTGCGAAATTTGTGTATGAAATGTTACTTATTATATTACTTCTTCTGTGCTAACCCTCTAACATGTAAAGAATCCTGAACAAATTCTCAAGCCACAAAGATATTTATGGTTTCCCTTTGAAGGTGTCACTGTGCAACACCGTCTAACAATACATTCCCCCAACCATTTTAGATTTTTCCCAACCGTTTTTACATGAAAAAAGACGTAAGACAGGCTTCTAAAAATCTGTCAACACCTTAATGTCAGGAATTGTAAATACAGCCAATTCATTGCTTTGTCACGATATACATTCACCTAAGATGTAATTAAATTTAATAATAATATAGTTACCATTCTTACCACGGAATATGTAACGTGTATGTGCATGCCTCAATCATTGAGAATTTACTCACTAATATCGCTGAAATGATTCTTCTCTTACCCCTTCTTCTTCATTTACTTCTTCATAGTAGTTGTAGTAGTAGTAGTTATGGCAGCAGTGTTATAATCAAAAGTAAATACATGTATCTTTTGGATTTTTTAAATTAAATTCTGTTTCAACCAGTCGCTGAATTGAAATTCAAAGAAAGAAAAAAAAAATTGTCATTAACATAATACTTGCCTATATGATCCATGGAAATATACACATGTAGATGGGTGTGCAAATGAGGGCTACGGTACTACCTATACCTACTTTTTGGGCAATACTACCCAAATCTATATTCTATTCATTAAAATGTGTTCATTGAATTTCATAAAACTCTATATCAGAGCCATCTTCAAAGGCACGTAGATCTTCCTCCAGACCATCAATATCTCAGGTAATTCATCTTCAGTGATATCAGATGTAGTCTCCTCTTCACTGTCACTAGCAGAATGGTCATCACCCTCATTTTCACTACCGTACATGTATTACTATCTTCTTAAGTTACAGATGCCATATTTACACAAAATAATCATCATTAACCCCCCTCCCCCAAAAAGGGCAAATAATAACAAGAAGGATATTTTCTGCAGTTTCAGGAGGTTATTCTATAATCTTCAAAGTTTTACTTTATATGATCATTAACTAGCATATTGGCTGATCACTATAAAAACAAAGTCAGACCAGCATATGCCAGGCTGTCCCTGGAAACAAATTTGAATACGTCATATATAACCCAGACAAATCAGGGGCCCATGTCTTCTCACCCCTAATACAAAACACACACGCTTTTCCTTCCTCTCGCAATAATACACAAGTGCACGTTTACACTCCATACAACATTTGTACATATGATTTTGTTTTTTTATATTTTGATTTTATTGTTTCACATTCCACGAGTTAATAGTTTACATATATATATATATATATACATGTATATATATATATACATTATTAAAGGTCAGCAAGATAAAGCATAATGACAACAAACAACGATGGCAGTAAATAAGCAGTAACGTGCAATATAAGGAACCTATTAAAAAGCAATGCTTGTATAATATAGGTTCCCAGACAATATACAAATGATTGTATTAAAACTTCCAATGCAATGAAGAGAGACGAATCTGGGAAATATGAATAATACACAATGAATACAGGTAAGTGGTTACATAATAGTCATAATAGTCATAAAAGTCACTCGAGCGAGGCAAAAGAAAGAAAGAAAAGAAAAAATAAAAATATATAAAAAAAATAACGATAATGAGCCTTACGCGTATGACTTCAAGAGGAAGTCTTTGGCCCGAATTCACAAAGGAGGTTTGTCGAAAAACCTAGGTTTATGTGCGTCATATGACGCGTTTCGATGCGTTTCAGACCAAGGTTCAGAGAAACCTTGGTCCGAAACGCGTCAAAACGAGTCATATGACGCACATAAACCTAGGTTTGTCAACAAACCTCCTTTGTGAATTCGGGCCAATGAGTTTACGCTTGAATGAATACAGCGAGGGTGATTAAATTAAATTTTCCAAAATGAAGTGTGTAGGTTATTGAAAAATGAAAAATGTATGATTGCCTGGTAGAATAAGAATGAATCTCACTAATTCAACAACAAAAAAAAACATTAGTGAAAACACTCGGCAATTCGCCTTTGTTAAGTTGATACATACATATCCCTACAAAATAGTGATTTAGTTCCGTTACTTTCAATAACCTGTTAGAAAGAAATAATGGATTTGTATGTGCCAACAAATGGGCAGAAGATATTATCCTTAAAGCTCTTTTTTTGTATTTTGAGTATGGAATCAATTTTTGGAAGAATTTCCCCAGACTAATATTCCGTAACTTAAATATGTTAATAATAAAGTAGAATACATGTATAATAATTTCAAAATATGGGGAGGAAAATTGAATTTGTGGTAACTCCTAGATTTCTTGAAAGCAATTTACATAAGTAGTCAATGTGGACTGTCCATGTTAATTTACAATCATGTAAAGACCAAGAAATTTTGTTGAGTCCATTTTTCTTAACTCATTGCCATTCATGAAAACATCACCAGGTAAAGTTTGCAGTGAATTACTAAAAACCATGTAACTTGTCTTTTTGAAATTAAGAGATAACTTAATTACTTGTACCCAATCCCATACACATCGTAATTCAGAATTTAATTCATCAAGAATGATGTAAGGATTATCGTGAGTAAAAAATAATATTGTGTCATCTGCAAATACAAGAAAGGAGAGTATATTGGAAGAGTTTTTAAAATACCTGATGTATACAATAAAAAGACGTGGGCCCAAAAGGAAACATCGAGGTACACCGCAATTGATGGGTTGAATTTTAGAATTGAAATTATGAATAGACACAAATTGATTCCTGTTTGTAAGATAACTTCTGAACCATTCCAAGGCCCTTCCACAAATTCCATAGTGAGAGAGTTTATATAAAAGTATTTCTTGGTTAATCGTGTCAAAGGCCTTGGAGAAGTCCAGAAAGATACCAGGAAAGTGAGACCTCCTGTCAACTGCCTTTGTAACGTTATCTATTAATAATATTATTGCATGCACAGTTGAATGCTTTTGACGAAAACCGAACTGGGAATTGGTGAAAATATTACAACTGCTGAGTTACTTTATAGTGCGAAAATAAATTATAATTTTGAGGACTTTTGAGAATGAAGTCAAAAGTAATTTTGGACGATAATTACCTAATTCGTCTTCTGAACCTTTTTTGTAGATGGGTATTACTTTAACGACCTTCATCTTATCAGGGACAACACTATCCTGCAAAGACAAATTAGAGATATGTGTCAAGGGGGAAACAATTTTATTTATATATTTTTTGGTGAAGATCATATGAGAAACCGTCAAAGCCCGAACTTTATTTCGCCGGTAGGTTTGTAACTATATTAATGATGTCAGGTTCAATGACTTGTGAAAAAAATAGAGACTAAGGGTTTCGTAAAATTCTGTGTTCTTGGGTTAAAATCCTTTACAATAATGTTATCAGTTGGGTGATGAACGGGGGACACTCAACAGGATATTTTGAAGTTCAAAGAGGAATAAGACAAGGTGACCCTTTATCTCCATATTTATTTTTAATAGTTATCGAACTTTACTCTCTCGCAAACGTAGCGATTTTGTGCTCTCATATATAAGAGCAGAAATTTGTGGCGACAAACTCCTACTAGAAACTATATAGTAGCGACATTTACAATAGCGAGTTAGATCGCTATACTTGGCGCTTTCCTACTAGTAGTGGTAGAATTCAAATAGCGAGTTAGATCGCTACGGCTGCTGCGCTCTCCTATATAAGAGCGAAATCCAAATAGCGAGTTAGATCGCTACAGTTGGCGCTCTCCTACTAGTACATACTCTTACTAATATCTATATAGTAGCGATTTCTGTAGTAGCGAGTTAGATCGCTATAGTTTACGCTCTCCTACTAGTAGTGGTAGAATTCAAATAGCGAGTTAGATCGCTACGGCTACTGCGCTTTCCTATAATAATAAGAGCGAAATCCAAATAGCGAGTTAGATCGCTATACTTGGCGCTTTCCTACTAGTAGTGGTAGAATTCAAATAGCGAGTTAGATCGCTACGGCTGCTGCGCTCTCCTATAATTATAAAAGCGAAATCCAAATAGCGAGTTAGATCGCTACAGTTGGCGCTCTCATACTAGTACATACTCTTACTAATATCTATATAGTAGCGATTTCTGTAGTAGCGAGTTAGATTGCTATAGTTTACGCTCTCCTACTAGTAGTGGTAGAATTCAAATAGCGAGTTAGATCGCTACGGCTACTGCGCTCTCCTATATAAGAGCGAAATCCAAATAGCGAGTTAGATCGCTAAAGTTTGCGCTCTCCTACTAGTAGTAGTAGAATTCAAATAGCGAGTTAGATCGCTACGGCTACTGCGCTCTCCTATATAAGAGCGAAATCCAAATAGCGAGTTAGATCGCTAAAGTTGGCGCTCTCCTACAAGTAGTAGTAGAATTCAAATAGCGAGTTAGATCGCTACGGCTACTGCGCTCTCCTATATAAGAGCGAAATCCAAAAAGCGAGTTAGATCGCTACAGTTGGCGCTCTCCTATACTAGTACATACTCTTACTAATATCTATATAGTAGCGATTTCTGTAATAGCGAGTTAGATCGCTATACTTGGCGCTTTCCTACAAGTAGTGTTATAATTCAAATAGCGAGTTAGATCGCTACGGCTACTGCGCTCTCCTATATAAGAGCGAAATCCAAATAGCGAGTTAGATCGCTATACTTGGCGCTTTCCTACTAGTAGTGGTAGAATTCAAATAGCGAGTTAGATCGCTACGGCTGCTGCGCTCTCCTATATAAGAGCGAAATCCAAATAGCGAGTTAGATCGCTACAGTTGGCGCTCTCCTACTAGTACATACTCTTACTAATAACTATATAGTAGCGATTTCTGTAGTAGCGAGTTAGATCGCTATAGTTTACGCTCTCCTACTAGTAGTGGTAGAATTCAAATAGCGAGTTAGATCGCTACGGCTACTGCGCTTTCCTATAATAATAAGAGCGAAATCCAAATAGCGAGTTAGATCGCTATACTTGGCGCTTCCTACTAGTAGTGGTAGAATTCAAATAGCGAGTTAGATCGCTACGGCTGCTGCGCTCTCCTATAATTATAAGAGCGAAATCCAAATAGCGAGTTAGATCGCTACAGTTGGCGCTCTCATACTAGTACATACTCTTACTAATATCTATATAGTAGCGATTTCTGTAATAGCGAGTTAGATCGCTATACTTGGCGCTTTCCTACAAGTAGTGTTATAATTCAAATAGCGAGTTAGATCGCTACGGCTACTGCGCTCTCCTATATAAGAGCGAAATCCAAATAGCGAGTTAGATCGCTATACTTGGCGCTTCCTACTAGTAGTGGTAGAATTCAAATAGCGAGTTAGATCGCTACGGCTACTGCGCTCTCCTATATAAGAGCGAAATCCAAATAGCGAGTTAGATCGCTAAAGTTGGCGCTCTCCTACTAGTAGTGGTAGAATTCAAATAGCGAGTTAGATCGCTACGGCTGCTGCGCTCTCCTATATAAGAGCGAAATCCAAATAGCGAGTTAGATCGCTATACTTGGCGCTTCCTACTAGTAGTGGTATAATTCAAATAGCGAGTTAGATCGCTACGGCTTCTGCGCTCTCCTATATAAGAGCGAAATCCAAATAGCGAGTTAGATCGCTAAAGTTGGCGCTCTCCTACTAGTAGTGGTAGAATTCAAATAGCGAGTTAGATCGCTACGGCTGCTGCGCTCTCCTATATAAGAGCGAAATCCAAATAGCGAGTTAGATCGCTAGAGTTGGCGCTCTCCTACTAGTACATACTCTTACTAATATCTATATAGTAGCGATTTCTGTAATAGCGAGTTAGATCGCTACACTTGGTGCTCTCCTATTAGTAGAAGTAGAATTCAAATAGCGAGTTAGATCGCTATACGGCTGATGCGCTCTTCTATATAAGAGCGAAATCCAAATAGCGAGTTAGATCGCTACGGCTGTTTGCCACTACTACTAGGAGAGCGCCAACTGTAGCGATCTAACTCGCTATTTGAATTTTCCACTATTAGAAGGAGAATGACGCAGCTGTAGCGATCTAACTCGCTATTTGAATTTCGCTCTTATATAGGAGAGCGCAGCAGTCGTAGCGATCTAACTCGCTATAACAGAAATCGCTACTATAGGTATTAGTAAGAGTTTGTACTAGTAGGAGAACGCCAGCTGTAGCGATCTAACTCGCTATTTGAATTTCGCTCTTATGTAGAAGAGCGCAGCAGCCGTAGCGATCTAACTCGCTATTTTAATTTTGCCACTATTAGTACTGTAGTATAATAGAGCCAACTATAGCGATCTAACTCGCTATTTCAGATTTTGCTACTATATAGTTTCTAGTAGGAGTTTGTCGCAACAAATTTCTGCTCTTATATATGAGAGCATAAAATCGCTATATTTGCGAGATTGTTGTTTCCCGTTATAAAGGAAAGATGAGAGTATTGAAGGAGTAGGATTTGGGAGTAGAGAAATCAAACAAGTATTGCATGCAGATGATATTAATTCTTTTGTTAAGATATGGAGTCAATTAATAGAGTGAAGAGAGTTTTCAAAAACTATGGAAAATTAACTGGATTGAAGATAAATATGGTTAAGGCAAATTGCCGGGTTTACCTGTGTTTGGACTTTGGATACAACATGTACAAATCCTAGGGGTATATTTCGCACGTTATTCCTATATAAAAGATGAATTGAACTATAAGGACATTTTGAGCAAAATCAAGAGACTAATCTGTTGATGGAAGCAACGAGATTTAACGATGTATGGCTTAATTGTTTAAAATGTATGTATTTTCAATACTAAATTATGTTTCGTCTCTTATGACAGTCCCACAGAGCATTTTTGAAGAAATCGAAAAGATTTCTTTTAATTTTATTTGGGGAGAGAGATACAGAATAAAACGGAAAATATTGTATCAAGATTACGGCGTTGGGGGACTCAGAGTAACGAATTTCAAGGTATTTGTCAAGACTCAGAGAATAATGTGGATCAAACGGTTGCTCTATGGAGAAAAGTATTCAGGTTGGAAAGTAACCTTTGACCATTCGTTCAGATCACTGGGTGGTCGATTTTTATTTCTTTGTATTTATGATATTAATGAAATGGATTAGAATGGTATACCATTGTTTTATAAAGACATGTTGAAAGCATGGCAATAATTAGATAAATATAGACTTTGGAGAAAATAAGAGTAATCCGGTTTTTTTTTAATAATAAGTGTATATGTCTCAGCAATAAAACATTTTTTTATTGTCGAATTATTTCAGAAAGGTATACTTCAAGCATCAGATATAATCGTGAGAGGTCATTTAAAACCAATCTTGCATTTCTATAATTTGGGGGTTGCAACTAAAAGCTTGCATAGAATTCAAAATATCTTTTCAGCAATCAGAGAAGAATGGATACAAAGTGATTTTATGGAAGTGGACATGAAAGACTTAAAATAGAATTGATGATATTTGGACGTTTACAGAAACTATGTGATATCAACTCTAGGCGGTTATATGATTACTTTATTAAAGAATTTTATAAAGATTACATGTTATAGACGATAACTGTAAATATGATCTTGGAATGAGGGAGTTGAAAGAAACATTCACAAGGATGAAATGTGCAATGTTATGTAATAAACAAAGAGAGTTTCAATACAAACGCTCACAAGTTGCTGTTTATACGAAAAGAGAGCTCTTTAAATTTGGTTTTGAGTCAGAACATTTTTGTTCCTTTTGTAGACAAGAAGTAGAGACATAACACAATTATTTTAGATTGTCATAACGTTAAACGATTATGGCAGGAGGTAATTAAAAAGTAACATTTAATCGAAGTTCGCAGTGATGAGTAAAAACCCATTTTTATGGGAATATCCGGCAATACTACCAGAATATTTGTAATAAATTGTATCATATTTCTAGTAAAGTATATCATTATTATTTCTAGAAAACAAGGAACTCTGCCATCTGTACAGAAAGTAATACATATGGTAAAAAAAGATTACAGAGACGAGGAATATATAATAGCCTTCAAAACGAGAAAACTGGGGATGCACTTACAGAAATGGGAACAAGTCGATGTATGTTTACTTTAATGGATGTGGGTTTTTTCTCTCTCTCTCTTTCTCTTGTACAGGTGTACAAACCGGAATAGGTTGCATGTAGTTGGGTTGGCGTGAAAGGGTGTGTTGGTGTGGATGTGTAGAGGTGGGGGTGTCATGAGTTTATTCGGTGCGAGTTGAGGTTGTGCGAGTGTGTGATTGGGTGGGACTATGTAACTTCATACCTTCATCTATTGTTATTTTGATTATAAACTGTTATATGAAATACACAAATGTACAATCATGTATAATTTGAGATTTGTCTATGTCTATTGTTCATTGATTGGTGTAATTTATGAAGTGTGTGGTATCGAACATCTTCTTTTCTATGACTTATTGTGATAATTTTTTGTAATGTGAATATATGAGGAAGGAAATAAAATATCATTTAAAACAAAAAATATAGCATTGACTATATCTCTGTATAATACACATGTTATTGATTGAATTATGTTTGAATGTTTCATGAATCATGATGAAGATCGTATGCACAAGGTTGGAAGGTGAATGAAAGGAATGAATCACCATTACTTCCAGTGTATCATCACTAATGACGATCTCCAAGGTAAAAACCAATGAATTTACTTTCCAAATCTCTAATACTTACTCATTTGTGATGACACAATATACCAAACACCTATATGTATGTGCTTCGAGTGCTACGTATGATGAAAAATGAAATACAGTAAGGCCATGTCCAAAATATTGTTTTAAATTTTTAATATCTTTTCAAATAGGCAAAAAATCCACTGTGAACAAAAATTACCTTAAAATCAGTACAAGTCTGATGTTATAAAGCTGACCGTAAAGCCAAATGAGAAAACGGCTTGCTTTAACTTCAAATATAGTATTTGCCAAAATTTAGCTACTCAATAACAGTTATTAACAAAACCCTAGAAATGTCAGGCAATTTAGATGTAAATTCATTTCGTTTGACCCCGTTGTACTGTATCAAAATGCGTATCATATCCGATTTGTTTAAACTTTGAGGATATTTCAGCACAATAGAAATGCCTGGTAAGGACTAAAATCTTCACAAGCCGATTTTCGTATACCCTAGGATAAAATCTTGTGTATTAAGCACTAGATACCAGCAGATACAACATGACAAATTTACAAAAAGGTCATTTATGTTTATACCTCTCGGTAATTATACTAGTTCTTCCATGGTCCATGCCCCCACCCCACCCCACACGTTTGTAAAGGGGTGTCTCAAAAGAGAGCTTATCTCGAGGGCAGACCATGTGGTCTGCTAAAGTATATGCTATGTTAGCTGATGAGTATGGTCCCAATGATACAGACAGGTGATTCATGTTGCCATACGCCGTCATGGTGAGTCCTGGCTCTGGGAATGTGGGCTCTCACAGATGACATTAATTTGAAATGACATTTCTAACGTACGTGTAGAAAGCATTGTACTCTACGGGGATGCAGACCAGGGGAGTGTTTCACAAAGACTAAGATCGACTTTAAGTTGGACTTAAGTATGGCGGGCCCTTCATGCCATTGGTTGCTATCCCCATTGGTCTCTAAATTATAATCTTTAGATAATATTTTTTCCTTCTATAATGAACTATCAACAAATGTAAATTATGTAGACTTGAGACCACGATTTGTACGTCCCTTGAAATACAAATGCCAGTAAATGGTAAGAGCAAACAATGGCATGAACGGCCTGTTATACTTAAGTCCAACTTAAAGTTGATCTTAGTCTTTATGAAACACCCCCATAGCCTTTACTCCGTGATTGCGGCGGAATATGTATCTTAGTATCTGGAGGGGACAAAAGATAAATAAGGCATAGTTGGACATCATGCATACGATTAAAGATTATTTTACAATCATAGCTAGGTTATTCAAGATCCAGGACCAAATTGCGTTGTGGTGATTTCTGGAGGGAGACATGGGGCAGTCCCATTCTAATTTTCAAATGTGTATCTTGAGTATAAGAGTTATTAGTGCTCTTAACAAAAAAATGCCCATCATGCGATTATTATTAATGACTATGATTATGTCGTTATGAAATGTAGCATAATTACAAAGAAAAACCCGTTTAGATTTTGATTCGAAACTATGCATGAGCAAAGTTGGTCCCAATAATTGTCTTAGATTTGAATAACATGTTTTTTAATCTTAACTACTTTATACAGTGTTACTACAATTAAGTAATGTTTTGGAAAGAGCACTTTAATTAACATTGTTGGTGAATACCTAAAAAGTTTTCTATTTTAGCAAAGACATGAGTGAGGGGGGGGGGGCGATAAGATAACATTTGGAGTTTGAGTGGTGGCGAAACTTTCTGCAAGATGATGATGTATACGTTAAGATAGATACTGCCCGGACCTCCTCATATTCAGGCAGTGAAATGTCCGAATAGTCTCATTTTCAGCATAAAATGATGTCCAACATTTTGCGGACAATTAGGAAACTGAAACCTTCGTGCAAAAAGCTCTAGCCCCCACTCGCGAAAATGTGCCAGTAAGTCTATGTACTTTCTTTAGTTTAACCAAGGAGCTTGGTCTAAATCAAACCTCTTTGGTTTAACATGTTCATGTTTCTTCTCCTGTATTATTGACTGTAAAATTGCTAACATTTCTCTCTGTAATTGTCATTATTATTTTTGCTTTGTTTTCTTTCAAGCATTTCCTTGAAAATATAGGCCTATGATTATAAGAAGTTATCTCGTGATTACATCATTAGTGTTTTCTGGAGCTAATGGGTCATATGAAGTTGATGAAACGTAGAGTCGTACTCTCCTTTCATACGAGAGTCGTGTTAGACAAGTTGCAGTCCGATAGTGTAGACTATCAAGCAAGCGAATGAAAATGGGAGCAGCCCGGTCTGATCATGGTCTGATGCGCTCTCGTAACGTACGGAGTCGCTTGACATGCCTGATGCGGGTGTGTGTGTGTGTGTGTGTGTATTATTATTATTTTTTTTTTACAGACGTGTATCAATCAGATATGATTATTTACGTCTGGGGACCGACCTTGAACGTCACCATCCGAAAGACGTGACTCAGTTTCGAACCGGGGTCGCCTGAGCCAGTTTGTAGACGAAGACAGAGAGCTGACCAAGTGCCGCTAGACCAACTCACATCTCTCACGCGGGATGCGCGGGAGTGCAAGATAAAGTAGACGATATAGGTTCACAAGGCAATACATTCATAATTTCATTCAGCGTAGGTTAACCTGAATATAAGCGCCATATTTCGGAGATAACCAGTATTTAAACAGTCAGATATACAGGTAAGTTTTTCTTGTCATTTTTTTCCATATAATCGTCAATGTCTTACGTCACTTCGTTCGTGAATAGTGTTAGTGAATGTGTGAACTGTTATCGTTCATTGAAACTGTTCCGATCTTTCATATGGGAGATACGATGTTACAGCTAGGTTTAATAGCTGATACCCTTGGCGTAACATTGTTATTCGGACGTGTAAATATATATTCATTTTGGGATTCTGAATCTCGTTTCACATGAGGCGTTACTTTGATGATGTCATTATTACATGCGCTGATTTAGCATATACAGGAAATAGATTGCATGCACCAGGAGTTTCAAGTAACGTCTCCTCTCTTTTATTTTTATTTTTTTTTCACCTAAATTCATAATTTCTTTGCTACATATTTGTTTTGTTTATTGAATTTCTAAGTATACTTTGTTCAAGACATATTGTAAAACAGCATCTAAGGAACTAATTACACTATGAACAGGCCGGAAAAAAATGACTTGAAATGATCTTGCTAATGGCTTCAATGCAAGCAAAATGTATTAAAACAGTCTACTGTTGTTCGCGGACAAACGGTCTTTTTAAATAAATCTTATGGCATTTTTGTAAAGAAGATCATTACAAGACTAGTGTAAGACTGTTCGTGTACTGCATGGGCCTATGGCAAAGGTCGTGGGTCTTTTTTTTTTTTGTCTGACAGTTTTATTACGGTCATAATTCAAACCGATACGACTAGAAACGATCTTAATTTTAAATCATTTTGATTCTCGGTGGAAGGCCGTGGTTCGGAAGACCCGACCACTTACTGGATTATGTATTCATACACGTTGCACCATCTATTGATTTCCCTCTCTCTCTTTTTCATTTCATTTCATTTCATTTTTATTTTTTCATTTCCAACAAAATACAATACATAATAACAAATACAATGTAAAATGCATACAAAACATAGTTACATTTGTAATAAACAAATCTTAACAGTAATTTATACATTTGAGGAAGACAAAAATGGTAAATTTAACTGCATTTATATTTTGAGGAAATTGAGAGGTCCACTGAAAAGCAGAGCTTGTAAATTGTGGACCCCTCGGATAATAATTAGTGTGAAAAGAGTATGAAATACATAATCAATGAAAGAAGAAGAATAGCGGCCAACAGAGTCAACATTTATTAAAACACGTAATGACTGTAAACAAGAAGACGTAAACAATTACATGACGAAGAAAGAACAGAAAAAAGAAGAAGAAAAAAAAATGTGGGCTGCGTTTGGAGGGAAGGAGAGGATAGAAAAGGAAAATTGTAGAGATCTAGTACGAAATGTAGGGAGCGCACAAAATCCTTGAGATAGCTGAAACAAAAAGAGCAAGAACATGATGGCAAGTAGTTTTGTTTGTTAGAGATGGGCAGAAGAAAAGAGGGGAAAAAATTGGAGAGTAGATGTTCTGCCACAATAAATTTCTAAATATTATATGATTGTAATAAGGAAAACTTATTTTTAAAAGCAATTAATAAAGGGGAAGTTTTCAAATCGTTATGCAGAGTATTCCAAAATTTAGGGCCTTCAAAAATAAACGTGTTCTGTGCAGAACATGTTCTCAAAAGAGGTAAGTGAAACTTATCGGATTGTCGAGTGGGGTATCTATGAACAGCATGGTTTTTAAGAAACATATCATTAAACACAGAAGGCAGTATACCACTTTTGTAATTAAACATAAATTGACCGAGCTGAAATAAGTACAAATCCTTATTTTTTAAGATGTTATTTAAAAAAACAGAGGATCAGTATGGGAGCGTATGGGGGCATTACAGATTATACGTATAACTCTCTTTTGCAGCAATAGAACTCTTTCCAACAATGTATGATGTGTATTGCCCCAAACTAGAAGACCGTAATTCAAATATGGTAAGATCAATGAAGAATACAGCAAAACCTGTGGTCACGCATGCTTACAGTATTTCTACATGACTAAGACCCCCGGGGCTCATCTGACCGTTATTAAATGCCTAAAAACCCTGAGCTTCCGGGGGCTCTGCCCTTTGGACCCTGCCAAGGGCCCTAAGGCGGGCCCCTGGATGCTTATCTGATCGTAATTTAATGCTTAAAACCCCTGAGCTTCTGGGGGCTCCGCCCCGGACCCCACTCCAATTAGTGACCTGCATGCCAGTGACACAAATAAGGTATCATAATATGCTCATCTGAAAGTAATTAAATACCTAATACCCCTGAGCTTCCGGGGGCTCCGTCCCTGGACCCCACCAGGAGCCCTAAGCCAGGCCCCTGGTTGCTCATCTGACCTTAATTAAATGCCTGAAACCCATGAGCTTCGCGGGGCTTCGTCCCTTGACCCCCACCGGGGCTAATTTGCCCCTGGACCCCACGCCAATTTACGTTCCACTTGCTTTGCTCTACCTGATCGTTAATAATTTAGCCCCTCCCTCCCCCACTTTGAAAAAGTCCGCGGGGCCTTCATATAACATGTAAGAATGGTGGTGATGCCGATTTTTCTCTCCCCCAAAAAAGTTTGTGGTCATTACGCCACTGCTCACTCGTCCTCGCATTTCGTCACCCCGGTCATAAAAAGAAATCGCCGCCCCTGGGTATAACAGTGTTGATACAAAAAATTGGAAAATGATCGGATATGTCTGAATAGATCAGGCCACGTTTCACATTAACTGGGATAGCATTTGTGAAAATGTTATCAATTAATGTTGCTGTGCTATTCGTTATACGAGTAGGCTTTGTTATTAATGGAAGTAAGTCATATGAAAATATCATGTTTAAATAGTCACTGGTTTTGTTATCAGAGTCATAATTGAGCAAGTCTATATCAAAGTCACCAAGAAGATAAATTTCTTTTTTCTCACAATGGATATCGTTGAGGTATTTGTCAACTCTAGCATGAAAGTGGGTAATATCAGTATCTGGAGCTCTGTATAAAGATCCAACAATTATGGACTTTCTTTTATCCTGTAAAATTTCAATAAACAAAGATTCACATATTATATCACTGAGAGGTCACTAAGAACATTGAACTTCAGTGAGTCCATTATATACAATGCTACTCCTCCACCAGTTTTTATATGCCTGCAATTATGAACACGATTGTAACCATCAATCTAAAAGCCATTTATAACTGTATTTGTTTTAAACCATGTTTCAGATATTGCGATAACAGAGAAACTATATTCCAAAGACTTCAATAAAATAAGCAATTCATCAAAGTTACGCTGGAGACTTCTTGCATTAAGATGTAATATGGAGAGTCCTTTGTTTTGGTTTGAACATTTTGCAACAAAATTGTCAGAAAACAAATATTCACAATTTCTGTTGTCCATACTGGACTGCGTACCATCGTCAGTTTCTATATTTATAGAGAGATTCTGATTGAGTTCACTATTTGAACTGATTTGGAATAGGTTGAATTTCAAATAATAAAGTTTTTCCATGTATATATTTCGATTAAGGTGGAAAAAAAACTGTAGAGTGCATAATATAATGGTTGAAAGGAAACAATTCAGAGTAACAACGCATGCAGTAGTCAAAATTACAATTTCTAGACTCATCATTCACAAATATTTGGCATAGCTTACAATATTCTTACATATTTAGTAGAAGAAGTGGAAAAAGACCCACGGGCAAAAACAGTCACACACCAAACACTCCTCAGACACTCTTAACAAAAAAAATAATGTAAAAATATAAAAATTCAAGAATAATGGTAAGTACATAAATGCTAATTGAGTAAATATGCGTAAAAGATTTAAAAGCGGGTATGCCGCAAGGAGCATAGCTGTGAAAAGGTTTACATCATGTAAATTGAGATTTGACCAAGTTACGTATTGCATCAAGGTAAAATATTGCATCATTCATCATACTATAGAATTCTGTAGGGAATGATCCCTTTACACCTATGTCAATCACTTGCACATAGTACTATGACCTACATTTACGGTACATGCAGATTCTATGTTTATGTAAGAAGAAAAATATACTGTATTGAAATCCATGAGAACTTTATATAAACAAAGAGTTATTAGGTGATATGTTCAATTTTTACAGGGACTTTAGATCGTCAGTAAATGAGATGAGGCATTTCTTACTTCCATCTGCTCTTGGTTGAATAAAAACTCGGCCATCGGCTGTCCAAGCAGATTTAACTTTTTCGTGTTTCTGTGCATGAATCAACAGTTGTAGGGTTTTTTTTATGTCAGATCCTCGTGTACAGATATTCCTGATCCTTTCAACAGACGCCGATTTAAAGGGCAAGTCCACTCCAAAAATAACTGACTTTCAATAAAAGCAGAAAAATCAGACAAACCAATCAAAAAAAGTTTGAGCAAAATCGGATAACTAATAAGAAAGTTATGAATTTTTGAAAAAGTATGTAAAACTATGAAACAATGGGAATCACAACACAAATTGCCAAGATGGTTATCAGTTTGTGACGTCATGTCCTCACAACTTATCAATTGCTTTATATAGTTTAATCCCATTAATTTCCCTTTTTATCCGCCAAAACTTGATTTCCCATGCCTTTGCCCAGGTTATATGATTTGTATCATATTGCGTGCATGACATTTCACAAAATCTTTTATGAAATTTGAAGAATTGATACTATTTTCTGAATATTGTATATTCATAATTATTGATTTTTATATAAATAGTTTATCAAAATTCACATTTTTCATGATTTAACTGGAAAAATTACTCTATATTAGTGCATCCACACAAAAACATATTACTATCAATCTAACTTGGATGCTGGTGTGAAGAAATAAGATTCTTAGGGAGAAAATAGGAAATTTATATTATCAATATAAAGAAAATAATTAGTGGATAGTGAGGACATGACGTCACAGACTCATGAGTGAGTTGCCAATTTGTCTAGTGATTTCAAAGTTTTTCATGTCATTACAAATTCATAACTTTCTTATTAGTTATCCGATTTTGCTCAAACTTGTTTTGATTGGTTTGTCCGAGTTTTCTGCTTCTATTGAAAGTAAGTTATTTTGGAGTGGACTTGCCCTTTAAATCTTATGAAATACATCTAAACAGTGCGTAATGTCTTTGCTATGGGTAGAGAGATGAAAAAATATAGTATGGTCTTCATATTATAGCACTGGGAGTAATTTATCTTTCCTGACTTTTATTTATTATGCATTATACGTTTACGTTCTCCATAGGAGGCATGATGAGAAAAAGGTACATCGGTGCCCATTTTCGCCAGCTAGGGGCTGACGTCTTCTGCCCGAATATCTCCATCCAGATTTCAAATAATTGAAGCAAGCAAACACCTTCATCATCAAAATATACATTATATTAGATATCAAATTACAAATGAACGACCTGGCTGTCCAAATATGAGGGTGCCGTTGCTCGGATATGATTTTATTCACCTCGTTGGCCAGGTAGATTTTTTAGACAGTAGTGTGAGACATTTTCTTCTTCGTGAAACCAGATCCGTGTGTATCTGGTGTTGCGCATGCGTCGGGTCGTCTCACGTCGTCAGGCCAAATTTGAGAACGCGTTCACCCACGATTTGAGGTTCGTCAGAAAACTCGAACCCCGTCGTCAAAATGACGCCATCTTGCTATATCGCAGCGTAAATCAGAAAGGAAAGACAGAAAGAGAAAATGATAAAGACTAGATAATGGACAGATAGAAGAGAAGATTAAAGATGGAAAAACAAAGAATAACATAAGGAATGGTAGGAAGAAAATGATAGAACGATAAAAAACAAAGAATTACATAATAAAAGGTGATAGAAGGAAGAAACAAAGAATAACATGAGAAAAAATAGAAAGAGAAAAGGATAAAGAATAAATAATGGAAAGATAGAAGAGAAGATGAAAGATGGAAGAAACAAAGAATAACATAAGGAAAGACAGAGAGATAAAAATGATAAAGAATAGATAATGGAAAGATAGAAGAGAAGATGAAAGATGGAAAAACAAAGAATAACATAAGGAATGGTAGGAAGAAAATGAAAGAACGATAAAAACAAAGAATTACATAAGATAACGTGATAGAAGGAAGAAACAAAGAATAACATGAGGAAAGATAGAAGGAAAAAATTATAGAATGGTAACAAAAAACAATTACATAAGGAAAGTCAGAAAGAGAAAATGATAAAGACTAGATAATGGAAAGATAGAAGAGAAGATTGAAGATGGAAAAACAAAGAATGACATAAGAAAAACAGAGAGAGAAAATTATAGAAGGAAAACAAAGAATAACATAACGAAAGATAGAATAAAATGATAGAATAATAAACGAAGAATAACATAAGAAGTGAAAGAAGGAGAAATTGAATAAGCGCTAGCAGAGACCAAATGTTACGTCATCGTGTAGAGAACGGGCGTCGACTTCATACGAAAAGGGTTATAAAGTAGTGAACAGGACGGGTTGACTACAGCCAATTCGCATCGTTAGAGGACGGGAACGGCGTCCTCGTCCACACAAACGAAAAGCCCCTAATGAGAGTTTAGGACGACATTGAGAGTTGAAAGTCCCGTTGTTAATCATCCCGTCTGTACAATAACATGTGCGATAACCATCATCTGTGGCCTGCATCGGTACAATTGTTAACTGTGGGCCGATACACAAGGGTTTGTGTAATGATACTAGACTTGCACCCATGTAGTACTCTGCCGAATATCACGAACCCTTCTACTCAAGAACAGTCACAGCTGCCTGTCAACATGTATGTACTAGCCACACTCATTGTAGCTAAGTTATCTGAATACCCGACTGTTCATAATCCCCGGCCCCTATATGTGCCATTTCTTGGCTGGATACATCAACCCAACTTTCAACTTCTGTCTGCGAATTCATGTCAAATTGCACGTTGCCATGGAAGACGCAAATTTCTCCTAAAGTCACGATTGGTTGCTGTGAAAGTGAAGTTCCGAACCTGAATGACCCCTGCGCTGCCCTCTGATTGCCAATGTATAATTATGCGTAGAGCTCCTCAGTTCTTCGTGCTTTGCTAGTCTCTCCATCAGCATCTAATGATTTCAGTGCAAAGATCCATAACAAATCTGAATATGCAGAATTTCGCTCGTTCAAAAATCTTGATGAGGATAAATTTTACAGTGAATTGAGAAGTACTCCGTGGCAGGTCATAAAATATATACATAATGTTGATGATGCGTGGGATATGTGGTTGACTCTATTCAATAATATAATCAACAACCACATACCAGTACGTAAAAAGCGGATAAGAAAAAAGGCATGTCCATGGATATCTGACGAGATTGTTTTATGACGGAACGTGATAAAGTTCTCAAAGCTGCTAAAGCTAACAAAAGTGATGAACTTTGGGACACCTACAAATATCTAAAGAATACAGTTATTCATCTCATGAGAAAAAGAAAAAGAGAATATAATGCAGACCAGATTTCTCAAAATCATAACAACAGTAAGCAAATTTGGAGATGTTTGAGAGGCCTTGTGCCTAAGTCATTACCTATTTCTCCCAATACCATAAGCGTTGATGGAGCAAGTGTGTCGGACACTGCAAATATTGCTGAAGCATTTAATGACTTTTTCATTTCTAATGCTAGTAAGATTACTAAGGACCTGCGGAGGAATACGTCTCAAGTAAGAGTAGACGAGGACAATGGTATTGGTCCAACTCATTTGCAATTTAATTTAAATTTGATTACCAAGTATTTTGTATTGAAACAGATTGATAATCTCAGTATTGATAAAGCAACTGGTGAAGATCACATTAGCTGTAAACTTTTAAACATGACGAAGAATGTTATCGCAGAGTCTCTTTGTGATATACAAATCCCTGTCTACAGGAGTTGTTCCACATGAATGGAAAAAGGCTCGGGTAGTACCTATATTTAAATCTGGAGATATTTCTTCTTTGAATAATTACCGCCCCATTTCAATATTACCCATCGTGAGTAAAATTATTGAAAGGGCCGTCCATCAACAACTCAGTGAATTCTTGGACGAGAATCAATTATTACACCCTAATCAGTCTGGTTTTAGACCTAAACATTCAACAGCTACTGCCCTTGCAAAACTTGTAAATCAATGGTCGTTGAATATTGATAACAAAGAAATTTCTGGAGTTGCCTTCATAGATCTTCGGAAGGCTTTTGATACTGTTGACCATGAGCTACTTTTACATAAACTAACTTGTATAGGTTGTAGTAATAGGACTATTTATTGGTTCAAATCATAATTAGGTGATCGACAACAAGTGACCCAATTCAAAGGAGCCAAGTCGCATCCATCAACCATCAAATTAGGTGTGCCACAAGGTTCAATTCTTGGTCCCCTTTTATTTTCAATTTATGTTAACAGTCTACCTGAATGTACTCCTGAAGGTATCATAGATATGTATGCTGACGATACGACACTTACCGTCAGTGCAAATGATGCAACTGTTGTGGAAGAAAAATTAACTGTTGCATTAAATAGAGTCATGGCATGGATTAAGGAAAATCGTCTCGTTCTTAACACTGAAAAAACATGTGTAATGATAATAGGCTCTCGTGCTAATCTCAGGAAAATTGAATCTTTCACAATTTCATTAAATGGCAATTTGATTAAAAGAGTTCAATTCACATAATGCTTAGGCCTTTTGATAGATGAAGAATTGAAATGGTCTAAACAAATCGAAAACGTAAGTAAACTTACCCAGAAAAACATTAGCATGATAAAGAGAGCAAAGAGTTTTTTGCCTGAACAATCCTTAAAGTTACTTTATAACAGTCTAGTGTTGCCACGATTACATTACTGCTCTGTTGTATGGTCGAACTGATTTTATTCCCATACAACTAAGCTGCAGAAAATTCAAAAGAGGGCCGCAAGAATAATATTGAACAAGACATATGATATACCGTCGGCTGATTTGTTCACAAGTCTTAAATGGATGACACTAGACAAACGGTTTGAGTTAAGTCGTGTTATGATGATATATAAATGCGTTCATAACTTAGCACCTTCTTACCTTCAGGTAGGCTTAATCAATCCTAATGATGTACATGAGCATCATACAAGGCAAATAGACAGTGGATGTTTACGTGTGCCCAGATTTCACACTGATTGTTATAAGTGTAGCCCAATTGTTTCTTCTATATTTGAATGGAATAAGCTAGACAATTCGATGAGAACGGCTTCTTCTGTCAGTTCATTTAAGAGATTGTTTAAACAAAGTTGTAATTTGTGAACAGCTCAGCCAAACATACACTACGTGCATGTTCTGTAATATTAACATGAATTATTCACATAATTGCGACTTAATCAATATTTTTCTATTGACATTACCGTTGAACTAGGTTAATGATATATAATTATTTTGCAAACGAGTATTCGTTTGTGCCACGTCTATTATTGCTGTGTTATTTCTTTCTAAATGTACCATGGATTTTTTTTTAAACTGTTCTGTATAAACGTTATGCTTTTTTATGTAAATATGTTCATGTTTATTCAGGGCCCCATGGAAGACCACTACTTATTGGTGAATGGGCTACCCTGGCAAAAGATTAGAAATAAATAAATAAATAAATCTAATGTCATCTTAACATCATTATATTTTGTCTGAGTTCTTTTTACAGGGTGGTAACTTTCCCCTTTCTGATTTACTAATTTCTCTGATAAAATAATGAAAGCAGAAGGACATGCTGAAAATTAAAAGAGACTGCAATATTAAGTCACCATCGTTAAGTTTTGGGTTTGATAAGTAATTTTCGCCGATTCCGTTTTAATGTTGTTTATTCCAGTTAATCTTTCACCAACACAAATGGAGGGAGGCGGGGGAGCATCATGTATCGAATTCCCAATATTTGCATGTTGTTTCTTCTCTGTTCGGTAAGGATATTGTCTAATATCTTACCCGCTGCCTTCCCTTTTCCTTGTCCTCTTGTTTTTTGTTTTTTGTTTTCCTTTCATTCTACTTTTCGGTTCTCTCTCTCCCTAAGATATGTTTGTAAACGTTATACACCTGTTCTTTATCAATGCTCCTCTCTTTCTTTCCTCATTCTACTCTACGACTCCAAGGGACAATCCCTAAACATGGGTCCCATTTTTTATAAAAAATATCACTAAACATGGGCCCGTTTTTTCCCAAAATTTCCAAAATTGTCGGGTGGTTGCATGCCGACTGACACAAAAATTGTGAAATATGGGCCTATATTTTGAGAAAAATCTGCCAAATTGACCCTTAAAAATTGGTAGGGGTTTCGAGGCTTGAGCGGCACACCCCGTCCAAACCAAATCTGAGCACCCCTGATGATGGAAGTGGTATTTATCAATAAAGTTGTTTGAGGGGTAAATCATGGAATAAAGGCTAAGCAAAGTCTGGGTTATACATTCCATATCATAGCGACACAAATAAAACATTCATCAAGAGATTGGTTCTTGCATTCATATACGTCATGATATATGTGGTTATAAGGGTGTGAACATTCACCCCTTCCCTCCCAGAAATGGAGCGTGAGGAAAAAAAAAACAGAGACAATAACAAATAAGAGAGAGAGAGAGAGAGAGAGAGAGACGAGAGAGACGAGTCATGTGGAGTAGAAAAGAAAGAGGAAATGTGAGGGAGAGAGAGAAGGTGACAGAAACGAAGAGCTCTAGGGGATTAGGTAGAGTACAAGCTATCATGAAGAGTGACTGCCCATGTTTGATAGCCCCCATCTAGTTTCGAGAAATCGTCATCATCAGGGCATGTCCAAAGGCTTTACGATTAGGTAGGGTTGGGACTGGTGTATCGAAGGGGAAGTGCTTGGGGGCGGGGGTGACATCCAAGCCCCATTGCCCAAGAAATGTCACGTGCCAAGAAATAAAAAGCCTCTAGGGTTATCAACTTTTACACAATATTTCACGTCATCAATTTCCCGATATTATTATTAACTAGAGCTTGGAGGTGGTTTGTCATGTCATGACTTAGCTTTTAACAGTAGAACGTAATCAGAGAACATCTTTCGCCGAATCCTATATCTTTTAGAGATTTGGATTCTAAATATTTCCATGTATCGATCAGATTATTCTATCGCCAGTCTGTTCGACTCATTTTTTTTCTCCATACGTTCAGGAAAGTATAAGACTCTATCTCGTATCTCATCAAGCCCATGTTGGTATTTGTACTTGCATAGTTTGTTTTTCTTTTGTGGGAAGAAATGTGCATATTATAACGGTCATAATTGAAAGAAATTTATTCATGCTTTCAAGATTCTCATTCCGTAAGGTGCCTGTTCTACCCAAACGATATTCCCTGCGGTCGCACCTGCCTTACATACGCTCTTTAATCTGCAGTAAACAAATCATCCGAGTTAACCTATGACTCAACCTCCCACCACAAAATAGCGGAGCCCGATGGAAAAGTAATTTGGCGTTAACATCTGAACATCTCCGTGTGGGGTGTGAATGAAGGGACGGATTCAAAAAGAAATCCTTAATAAGAAAAACAAATCATCACCTTTTAGGTACAAATTCATTGTAAAAACTTTGAAAAGAACAAATGGCTAGCACATATTAAGGTGCATTTGGAGTCTAACAACATGTAAAAGGGGCTCAAGACATAATCAGGGGCACAGGGGGCACTTGGGGGACTGTATTTACGGTATGCACTTTTGGATTTGTAATGGATGACACAGTCTCGTTGCCCCTCAATATGATAGATCAAATCAGAAAGCTGCTGTCTCATCGCAACATGCACTCCATCAATTTCTCATCTCCGTTCGACCCCTCCACTATCTTAATATGCTTTCCCTCGGTAAGTTTTCATGAATAATTGACCACTTTTCTTTCTTGATTAGTGTTCCTCGTTTGAGGGCGGGCTTCTATCAAGACATACACTCAAACTGATTTCAGGGATTCACAAGACTTCTCCTTTTTATCAATGGCGGATCGAGAGGGTGGGGGGAGGGGGCACTTATCCACGGGGCTCAAATCCAACCAGGCAATCTGGCCTATCTGAAGTACGCATGGACTATAAACAGAACCCCCTTCATCTGTGCCCGATCGACAGGTGACATAGACCTGACCATTCAACCCTCAAATATGTCAACCATTCTTATTTTCTTTTCTGTTACATGATTACTTTGATTTGTTATATTGATTTCTATCTCATCTTTTCAAACATACATCTACGTATTCATGTGCATAAAAGGTAATACAAAGTTTTGATATGGGGTCATGAATTTGGTTCAAATGAACATATTGGAAGCATATGCGATTTTGCAATATTCATTGATCGTTGTCGCGGTTGAAATCAAGTCTAAAGTGATGAAATTGTAAATAATAAACTCTTTATGTTGTATAGCTCCCTCTCAAGACTCTTTAGCTTTAAGACAATGTTTCTTGACTACAATTGACCGATTTGCTATTCCCGTCTGGAATTATATATCAGAACTGCATATTCTGAGATTTCCATGGTCGCAGCTACCATGGAATGGCTATTTGAAATATTTGAAATTTACCGGGAGCACTGGTCAATTTTGATTATTCAATTTTCTCGAATGCAGAAGTGTTTTAAATCTAAAGGGGCATCCAAATATATCCAAATTTTAAAGAATTCCTATTCATCCAATGTTCAAGATTTCCCAAAACTTTGCATTACCTTTAATATGACGTCGATAAATTTTTCTCCAATACAGCTCATGAGTAGAAAGGGGTTAATTAAATTACACGCTTTAATTTATAATCAGTGAGAATAAAATAAACATGACATGGAGGGCTACATCGTAAGCATGAAGCTTGTTGTGCTTACACCCCATAGTTTAAATGAAATAGGCCTATAAAAGGTAAATAGTGACTAGCTTAAGGGGGAAGAACGGTGGTTCTTTCTAACTACACTGTATTTCAATAGCAACTCCTGTCGATATAAAGAACACTATAATTATAAAGTTCATGATGCCAGGTCATGGATAATGGTAGTTGAATAAACATACGAAATGAAAAGAGTGATACGCGAGCGAATGATACTTACACCAGAATGATAGACTTTGCAGTTTTGGTAAAAGCGTATTTTTACTTCGATTTCGATTTTGAATTCTAATAGTCATGATAGTTTGAAGAGGGATGTCTTAGTTCCTGGATTAGGCCCCCTGTCCGAGAAACCTGGATCCCCCACCATGCCCAATGAATATAGATGTAAAAGTCACATTGTATGATTCATGAGTGATATCATTCTGCAAAGTGTAGCCATGGTAAATGTTTTCTGGCACCCTGATATCATAAGATGAAAAATATATTTTATCAATTATTTGAAAGTAGTCACATAATATAATATCAAAGCAATTTAGAAATCAATCATATCCTGCTCATATTTCTTGACGCCTAAAATGTTAATTAAAAAGTTTGAAATCTACAACTATCGTTTTACATTATTCTATGGCAGCATGTGGTCGAACGAGAATTTTGATTGATTGCAAATGGTGCATGTTAGCTACGGGAGGCGTAGGGCCCGACCGTGCCACTAATCGAATGGCGAAAACGAGAAAAGGCGAGAAAATACGGGGGAGGGTGAAAAATCAGTAAGTCCCCTCCCATCTAATTGGTGGCATTTTTACTAATAACTCGCATAACTCGCATTGAATCCACCTAGTAATACTGGTGACCCTCACCCACCCCCCCCCTAATAATAATAATATAATATAATTGTGCGCAGGTTGACATGAGAATAAATTGTCATAGTCATTGTCATTGATAGCGCGTTAAAAACCATATGCCAGCCAATCATTAAGTCCAACGTTGACCTTACACTGATCTTTAAAGGGATTTTTCAACATTGGTGTCAAATCGGTTCGGATCGTTAAGAAGGGATATAAAACAAATATACCAAGCTGTGAGAAAGAATAGTTGAAATTATTTATCTGAGGAGGAACTGGCATAGTACTATTTCTTTCCGAGGGGCGAAGCCCTGAGAAAAAAATAGTAACTATTGCCAGTCCCTCCGAAGATATATAATTTCCACTATTCTTACGAACTAAATGCTTGGTATATTTGTTTTATATCCCTTCTTTACGATCCGAACCGATTTGACACCAATGTTGAAAAATCCCTTTAAAGATCAGTGTAGGTCAACGTTGGACTTAATGATTGGCTGGCATATGGTTTTTAACGCGCTATCAATGACAATGACTATGACAATTTATTCTCATGTCAACCTGCGCACAATTATATTAACGCGCATTTAATGAGACGCGCTGATTGCGCATTACTTTTGATTGAACGTGTGATGTCACAATGCTTATCTACCTGAAAAATCTCAAAGAGAGCATGCGCAGTTCTGCCAAGGAAAAAATAGTGAAAAATATTCGGAGCTCTGGCAGAGATTTGTTTTTAATAGTGAAATTATATTTTATCACGTGACCACCAATTGACCAATTATGTATTTAGAAAACTCATGAATATTCATAGAAGGGATATCATATTTAATCCATCTGTATCCATCTCTCTTCTCCCTCTCTCTCTATTACAGTCTGAGTATACTTGATCAAAGCTAAACATGGATCCTAGTCAACAACAGGCCATCATACAGCAGCCCGTAACTACAGTACATGTATGTATGATTTATTCAAAGAGTTACCACAGCACACCAAATCTGAGAACGAATGAATTTTGATAGAAATTTCAATACGATTTCAAATTCTATTTTAAAAATGTTTACCTTCTCCATGATTGTGGCCCCGAATGTCATATGAATAAAGCATTATTGAATTAGCAGAGTGCTGTCGGCCTTGCAGGCGAAGAATATGGCCGATAGGTTGCCAAATCCTAGCGGCGTTGTACATTGTATAAGTCGACAGAGTAATCAACGACCTCTAGCTTATTTGGCCTTTTTTCCTTCTAGAGGAATTAAAAATACGATGAAATTTGGATTTTATTACCCCATAGAACTCGTCAAGACCTCAGGCGGATACAATTTTATTTATTTCTTTCTTTATTTATCTAGTTTGTATCAAATATCAAATGATTTTATTTCTCATGCAAAACATAATACAATGAATACGTATATTACAAACAAATATATACAATGAAACGACAAATATAATAGAAATAGCACGAGAAAGGAGGAACTAACTAGAAGCAGAGCTTTTTGAAGTGTTAGTTCCTCAGATGCTGTTTTACAATATATCTTGAACAAAGTATACTTAGAAAATCAAAATATAAAACAAATATGTGGCAAAGAAATTATGAATTTAGGGAAAAATAAATAAATACAAAAATAAAAGAGAGGAAAAAAAATAGGGTAAAATAGTAGAAGTCAAAAAGAAAGAAAGATTAAAAAAGAGGAAAATTAATGATTGCAAAAGCTCTAGAAAAAGGAGGTTAGGTCAGTAGAATGAGGGAGAAAGGGATTGAGTCGAGAGTCAAACAAACCGAGATTCATGTATAGCGACGTATCAGCAATATCAACATTAGGGACTTTTAGATTTGCACGACGAAAACGTGGACTGCTAGGTTGACATTAGCGAGCTTTCGATTTAGGCACCCGACGTGGGCTACTACGAGTTACTGGAGCGTGGAGACGTTGCGCAGCTCACGTCCGTTCCCTTCGCGGAAGTGCTTTCGATTTTTCACGACGGGGCTTTCGTCGGTCACGTGACCAATTTTTGAGATCAGGTGACTAAGTCAGGTACTAAATTCACAGTGCGCGAAAATCTGATACGAAGAATAACATAAGGATGAGAGAAAGAGATAGAATAATAACAATAAAGAATAACATAAGCGAAGGTGATAGAAGGAAGAAACAAGGAATAACATAAGGAAAGACAGAAAGACAAAGTGATAGAATGATAAGGGGAGCCTTCCAAAGTTGCGACTGTGCCCCGACGCGTCGGGGCGCGATGAATAGAACGGTCGGTTCTCAAGAGACGCATTCAGGCGCGAAAGGGCGCGAAGGGGCGCGATAGTCACCCTCGCCTGATTCTTGCATATGAAAAGAAACTGTCTATTGTTGGTATAAACCCGCTCTATTCTTCTTGCGCCCTTTCGCGTCCTACCAGGCGATGGAAGATTATCTCTCCGTCATTGTTCTCGCTCGTGATGCGCGATGCACATTAACGCCGCGGTACAGCTTAAAGTACAAGTCCACTCCACTGAAAAGTTGAGCTGATTAGATAGACAACAATCTAAAAAGCCCAAATATAACTTGGTTTTGGAAAATGGTGCTCAGATTTATTTTTAATAATTTTTTTTAATGAGCAAAAACAAGTTAATGATCGAGTCGGTTGTGACGTAGGGTCCTCACAACACAGATTCGTAATGTAACCAAATTTAATGCATACGTCTTTGTGAAGTGCCTCGATACAAACTATTTCATTCACCTGATAAGAATAATGAAACACTATTATTCTTATCAGGTGAATGAAATAGTTTGTATAGAGGCACTTCACAAAGACGTATGCATTAAATATGGTTACATTACGAAAATAGCCTATTGTCAGAATGTATACCGCTGGCACTTTCGTTGTGAGGAGCATACGTCACATCCGTACAGCAATATAAATGTTTTGCTCGAAATACCCGAAACAAAAATCGCTCTTAAAAATCACCTGATTGAAGTACGCCCGTGATATTTGGCAGTTTTAACCTTTGATTTATTTACAACATGTTATAATTTTTGAAAATCGGAGTGGGCTTGGGCTTTAAACTTGCTATACAGAGTGTATTTGTCAGTCAAATCCTGTCTTCCCCTCCTCCTGTTCTCGTTCTGATAAACATCCCTTGTTTGTGAAAACTTGATGTATTCTTCTCGCGTCGCGATCTATTCTTCCCGCGCCGTTTTGCGTCGTAACGGGCGGGGTATTTATTATCTTCCAATCATTGTGGAAGCTTTGCGATGTACATTGCTACAGCACAGCCTGAACTTGTCTGGTGGGAGTATTTTTGTTTTGGGGGCAATCAACACACTCGTTCATCTTGATCAGAATAAATTATGATTTTTTTTTTTGGTTTAATACGCCTCCTTTTAATATTTGTGACGACTGTATGAAATGTGAAATAAAGATGACTGTGTACGATGAATGGTTGTTTAATTGCCAGCTTGATTGTCCCCAACAACATAAAATAAAAGACGAATGATGTGAATGAATACATGTATGCGGTTATAGTCGGCAAATTAATTACTGTTTGGGACGCTTGTTTATGTTTGTATTTTGAATGATTATCAACGTATTTGTATAATTCCCACGTCGCGATATTATTCTAGCGTCGTAATGGACAAAGGAATTATCATTCTCTCCCGCCATTATTCACGCTACGCGTTGCACATCGCCACAGCCTGAGCTTGGAACAATTTATATTTTGTCAGTCAAATCCTGTTTTTGTTCTCCTCCCTTGACTTGGTTCTAATAAACAACCCATATTGTATTAAAATAAAACTCGGTGTATTTTTTTTGCGTCGTGTCTTTTCCTCTCATGCCGTTCTTTGCAATAGTCAGACGGGAGAGTTTGACCTTTTTTTTTGGTAATCAATGAACTCACGGTGCGTCATGATCAGTAAAGGAAAATCTTTCTAAAATGCATAATAAAAATACTAATGGTAATAATAACCATATTTCTAAAGTGACTTTTTAACACTCTCTATACCCTCCCCCAAGTTAGTATATAGATATGAATCGACGAAAATCTGAACGGATGTATTTTTTTTAATATTTCAGCTGTTTCTGAACCGATTTTGATCAAGTTACGTTAATTCTGTCATTAACAAAAATTGTAAACTCTTTCTGAACGTAAATCATGATAAATGAAAACTAAAGAGGAAACCAGAACGGGTGGGGGTTGATCGGAGAGACAAATAGCATAATAATAAATGAAAATACGCCCAAATTTCTCTCTCGTTTTCTCAATGTCGTTTTCAATCTTCATCTCTTATAGTGTTTTCTGTTCCGCGATTTTTAATGAGATCTCGTTTCCACGTTTTTCTCTCTCTGTATGTCTCTTTATCTCTCTCTCTCTCTCTCTTTCTTACTTGCTTTCTCAGCGCCATTTTCCATCTTAATCTTTGGTACTGTTTTCCATTCCGTTATTTGCTTTTATTCCGAAAGTATTTCTTTCGATTTTGAGATAAATTATTATACCATAACCTCGATATGGTGAAGGAAAACACAGAGCGAGCGCCTATTGATTTCAAAATGAGAAGAATATTACTGTACAGTAAAACTTTTGAATGTAAATCTCTGTTGCATCAAAATGATATGAAGAAGAAAAAAAAGGTTTATTATGCTATATTGACGGTACTTATTTACGTCGGACAGATATAAACAAAAAAGAAAAACATCAGAGCTGTGTGTGTGTGGGGTGATCGGAGAGACAAATATCATAATAATAAATACAGTACAGACTACGTCCAACTTTCTATCTCTCCCGCCCCTCTCTCTCCCTCTCCCACTCTCTGTCTGTCAGTCTGTCTGTATGTTTGTCTTTCTATCTCTGTCTTTTGTCAATGTCGTTTTACATCTACATCTTTCATGTTGTTTTATATTCCACCATTTGCTTGTTTGCCGGCATCATCCCTTCCTTGAGATAAATTATTATAACATATCCCTGATGATTTACCCATTTTACCTTATACTTATTATAGGGGACGAAAATAGAGAACGGGCGGCTGATAATGTCGAAATGGGAAGAATGTTACTGTACACAAATTATAGAGAGTAAAAGTTTTGATTTGGAATGTAAATCTCTGTTGCATCAAAATAAAACGATACGTTCATTATATGTTATTGACAGAAATAATATACATCGGGCATTATACACTTTAGCACAAAGGGTTAGCTAAAGAAGGTGGACAACATTATAAGAGAAAGTGAAAAAATTAGCATAACCCTTTGAGAGCGAGCCCACTCGCGGCGAATAGGGGCTTTTAGATTTACACGACGAGAACGTGGAATTCCACGGTGACATCCTTTAAGGCACTGCCGGGCACGGGCCAGTGCCTTGAAAGAATGGCACACGTGGCAGTCCACGTTCTCGTCTATGGAAACCGTTCGTGCCATTATTCGTTTGGGGCATACGTATGGAACGCGGCATACGTATGCATCTGCCTTAGCAAACGTATGCTAATTGACCAATCGCCGCCTGTTATTTAGCAAACGTTTGCACAGTGCGATAGCATACGTATGCAAGTTTATTAGCAAACGTATGCCCGTTTCCATACGTATGTTGTTTACTGCGCATACGTATGTAATTGATCGACCAATCAGGTACCTTGTATGTGTGTGTGGACGGTAGGTGCATGCAGCGCAGACAAGCAAAAAGGTGCCGAGCACGTGGTGATCGACGCACGTGGTACTCTTACCGTCCCGGCAGGGGGCAGGATATAATGATAAATATATAAATTATTTTCCCTGCAGGCTTATGATTTTAAAAAATACGGAATGCAAACATAAATAATATGCATGCAGGTTCAGAAAAAGTTAAACATTAATTAATTCGAGACATGATAAATTCAAAGAAAACACAGAAAATAATAGTTATTCAAGTCCATGTATACATGCATACAGGTTCACACACGAAATATAAAGAATCAATTACTTTAAATATACAAAAAAAAATTAAAAAATACAATAAAGGGAACAAACGAGAAGTAAGGCTGACGTGAGTTGTCATGAAACAAGATAGATAATTAAAGAACAAACACATCATAATATGCATACCACCTGTCAATTCATCATACACATTTAGAACAGGAATAGATTTTTGATTTAAAAAAATCATATTACTAATCTCGATGGAATTTAGTATTGTAAAAAGCATTTTATATTGTCATCCCATGGTCGTATTGTCGGAGTCATCTCGTAGGAGGGTTGGTAATCATAAAGCATATACATGTATATATGCCTATATTGTCTTACTGTCATGCCTTTGTATATTATATTTTCCTTTTTATTTGAAAAGAAAAAAGAAAGAAAGAAAACAAAATTGTAAAAAGTATGCCAGGAAATAACTTATTCTTATCCCTGTATTATATTCCAGAAAAGACATGTAGTAGAAGGTTAATTTTGTCATTCCTGGTTATTGTCATCTTTACTCTTCCACTCAATTAGCCTATCAATGCTACACTATAATTTTGAAATTTGTTATCCAATGTTATACAAAAAATTGAGAATTCAAATCAATACAATTTGAATTTGAATTTGAGTTATGAAATATCCCCAGCCCCACCCCTACGCCTATATGATGACGACTCGGACATTCAGATGTCGGACATTTATATTTATTTTCGGAGGGCTGAGGTGGTTTCCTTGTAAAATATATCGTCTTGTCACCAAAGTAAATTTTCATAAGGTTGACACTTGACACTCATTTTTTTATTTTTATTTATTTATTTATTTATTTATTTATTTTTATTTTATTTTATTTATTTTTATATATTTATTTATTTATTTATTTTATTTTATTATTTTTTTTTTTTTTGAGGGGGGGGGCGGTGTTATAGCTGCACGAAAATTGTCGGTAATATGTACTTGTACCCGGCAAGGAAATACTGCGGGGAGGGTGGACCGAATGGCGCAGCGTGGTCGGACTGATTTGGGGGGCAGGATGATGGGTCGCGTACACTATTGGGGCACGCCTTTTTTCTTTATTTGTTCAGAAATGTATGTTTTCAATAAATGTTTTCTACAAATATTCGGGGCCATGTGGCGTTCCCCCGCCTACCCCACAGCCGTGGGGTGTCCCCTATCCATTATTTCGATTTCTTGTTATCATTTTCTTTATTGCTAATTTAATTTTCAGTTGTTTATGGAAAGCGACCCTCATCCCATATTATGAATAGTGACCCTCATTTTGTATTATGAACAGCGACCCTCTTCTTGTATTATAAATAGCGACCTAAAACGCGAACCATCATCCCGGCCCACCCCCTCCCAATCAGCCTGACAACGCTGCGCCATTCGGTCCACCCTCCCTGCAGTATTCCCTTGATGCAAGTACATATTACCGACAATAAATATAAAATGTTGCACGATATATTTTCCATATCAGTAAGGAAGTTAGATTTGTAAGATTTTAAGCCAATTAATGAAATACGATTTTGACCGTAAGGCATTATGCGAGCAGGCATCTCCTGTATTATGTCTTTTAAAAGTATATTTTACTTTTTAGCTTTGATAATTATATAGAGACACGCCCCATAATCTAGCTAATATATTTCCCCGCTCCTGTGGTGACAAAAAGGAAAACATAACACACATATAGAGACACGCCCCATAATCTAGCTAATATATTTCCCCCGCTCCTGTGGTGACAAAAAAAGGAAAACATGACACACATAATAATCCTGTCGTAATTTGTCCCCTTGTGGGAAATTCTGCCCCAACACCCTGACTGAGCTTATCCAGGCTACGCCACTGAGACATTAAGTAGAACAAACAGGCCCATTATCATAGCCATTTAAGGACTGAGTTTGCCTTTTCAGAAACTAGTAATTGTTTATACGCAATAATGTTTTTGTAGAAAGTAGCTTTTAACAGGACTTATGGACCCAGGCGCGGATCCAGGATTTCTTAGGGGCCAAATTTGAAATTGTGCGAGCCAAACATTGGTACGTAATGGTGACCACTAAAGCAGTGGTGTAATGAGCAAAATCGTTTGGGGGCAGAAAAAAATCCGCATCACCACCACTCTTACATGCAGGCCCTGCTAAACGTTTTTGAAAGTGGGTGGGGGGGGGGAGGCTAAAGTATTTACGATCAGCTAGAGCGTAACGTAAATCGGCGTGGGGTCTAGGGGCAAAGCCCCGGCGGGGTCAGGGGCTGAGCCCTGGAAGCTCAGGGCGTATGGGCATTTAATTACAGTCAGATGAGCATATTTTTATACCTTTTTTGTGACACTGGCAGGACACTAATTTGCTTGGTGTACAGGGGGTGGAGCCCCACAAACAGATTCCATAACCATTCAAGTGTTTCAAGAAAAAGTTAAGCAAACTTTGTCCTCGATGTAAATTCACACTAGCGTATGAGCTCTCCTATCCAGTCTAGACTCTTCGCGAGCGGTTTCATTGGAATCCACCTCTCGATTCCTAGCTCTTCTCTAACTCTCCTTTTCTCCCACTTTCCTTCTACTCTCCTTTTTTGCTATATCTCTCGGTGTAATATGTGAACATAGCTTGATCCTGTTTTAAGAATACTGTCTTAATTATTTTGATTGCCGTATTGTTTTAATGTTTTAATGTTCTCACATTTTATGATAATTGTTACAACATTGATGTGCAAGTTCAGTTGTTTTTATCATGTAAATTTAATGTAATTCAGCCTACGGGCTGCCAGGTTCAGTATTTAATAAACCGTAAACCAAAATCGTTACATGTCGTTAAATATAAAGGACCTTTCAGTCTTTTGACTCGACGATAGACGGTCAGGAGTATGAGTTTAACAAAAAAAGTTTAAGCACAAACAGGCGCGGTGGAGCATTTTCCAAAATGGGGGGTCACCGTCAAAATAGGGTACTTTCTGGAATATAAGGGGCACCTACAAATGGAACCATCAAAATGTAAATCTACCATATTTAGACATTGGTAGGCCTATATACCCCTACAGTTTTATGATTGTGATTACATTATCAGGGATGATTTCAATATTTGTTTCTCTCTTTACTTTGGTCCAATATACTGTTTAAGAATCATACTTTGCAGTTGGGTGTGATGGTCTGAATATTAAGAAAATTTTAAGATTTCTGACGTCGAGGGCAAAAAGTTTCATAATGAGAAAAACAACAACAAATCCTGATGGGTTCTAAGCACAATTTAAACATGAAAGGCTGAAAATACATATCATAAGTAACACGATTATACCAAATATAAATGCGAGCGAGCTTTGGAAATAAATGAAAAAGTTGCTCTAAGTCGCTCTATAGGGGCGTATGTTATGGAGAAAGGAAAAGGGATATTTTCAGAAAGAAAAAAGGACAATCAGAAATTTTATTAGAAAAGAAAAGGGGCACATGTCATAATAAACCTCGAACCTGAAAGGGCCACTCACCAGAGATGAAAAAGGTACTTATGAGAAAGGAAAAGGGGCATCTGTCGAAGAAAAAGGGCACCTATCAGATTTCAATAGGGGCATTTATCATAGGTGAAAAGGAGTATTTATGAAAAGGGGAAGGGCTGTTATAAAAAAAGGGAAAAGGGCCCTTTATCAGAAGGAAATAGAGTAATTAATGAAAAGGCTCCCCTCGCGAGTGCCGCCCTGAGCACAAAGCTTAATAATTACAGTGCTTATATAGCGCCTAACACTTACTTTATCAGAAGTCTCTAAGCGCTCTACAATAATGCAGCATAATTACCCTGGCATTAGCAGTGCAGCTGTTACGCGCTGCGTTTCAAGGAATAAATTCCTACCAGGTACCCATTTACTTCACCTGGGTGGAGTGTGGCAAATGTAGATCAATGTCTTGCCAAAGGACATTAGTGCAGCGGCGGGACTCGAACCGCGGACCTTGTGATCGACAGTCCGGCGACGTATCCACTCGACCACAACACCTCTACAGCTTTAACGTGCATGTCTTTATTTCCCAATCTGTTTTATTTTCTTCTTTTGCTTTGTTTTCCTTTTGATGTCTTTCTTCATTTCCTTCTCTATGTGTTTGGCAAAATGTTCTCTTTAGTTCACCTTTTCCCGTTTTTCTCTAGTCTCTTTCTTGACCTTATATTTGCATCCCTCTATCGTTCTCTCTCTCCGTCTCTCTCCCTTTCACGCGTACTTATTGGCACCCTTTGTAAAAAAAAGTTGGTCTTAGTGGAAACAGACAAATCCGGGGGGAGATTATAGAAATCGAACAAAGAAGAAAGTCATGAAAATTGACACTCGAGATCGATAACTTTCTCCTTGTCAAGTTTGTCCTGATGTTTATAATGCGTAGGCCAGGGGTTTCTTTTCTTTTTCTTTGACGGTCCAGAAGTGATTTCTATGAAAGCTGTAAGGTCGAAATGACACTTGTATACTGAAGATAATGAGGCTTGTTTTTGGTCTATATCTGATCCAAGGAGAATTGTTACAGTTTAAAAAACAGAGCCGCCAGTGCTTCCACTCGTTTAAATAGAGTTTCCCGAAAAGAACACCCAATTTCCTGGAATTTGAAGGAATTTTCTTAAAACTTTCAAAATGCCTCTTGCGTGGATATTTTATTTGGATGAATCGCTATGACGTTTGAATATATATTAATTATTTAGTGGGCTTATTTTGCTTTCTAATAGATCCGTACATGGCAGAGCTTGAGGAGCCTGGCAGAGCCCCAGGATGCTCTTGAGATTATTTGACTTTCAAGAGAGAAATTGTCTTTAGGAGAAAAAAGAGGTTATTTCTTTCTCTCTTATAGACAATTTTATGGGATGGAATGTTCAATCTGAAGGCTTTATGTGCTCTTTGAAAATAGCACACAATGGGGGCAGTGCAATTTAAATTTTAAGGGATGGATTAGAGTTTTATCACTCTTGAAAGTCAAATAGCCCCTTCATTTCATTTTAGAAATAAACTCTAATCCATCCCTTTAAATTGCACTGCCCCTATTGTATGCTCTTTTAAGCCCTCAGATTAGGCACCAATTAAGTAGCAGCACACGCTCTTAATACTGGACACAATATTCTATGGGATGATGCCCACATCATTGAGTTTGAAACGCACTTCTGGTCAAGAATGGTAGAAGAATATATCTGCATAAAAAGGATAAATCCTTCACTGAATAGGGATTCTCGCTATACATTGTTACCTTTCTTCGCTCCAGTGATCTCGAGGCAGCAGACAGCAAGACGTGTAAATAATAAAAGG
>CP137670.1:5461912-5586204 GCA_037976565.1 Mesocentrotus franciscanus | reverse complement strand
TTTACGTAACTTCCGTTCCGTTCTTCTATTGTTGAGTTTACAACCATGACAACGAACTTTACCGGCCACGTTCATTGTTCCTCTTACGTAACTTAGCTGTAGGGGTCTAAGACATAAATCTTTTCGTATATTCTATATAGGTCTAAAATACTTTCAAATATTTCTGTGTCATTTTTGTTTGTATATACTTTGTCAAAATTTGCCAATACTTACAAACTATTACGTTTCCTATCATCTTCCGCTCTAGAATCCTATCCTTTTGTAATTTGTTGTGTCCTTTTCATACTTATTTTTCTTGTCTCTTCAAGATTTCTTCGGTTTGGTAGGGTATTTCTGCTATTTTTTTTATAAATAAAAGAGAAAATTTTATTCTTTTTTCTTATAATGTTGTCCACCTTCTTCTAGATAACCCTTTTGTGCTAAAGTATAATGTCCGATGTATATTATTTCTGTCAATATCGTAAATGAACGTATCATTTTATTTTGACGCAACAAAGATTTACATTCAAAATCAAAACTTTTAGTTTCTATATTTTTATACAGTAGTATTCTTCTCATTTCGACATTATCAGTCGCTCGTTCTCTATTTTCCTTTCCTATAATAAATATAAGGTATAATTTTGTGTACATTATCAGGGAAATGTTATAATAATTTGTCTCAAGGTAGGAATGATGCCGGCATACTAGCAAATGTCGGAATAGAAAAACAACATGAAAGATAAGGATGGAAAACGACATTGACAGAAAGACAGAGAGAGAAAGACAGACATACAGACAGACAATGGGAGAGAGAGAGAGAGAGAGAGAGAGAGAGAGAAGGGCGGGAGAGAAAGATGGACGTAGTCTGTACTGTATTTATTATTATGATATTTGTCTCTCGAATCTCCTATCCCCCCCCAGCTCTGATTTTTTTTGTTAGTTACTTTTTGGGGGGTTTATTTATATCTTTTCGCTAAAGTATTATGTCCGACGTATATAAGTAACGTCAATATCATAGCATAATAAACTTTTTTTTCATATCATTTTGATGCAACACAGATTTACATTTAAAAGTTTTACTTTTTATAATATGAATCATCAGGCGCTCGTCCTGTGTTTTCCTTCTCCATATCGAGGTTATGGTATAATAATTTATCTCAAGATCGAAAGGAATACTTTGGGACGGAAAACAGTACCAAAGATGAAGATGGAAAATGGCGCTGAGAAAGCGAGCAAGAGATATAGAGAAATTAAGACATCATATAGAGAGAGAAACAATCATTTCTCATGTCATCTTTTCGTCTGTGACATTTTACTAAGTCACATTTGTATTATTCCTTTATCTTTCAATGATTGTTATATATTTGAATGAATATTTCAGATAGGGTCAAATCTGGTTCTACGTTATAATTATGATCATCTAATTTTATTTAGGAGTAAGTCGAAACGCGATCTCATCAAAAATCACGGAACAGAAAACACTATGAGAGATGAAGATAGAAAATGACAATTTGAAAACGAGAGAGAGAGAGAGAGAAAGTTGGACGTATTGTTATTTATTATTATGCTATTTGTCTCTACGATCAACACCAACCGCCCCGCTGTGGATTCCTCTTCAGTTTCTTTTTTTTAATCGTTATTTACACTCAACAATTTTACTTTTTATAATTATTGTACAGTAATATTCTTTTTATTTCGATATCATCAGGCGCTCGTACCGTGTTTTCCATCTTCATATCGAGGTTATAACGTGCAAATGTATAAGTTTTTAAAATTCTTGACAAATTGCGCAAAAGGAGTCCGAATACGTGTTTAATAATAAATATTTCATTATATAGGATGTCACCAATAATTGTGAAAACCTCTCATAATTATGTAAAGCTATAGAATAACTAACATCGATAAGAATAGAACAAGTACAATACTATATGTTTAATGGAAAAATAAATAGATCTAAACGCAACGATATCTTCACAAATTTGAGCGCAGCTCTATTCGAACGCATTTTCTGCAAATCAGCAATTACAATGGAAAAAACGCACTATCGAAGGGATCAAGTAACTACATTATTGTGAGCTAATATGCCCACTGATAAGGTAATGTGAGAAAATCCAAGTTAAAGGGATTTAGTAACTTTGTTGACAATTGCAAAAAGTGATGGGTGATTAATAAAATATGTATTGGTATGATCCGCTATGTCCACAAAGTAATGTTACTAAATCCCTTTCATTGGATGTAATTTGGCCAAGTAATGAAGTGAAAATGCAAAATGATATGCACTAACACTTGACATTGATTTTGTACACGGTTATGACTATCCAGTAGATAGTGTGACATCCAAACACTAAGCGTAAACATCTTTATTTTACTTTCATATTGATTGATTACAATAGGTTATTCCGAGTATGGTGATTGTGTATGTGTGCGTGGGTAGGGGTCGGGTGCTATTGTGATTAAAGGGTAATAGCCGCCTATGTGCGCGGAACAATGGGCGCAACAACTATTAGCTGCTCAAAGAGCTGTCTTTTGTCATTGTGTTGCAATAACAAAGTGCTTGTAAAAGTTACATGTAATTACAGTTACTATAATATCCGTATGCTATATAACACCCAATGTGAACATGACGTGTTCAGGCCTTATAACTATATACAGGGCACGTTAAAAAGACTTTACTAGCGCTAGCTAATAAATATGAAACGTCAAAACCTCACGAGCAATTGATGACAACAAATTGTTACGACAAATGCCACCATCAATACAGTTTCTTCGCAAAGAAATATTCGATCGAATATCATGTTTGGAACAGATAAGCGATTTCGAATTGTTCGAGGTGGAAATAACGAACATCATGTCCGATAAACACTGTTTTTTCTTCTGAAATCGGTATGCTCTGTTCATTCAAGGTCCCATACGATTCAAACATAATTTACAATGTTGATTTGCAAATGATAATCTCTCTGGGAGTATATCGATTTCCACGATGATGCAGATATTCATTTTTTCGTAAAATTAGTTTTATGATTTTGCAGGAGACAGTGTTCCTTATGATTCGAGCAGAATTTTGGTGAGTGCATTTCGAAAAGAGCGTCTTCCATCTACCGAAACGTTTTGATGATGCAGGCTCCCGACAATACGGGTATCATTTTTGTAATATTTTTAATTAGCAGATGTTTGTTTGTTTCGTATGACATATTTATACACGCCCTATAATCTTATTTCAAGGAGAATCTTACAATGTCCTTGATTATAAGTATCATTTTTAAATCACGGGTTTTGAAATACAATAGCTGATTTGGCGAAGATTTAGAGAACCTACGTTTCTATTCTTTAAATCGTTCTTGCATGTGGAAGAACAGATTGATGATCTAGATATATGACCTATTTTGATCGGATGACAGAACGCTTTTCAATATACAACTAAAATAATATAAAACAAAATAGAAAACGGAACAACATCTGATAAACTCGCTGCAATATGAGAAAGAAAATATTGCAAAACATATCAGGCAACCATTAAAGGGGAAACAAACAAAATAAATGCAATATGAAACAAATAATGTGTCAAAACATACAGAAGGAATACAATTATACATATCGTTTCTGTTTTGTTCGTGAACAAATTAATATAATACAAGTATTGAACACATTCATGAACAGAAATGAACAATCATGCCAACGTTAACGCCTACAAAACTTCGATGTTGGGAGAGAAATAAACAATCAGAACAACAATCTAAATCAATGTCATATTCGTCAAATAATAATTAAACAAATCAGAAGCCAAAGTGAATATTTTTATAGTCAAATCTTTCAAGACGAGCGGACACACGCGGGGATTTAATACAGGAATAACTTAAATGCGTCGGAACGGGCGCGAAAGGGCGCGAAAGGGCGCGAAAGCTTTTCACAAAATGTCAAGCGCTTCGCCGGTAAGTGCGCCGGCGGGGTTATCTCGTGACGATGAGACTCCAAACAATAGCCAGATTTTATATTCATATTGTGAGCATGTGCTTAAATAGTTATATCAGGATTCCCTGGTTATATTGAAGACGTGAGCTAATATCGTGTACCCGTTTGTCCAGTATTTCTCCCTGATTGTTCGACCAACATTAAATTGCTATTGTCCAGCTGACTTTTCTATAGGCTTTTCTACCCACGGCGCTAAAGGGATTGCGGAAAATATCAACATTATTTGTGTTTCTCGATAACCTAGTAGAACTAGAAGAATAAGGGCTAGCCAAAAAAAAAATCAATGGCCCAAAATAACGCAATCATTATAAATTCCATCTACTACTTGATACCAACACATGCCTGATGGATCCCGGGATGGATCCTTATTTAGACAGCGAGACAGTTCTGTAACAATGTTACGAGAAGCAAATCAACGAATTGCCATGGCCTGTATTTGTTCTAGAACGCACTACGCTCTTTCGATACCACGTGGCCCCAATTTAGCACAATATATACGTATTTTATTTCTTCACAACAATGACCTAGATCTAAAACTGGCCGCGGCTGTAACCCCCCTTCTTCGCAAAGAAATATTTGATAAAATTTCTTTGGAACAGAATGAAAAACTAATTTCTTCTTGAAATGATCGACGTGAAATTTCAAACATCAATTTCCTGGTAACGCTCTTCTTTTTTAATGCATGCTCTATTCTTACGATTTAGGCATAATTTACTATGTTGATTTGCAATTGATAATCTCCCTGGGAGTTTTGCGATTTCCCCGATGATACGGGTACGGTGTATTTAATTTTGTTCGTAACATTAGTGTTTTGCAAAGAAACAACATTCTGAAAATGAGCGTCTTCTTTCTAACGAAATATATTGATGATGTTCATGACAATACGGATATAATTAGCATTTAAAAAAAAATCGTAAGACATATAAAACGCTCTATAAATTCATTTCAAGGAGAAAGTAATTACGACGTTCTTGATTAAGTATCATTTTCAAAATCACGGATTTAAAAATACGTTCTCTAATTTTACGTAGATTTAAAGGACCTACGTATTGAAATAACAGATTGATGATCGATACAATTATATGATTTATAATGATCATACGACGGAACGGTTTACAAGATACAACGAAAAATAAACGAAAATTTAAGAAAACAAAACAAGAAAACCGAAACATGCGATAACATCGCTAGAAAAAGGAAATATACACAAATTTAATGTAATATGAAACAAATACAGTGTCAAAACATGCATGAGGAAAACAATGTCAGAGAGAGTTGGGCAAGTATAAAATAATATTTTTTTTCGTGAACAGATCAATTTGTATTAAAATTGATATTGAACACAATCATGGACAGAACAGGAGGAGATGAAATAATGAACAATCATGCCAACATTGACGCCTACAGAACTCCGATGTTGAGAGGGAAATAAACAATAAAAACAAAAATTGTAACCAATGTCATCTACGTAAAATAATATTAAAACAAATCAGTAGCCAAAGTAAATCTTTTCAGAGTCGCCGGACCGGGCGCGAAAGCTTTTCAAAGTTTTAGCTCCCATTCACAAATGTCAAGTGCTTCGCCGGGACCCGCCGCGGCGGGGCAATCTCGTAACAATGAAACTCCAAACAATAGCCAGATTTTAATGAGCTGGAAACCAAATTGCGTCCTCTCGTACCCGGCGCAAATGGGCGCAAATGGGCGCAGAAAGACGCCTCCTTTGTTCTCATATCCTGCTCTGCGCCCCGACGCGTCGGGGCACAGTCGCAACTTTGGAAGGCTCCCCTTACGAATAAATGTATTTCAATAGTCAGAATTCAAATTGCATATTCGTGTATTACATGTTGTTAGGGCAAGCAAAATAATACCTAACAAAAAAAAAAATTGTATGCAATATGCATTCTGATTATTGAGATACATTTATTTGTAAATGGTGAATGGAATCATTCGTACCCAGGCACTTCTCAGATACGTATGCATTACATTTGGGTACATTACGAAAATGGCTTATTACATTAACTCTAACGCCCAAAGATCAGTTCGTGTAGAGTCGCTTTCGAGTTGGTTTGGATGACCGGTGCGCAAGTACGTTACAACGGACAGTGCCACTCCCACATATACTATACATGTAAATTATTATGTTGAAGGACTGGCTACCTAGAAATGTCTCTGGTTTTATGGTTATTTCTTAATTTGACGATTACCTTGATTCTGCTCTCTTATTTTCAGGGTAATCATGCCGTTAGCACCGGTCCACGTTCACAAGTTTACTGTGTTACTCAAAGAGATGTTTGGACCGAATTGCGAATACTCCCTCTACGGCGATCTGCAGCGATTAGACAACGGGAAACCAGAAGTTGTACACGAATAGACTAGTTTAGAGATAGTAGATGTATAAATTGCCCCCACATATCCATAGAATTGTTTAAACTTGAAAAGTCCCGCGTTGGGCATTTTAGAATGATCACTGCCAAAGTGACGGAGGTGGTTCATGAATCATACCTTTTTGTTTGCCCTCTTTACAAAATACTTTCATCTGTGAACCAAAAATGTACTGTCGGTGAATTAACGATTTTATTTTTCTTTACAAACCTTTCATGAACATGTAAGTAGTATCCTTCTCGGCGGGTTTTATAGTTTGGTACAAATTACCTTTATCTGCCTATGTGAGAATATTATCTACTTAGTAGTTTATAAGTTTCTTAAGCATTATATTATAATGTAATGATGATAGCATCGATGTTGGTACAGGCACTATCTCTCCTCTACTACTCTCTACTACAAATTAAAGGTTCCACTATTAATTTGTTTGGTTGCTGTTGTCAAAAATATTTTTCCATGTTTTCATACGAAATCTGTAAATTCATTTTTCTTAATGAATAAATAATAACAGTCACAACGACCATAATATTATTACTTTTTTTATATTTTGAAATATAATGATAGTCACGATTATTTGGTAATTATATATTTTTTTATTAAGATGATTTTTGGCTTCATCCCTAATAAAAAAAGCACATGAAACAAAAAAAATATGATATCTGATATCTGAGAGTGTTATAGATACATTTTTTTAAAAGACAAAATACCTGTTTGTATTTATCAATGCATTGAATCAATTATTAATATTTACAATGTAATAAAGGACAGTGAATAGAAGAATGTATACGGAAGTCTATTGCGTTCATCAATTTGCGTGTCAATTCTAGTTTAAAAAAAAAAAGTGGAGTTCTGGTCATTCCAAATTAATTTGTGATTTTTTGTCTTCTTCTTATGTCTGTTTGGAAGAGAATCATGATAAAGAAATGAAAATCATGAAACGGATTGCTTTGCAAATTACTTCATATGCAAATTAGTGCGCCCTCTCGAGTCCGCTGTAATCAAGGCGTTTAGTCGACGTCCCATTTTGAGTTAGTGAGATATCTTAAAACCGATTCCAACCAATAAGCGACTTGTGACTGTAATTTTATTATCGGATTTTCCAGTTAAATATAACCCCTTTTTTCATTCAATTTCATTGCAAAAACTTCCTAATCTACTATACTTCATAGTCAATTTTGTCTTTGGTAATTCGTTTTCGAACATTGTCAAAGGAATTTCATTATTTTGCTCCAGTTTTGTCAAATAAATATTTCATACTACTTCAAGAAGAGTGATGGCAGTAACAGCATTGCTCAAGAATTCAATATTTCATTTTATATAATGTTGCTATACTAGAATCAGAGATTTTTATGTTAAAAGATCTACTAAACACAATTTTCCCTTTAAAAAAAGAAGAACACTCCACATTTAAAAACTCTACAAATGAAACTAAAATTATAATAATTGTTAGACATTTAAATGCAAGTTGAAATTTTTTGATATTTGATAATACAAACACGTCCCATGATCATTTATTATTTCTGCAATCTTTTAGCGATCAAAGGCATAATAATTACTTTGGTTTATAATGTTATTGTATTATGTTCCTTCGATACGACTATTTCTTTGGTTATCAACATTATAATATCGTATTCCTCCGATACACTATTTCGTCGGTTCACAATACTATTCTACCATGTTGTTTCCATAGACTATTTCCTCAGTTCACAATGAAATTGTATCATGTTCTTGAGATTTCTCAGCGATTATGGGTGGAATCATTAGACAGAATACAACCGCGTCGACCGCTGCGAGAAACATAAACGAAGCGTTGAAAGTACCGATCAAGTCCGCCACGTAACCTACAGAGAAAAAGAAAAGAAAAAAGAAAAATTACTACTTCTACTAATGATATTAAATACTAATAATGATATTATATATTAATATATACAATGCCGAGCGCCCTTTTGCACGATCCTCCTGCAATCCAATTTTCGAAGAAATGGCTATTACATTATATATTTTTAGGATTTCCTACAAATAAACTTATAAAAAGGCTTAGATTGCTCTTTGAAGCCGAATAGGCTTCAAATAATAGATACGTCAAACAAATGGTTTGACGTCACTACGATTCTGAGCCATTTAGGTTTTAAATCTCCGGAGAAGCTTGAAATCCCTTGAAGTTTAGATTATATATATAAGCATATGACTATTGATTTCCTCGATCATTAAGCATCTATAAGTTTGAAGGTTCATGTTGATCCCATAGTACCTCAGCTTAAGCCAGGGCACCGATTTCGGTGCTCACATCATTCAATAAATACGTGCCGACAGGTCCCAATTTAACATCTGGGTGGAAAGGGGCAAACGTAGAGTAGTCTCTTGCCAAAGTGTTTGGAATTTGATATACAGCAAGATTGGGTACATTTATATTCATTTTTATTTTCATCATTCCAAAAGGTCACAGATTACAGTGTTTTTATGTACTACAAAATAAGCCTTTTCCGGTTGCTCGTGGACAATTTATTTCGCAATGCTATGTTCAACTTTGACAAAAAGTGTTTCATCAACATTTACTTTAATTTTAACCAGCCTTTGAAACTTATAAAGAAAGTCGCACCTGATAAGGAAACTCCGAGGAAAGCTCCAAGTCCAAACACAATCTCGGAAGAAGCTAGTATGACGGGAAATTCGGACTGCGGGGCCCTGTCTTTGCAGATCACCACTGTAAGAATGTTCCGCTCGGCAACCGTTATTGACGTAATGAACGACGTCACAATCATCAGAGCGAATTTAGGGACAAATATATCAGCAAGCAGTGACGTGATGTTGAGGAAGGTGAGGAGCAAAAACCAGCATTGCCCTGAAAAGAGTTTGTACTTCAAGAGTAGTCCTCCAAAACAACGGCCGATGAAGGCTGCGGTCGCCGCCGAGTAAGCCAGGGACAGGGCCTTGGTGGTAGAGATACCTCGGTCGACCGCACGTGGGATTAGGAACGCGTGCCAACCACCGTCTAACATAGCGAACACCAATGTAACCAACATCAGAAGAATCATCCAGCGATCTCGGTAGTAGATAGAATTGCTTATGATTCTGCAAGTTGTGGCATATAGCCAAGAGCAGTTTATCGGACCTATTATTGTATTACCTTTACGAGACAAATTGGACATTTCTTGATGTAGGTGACTAGTGGATAGACTCTTCATTAATTTTGACTCACGAAGTGTCTCTTCGTTGAATTCTTCCAGGGGGCAATTACCATTTCCACTGCCGGTGTCAACATTTGCATGTGTAAACTCGGCATGAAAAACGTCTATCGGTGCCTTATCCCGGCGACAAAGTGACGCTTCCTGCAGAAGTCCTGCATCACTACAGGTTGATTCTTCGTCGGTTGTATCAAAATCCGCGTCTGTATTTCCTTCATCGCTATTGGTGCTTCCATGATCATCCATCAGTATGTTCCCTGCGTTGATATCCACCATCAAGGTCAATGGGATCAGATGTGCCATAATGCCTCCAATAATCATTAACGAACCTCTCCAGCCATATATTCCCATCAGGAAATCAGCCAATAGGGGTACCAGCGCCATCCCGAAGGCATATCCCGATTTGCCAATACCGTAGAAGATCCCAAAGGAATCACCAGATTGGCCACTCAGGGCAATTACGAGTGAAATTGAGAGGATGTTGGAACCGAGTCCTGCAGGGAAAACAATATAAAATAATTTACTCTTTTATATTCTTGTAATATAATTTCTTTCATGTGAGTGGTTATCAAATATGAAATATGCAATATATCATTGCTCGACAAGTCATGCAAATGTAAGTAGACGTAGATGCTGATTAGATCCTTGGAATGTTGTATCGAATTTAGCTAGGGCGATAGTGATTCCTTCCAAATTGTAACTACATTTACCCTTTTTTCTTCTTATCATTATCATTGACATCATCATAGTTATTGTTATATTGGGTTTTGAACTCATAGGAAAACACATATCATCAAATTTGTAGCATATCATAGGCCTCGAAATTCATTATACAGTAGCTATTGGTATATATGGTATTTACATACAAAGAGCATACAATGAATCATAGATAGCTCTCAAGGACCTTTGTTACATGTGCCATGCCGATCTCAGTTGCACTTGGTTTTGTCAAGAACTTTTGTTTGTAACAAATATACAGGTTACTAATTATAGTTCTACATTGTCAATGACTCACCCATAGACAGTCTGTACGGTTAGTAAAATACTTGAAAAATAGCTTGAACCATGCAAAGATTAAAAGAAATATTTACATAATCCCTGTTAATGTATTATTGAAAATGTAGGGGTACATATTGAAGGTACTATGTCCAGTTTGCAGGCCAAACAAATGAAAAGGTTAAATTCCAACGGCATTTGAAAGACAATACTAATTTAGAACTTCCTTTAAAAAATAAAGGGGCTTGAAAATGTCTTTAAGTGGGAAAATAACGACTATTAGTTGTCGAATCGACTTAGGAGCTTTAGAGCCAGTAAGTAATAGTCTGATTTTTCAGACCATTGTATGGAACGATCGTACGTTTTATGCTGCGCAAAGATTCAATCAGTTTAATTTTGGCCATTACAAGGAGTGGGTTATTGATGTAGACAAATGCTCATGTATCCTTTACAGCTCATTTTATGTATGTTATTACCATAGATGAAAAAAACAGTCAGTCACTCCATAGTGTCTGACAGTGAAGTATAGCAAGTAAACGGGTTTCCTTGCATAATTTGAATATTAGGACACTGCTAACGTTTAAATGTCACGGATAGGACATACATGACATATTCATAATTCCTGCAAAGTTCTACAGAATTTGATGTTGGCTGCAAAAAGGACATATTATCTTTAAAGTCTAAAAACTGTATATTTTCGCTTTAAGGATTTCATTTGTAAGTACCCCTATTTTTAGAAAGTGCCCTTTATATTATAGTGCTACCCCTCATCCACCCACACACACTTTAAACGACGCTCCTCATTATCATCAACATCATCGTCTTCATCATCATCATCATCATCATCATCATCATGAACATACCAGCAGCTGAGAGACAAACAGCTAGTTCAACATTATTGGTAGCCCACGATGCCAGAATAAGCCCTCCTGGTGCTAAGAATGAACCCGTCATCACAAGGCCTCTTCTGTAGCCTCCATGAAGCCTCTGGTACAGGTAGACTACGACTGGACCTGCAGAACGTCATGATAATAATAATGATGATAATCACAATATTGATAATAATGATAATAATAATAATATAAATAATAATAATAATAACAATGAAGTAATACCAATTATAATAATATTTAAAATAATAGTTATTATAATAAACGTAACAATAATAATATCAATAACAGTTATATTAATGATATTTGTTATTATGGAAACATTTTGTATAATTATAATATTAATAACAATGATATTAATGATACTTTTTATTATGGATTTTTTTTTTTTTTTAATATTAATAATAATACTACTAAAAATAATAATGATATGATAAGGAGGGGGTGACCCCGGTGAATGCTTCCTTCATCACAAGGCCTCGTTGGTGCCTACCATGCAGTCTCTGGTAGATGTAGACTAGAACTGGACCTGCAGAATGTATATGAAGTATAAGTTATGTAGTAATAGCAGTGGTAGTCCGTCGTCATTGTCGTCGTCGACGTACTATTAATAGTAGTAGCAGTTGTAACGATATTAATATTACTAATGATAATAATGATAATGATAATGCAAATAATGGTGATGTGAAGAATAAGAAGATGACCAAGAAGAACAAGAACAAAAACTAAAACAAAAACAAGAATAAGCACAAGAACAACATGAAGGAGAAGAACAACAAGAAGAATAAGAACAAGATGAACAACAAGAGCAAGAAGACGAATTGTGATTATGACAACAGAAACTGGTCATAGCTTTCGTGTAGATTTTTTAGGTAAAAATGGGTGTGGGGCTAAGATTGCGCCTCTTATCACTTGGCCTCGTGGGTGTCCTCCATGCATCTCTTCAATTGGACCTACAAAGGAATATATGCTATTAGTAATGATAATAAATATCATTACTTATTCTGCTACCACCACGACTTCTGCTACTATTTGTAATAACAATAATGACGATAACATCCATAATAACAACAATAATAATAATTAGAACTGCAATCGTATTAGAACGATATGCATGCATTGACGCTCGTGTTTTACGTGGTAAACGAAAGAGCATCTCTTGGACTATCCAGAGAAATTTGTCTTTAGCATCTAGGATACTGGAGATAGGTAGGCCGAAAGAAAGGATTCATTAGGGACTTTTCGATTCGCACGTTCACTATAGTGGACTGCGACGTATGCGGTCATTTTTGAAGCAGCGCGCATCAGCGTGCCTCGTCAACCCTGCTATATATATATTTTTTTTTTGCGTGCGTTTTGTTGAGCGGGTTCTTGCCATCAAACGCAATAAATTTGTTGTATTACTAGATAAATTTAGACATGTGCAACTGATGTAACAATGTTTGAATGGCGTCTTAAATTGCCCCCTTGACAGATTTTAAAAATCTGGCTTCGAAATGACCTGTGTTTGGCCGCCCAGACTACGCTGGAAAATTACAAGATAATAAAAGGAGGGAAAGGGGCCGAAAAGCGGTCTAAAAATGACGTAACATAGCCAATACGTGATATAATTGGGCGGTAACTCATTGGATTCGTATAGTGAACCTTGTTCAAATGCAATTTACTCAAAATTGTCTGTGTAAACATGTATCGTATTTGGTGTCATTTAAAAGGGCAGTCCATTGCGGTCAGTTTGACCCCACTGTCATCTGTGCGCAATGCCTGGCAGACAGTTGTCACGTGTATGGACACATATATCTCCCAAATTACATTGACGTTGGCATAACGATCTACGTTTAGGGCAAGTTGAAGTTATTTCGCAATTTTCTTGAAAGCTGCTATTTGTGGAGGGCAATTCGTGCTTCTTGGTAATTAAGGCATTAATCCTCATTACCAAGTCCGTCGGAGAGGACTTAAAGCCGTTGGTAGCATGGTTCTTTACTTACAGGCATATACATGTACATATTTTCTTAGCAGTCAGGTAACACACTCATCGCTCAGAGAGATATTATTACTATAATAGGTTACATACCTGGACCAAATGCAAAGGCACCGAATAAGCCCAGAGCTAGTCCAATATCGGTTGAGGTTAGTCCTAAATTCCGTTCTATTTCTGGTAAAAAACACACCGATAGACTTGATCGTGCCTAAGACAAAACACGTTTGCAGGAAAAGAGCAAGGACCGATTTGAGAGCGCTTGTATTCTGAAAACTCAAACAAGTTGCCATTTTGTATGTACACTCGCCTTTGTCAACAATCAACGGAAGATTCCTTGAGCGAAGCCGTGAAGTATTTGACCCCTCTGATCACTGGACCATTGATTTTTTTTTACGGTTAACACTGAACCATGCCTGTTTTCCTACAATATAAAGACAACTTGCGGACATTTTTCTTTCTATATTCCCTTACTTGTATAACTCTTTATACACGTACAGTCGCTGTGATTTATTGTATAAACGTTTGCAGAAAAAGAGCAAGGACCGATTTGAGAGCGCTTGTATTCTGAAAACTCAAACAAGTTGCCATTTTCTATGTACACTTGCCTTTGTCAACAGTCAACGGAAGATTCCATGATCGAAGCGGTGAAGTATTTGACCCTCTCTGATCACTGAACCATTGACCTTTTCACGGTTAACACTGAACCATGCTGGTTTTCCTACAATATCAAGACAACTTGCGGACATTTTTTTTCTTTCTTTTTTCCCCTACTTGTATAACTCTTTATACACATACAGTCGCTGTGATTTATTGTGTAGTGATCATGTTAAGCTTATTATTGTAAAGTGTTCCTTGGTTGTATTTGTTTATATTTCTTCTACATCACAATGTTTAATGGAAAACCAGATTATTATGCTGAATTAATCTCCCGTTATTTTTTTTTGCGACATAAGAAATTTTAAAGAGTTACCAAAAACGCTTTCAAACATATTTATACACGGCTGGTAAGCAATTCCATTTGTGTTTTGGTTTTGCTGGTCAAGGTGACGCAACAATAAGCTTGTTTACATTGTTGTCTAGGATTTGGCGCCTTTAGACAAGGCGCGCTTTTGTGGCGCGTTTCCGAATACGCTCCCTTTTGCACACGAAACGCATAACACGCGATTGTGAGAGCGCGTACGTACGCGCACGTAGAAATTGTGTCATTCTCTCGTGGCTTTTGGTAGAGGCAAGACCTGTTGATTTGGACAATCAAAAATATCAGTGGATTCTGGAATTAATTGACGTTTACTTTGTTTTGCATCGGCAGTGGAAATCCCGTTATTTTCCTTGAATACCGTGTCTGAATTTTGGTATTATATTCGCTTAGTATATTGTCAAATTTGTTACTAACTCCTCGTCACGGCATCTGCACTGCAGTGGAGAGGTTATTACATTTTGGAGCTGCAGTGATTACGTTTGTAGAATTGTACGGTAGACTAGGACCAAGAGCTGGTTAGTGCTGTAAATTGAAATCAGCGACCGGCATTCCGAAAGTGAAAAGAGGAAGACGGGTACTCCTAGGAGGTTGCTAAGATTTGAAAAAGAATGTCTGTGGGGCAAGGTTAAGACGAAATGAAAAAAATGTTTCATAATTCTTATTCAGAATATGTGCGAATCATATTTCTTTGAAGAATGTCCGTGGGGCAAGGTCATGACGAAATGACAAGTGTTTCATAATTCTTATTCAGAATATGTGTGAATCATATTTCTTTGAAGTACAAAGTTCGTAAATATGTATTTTTTTTTGTTTCGGGTTCCCCACTGTTTTTGGAACTATTGATTAGTTAATGATAGAAATATAAATTTATGGCGGTTATTGGTGGCGGCTAAAGGAAGGTTTATAACATTATGGAGTAATGCGAGTTAAGGGAGTATGTCTGAATTTTGGATAGGTAATGCAGCATGGCATGATATCGCGGTTCGATATGCATGACGTATAATGGATGGTTTTTAATACCGGATCCCGGTTGGGAACACTATTGCTGGAATCGTTGACGGAGAGTTGGGAATGGGTGGTGTACCCGGGTTACATAAAATATTCCCCGTGTGATCGGGCGGCATTCCTGATGGCTACACGCTTGGATATCAGGTTATATATGGGGTGAAAATTTCCTCATTTTCCAGCATTGATTCAGGCAATATTTGCTAAGATTTGAAAAGAATGTCCGTGGGGCAAAGTCATAATGAAATGACAAGTGTGTCATAATTTTTATTCAGAATATGTGTGAATCATATTTCTTTGAAAAATGTCCGTGGGGCAAGGTCATAAAGAAATGACAAGTGTTTCATAATTCTTATTCATAATATGTGTGAATCATATTTTTTTAAAGTACAAAGTTCGTAAATATGTATTTTTTTTGTTTCGGGTTCCCCACTGTTTTTGGAACTATTGATTAGTTAATGATAGAAATATAAATTTATGGCGGTTATTGGTGGCGGCTAAAGGAAGGTTTATAACATTATGGAGTAATGCGAGTTAAGGGAGTATGTCTGAATTTTGGATAGGTAATGCAGCATGGTATGATATCGCGGTTCGATATGCATGACGTATAATGGATGGTTTTTAATACCGGAGCCCGGTTGGGAACACTATTGCTGGAATCGTTGACGGAGAGTTAGGAATGGGTGGTGTACCCGGGTTACATAAAATTTTCCCAGTGTGATCGGGCGGCTTTCCTGATGGCTACACGCTTGGATATCAGGTTATATATGGGGTGAAAATTTCCTCATTTTCCAGCATTGATTCAGGCAATATTTGCTAAGATTTGAAAAGAATGTCCGTGGGGCAAGGTCATAATGAAATGACAAGTGTGTCATAATTTTTATTCAGAATATGTGTAAATCATATTTCTTTGAAAAATGTCCGTGGGGCAAGGTCATAAAGAAATGACAAGTGTTTCATAATTCTTATTCATAATATGTGTGAATCATATTTTTTTAAAGTACAAAGTTCGTAAATATGTATTTTTTTTTTTGTTTCGGGTTCCCACTGTTTTGGAACTATTAATTAGTTAATGATAGAAATATAAATTTATGGTGGTTATTGGTGGCGGCTAAAGGAAGGTTTATAACATTATGGAGTAATGCGAGTTAAGGAAGTATGTCTGATTTTTGGATAGGTAATACAGCATGGCATGATATGCGGTTCGATATGCATGACGTATAATTGTTGGTTTTTAATACTGGAGCCCGGTTGGGAACACTTTTGCTGGAATCGTTGACGAGAGTTGGGAATAGGTGGTGCACCCGGGTTGCATAAAATTTACCCCGTGTGATCGAGCGGCATTCCTGATGGCTAAACGCTTGGATATCAGGTTATGTACAGTGTATGGGGTGCAGATTTCCTCATTTTAAAGCATTGATTCCAGCACTAGTTTTGTAATCGGGTTGGATACTCAAATTAGTGTGTAATGCACTTTTGCTGGAATCGTTGATGAGAGTTGGGAATGGGTGGTGCTCCCGGGTTACGTAAAATATTCCTCGTGTGATCGGGCGGCATTCCTGATGGCTACACGCTTGGATATCAGGTTATATATGGGGTGAAAATTTCCTCATTTTCCAGCATTGATTCAGGCAATATTTGCTAAGATTTGAAAAGAATGTCCGTGGGGCAAGGTCATAATGGAATGACAAGTGTGTCATAATTTTTATTCAGAATATGTGTGAATCATATTTCTTTGAAAAATGTCCGTGGGGCAAGGTCATAAAGAAATGACAAGTGTTTCATAATTCTTATTCATAATATGTGTGAATCATATTTTTTTAAAGTACAAAGTTCGTAAATATGTATTTTTTTTTTGTTTCGGGTTCCCCACTGTTTTGGAACTATTGATTAGTTAATGATAGAAATATAAATTTATGGCGGTTATTGGTGGCGGCTAAAGGAAGGTTTATAACATTATGGAGTAATGCGAGTTAAGGGAGTATGTCTGAATTTTGGATAGGTAATGCAGCATGGTATGATATCGCGGTTCGATATGCATGACGTATAATGGATGGTTTTTAATACCGGAGCCCGGTTGGGAACACTATTGCTGGAATCGTTGACGGAGAGTTAGGAATGGGTGGTGTACCCGGGTTACATAAAATTTTCCCAGTGTGATCGGGCGGCTTTCCTGATGGCTACACGCTTGGATATCAGGTTATATATGGGGTGAAAATTTCCTCATTTTCCAGCATTGATTCAGGCAATATTTGCTAAGATTTGAAAAGAATGTCCGTGGGGCAAGGTCATAATGAAATGACAAGTGTGTCATAATTTTTATTCAGAATATGTGTAAATCATATTTCTTTGAAAAATGTCCGTGGGGCAAGGTCATAAAGAAATGACAAGTGTTTCATAATTCTTATTCATAATATGTGTGAATCATATTTTTTTAAAGTACAAAGTTCGTAAATATGTATTTTTTTTTTTGTTTCGGGTTCCCCACTGTTTTTGGAACTATTAATTAGTTAATGATAGAAATATAAATTTATGGTGGTTATTGGTGGCGGCTAAAGGAAGGTTTATAACATTATGGAGTAATGCGAGTTAAGGAAGTATGTCTGATTTTTGGATAGGTAATACAGCATGGCATGATATGCGGTTCGATATGCATGACGTATAATTGTTGGTTTTTAATACTGGAGCCCGGTTGGGAACACTTTTGCTGGAATCGTTGACGAGAGTTGGGAATAGGTGGTGCACCCGGGTTGCATAAAATTTACCCCGTGTGATCGAGCGGCATTCCTGATGGCTAAACGCTTGGATATCAGGTTATGTACAGTGTATGGGGTGCAGATTTCCTCATTTTAAAGCATTGATTCCAGCACTAGTTTTGTAATCGGGTTGGATACTCAAATTAGTGTGTAATGCACTTTTGCTGGAATCGTTGATGAGAGTTGGGAATGGGTGGTGCTCCCGGGTTACGTAAAATATTCCTCGTGTGATCGGGCGGCATTCCTGATGGCTACACGCTTGGATATCAGGTTATATATGGGGTGAAAATTTCCTCATTTTCCAGCATTGATTCAGGCAATATTTGCTAAGATTTGAAAAGAATGTCCGTGGGGCAAGGTCATAATGGAATGACAAGTGTGTCATAATTTTTATTCAGAATATGTGTGAATCATATTTCTTTGAAAAATGTCCGTGGGGCAAGGTCATAAAGAAATGACAAGTGTTTCATAATTCTTATTCATAATATGTGTGAATCATATTTTTTTAAAGTACAAAGTTCGTAAATATGTATTTTTTTTTTGTTTCGGGTTCCCCACTGTTTTTGGAACTATTGATTAGTTAATGATAGAAATATAAATTTATGGCGGTTATTGGTGGCGGCTAAAGGAAGGTTTATAACATTATGGAGTTATGCGAGTTAAGGGAGTATGTCTGAATTTTGGAGAGGTAATGCAGCATGGTATGATATCGCGGTTCGATATGCATGACGTATAATGGATGGTTTTTAATACTGGAGCCCGGTTGGGAACACTATTGCTGGAATCGTTGACGGAGAGTTAGGAATGGGTGGTGTACCCGGGTTACATAAAATTTTCCCCGTGTGATCGGGCGGCTTTCCTGATGGCTACACGCTTGGATATCAGGTTATATATGGGGTGAAAATTTCCTCATTTTCCAGCATTGATTCAGGCAATATTTGCTAAGATTTGAAAAGAATGTCCGTGGGGCAAGGTCATAATGAAATGACAAGTGTGTCATAATTTTTATTCAGTATATGTGTGAATCATATTCCCTTGAACTGTACAAAGTTTGTAAATATGTAATTTTTTTGTTTCTGGTTCTCCACTTTTGTGGAGCTATTGATTAGTTATTGATAGAAATATATATTTCCGGGTGGTTATTGATGGCCGTTATAAAGTAAGGTTTATAACATTATGGAGTAATCGAAGTTTAGGGAGTATGTCAGAATTTTGGTTAGGTAATAGAGCATGGCATGAGAAAAGGAGAAAGAAAAAAAAAAGAAAAAAGAAGAAGAAGCAACGGTTGCCTGCGGTACCGGGTATATGGTTTCTGGAGTGGTTATACATTCGTGCTTGGTAATTAGTTGGCTTCAATTTTGGTGAGAATTTTCACCTCAAGCTGATTTATATGCTCTCCAGCGAAACCGTGTTCTTTGGCGGCGAGCTATTTAATTTGCTCGTTGGCGGAATTTATCAATTAGGGCCTTCATCACACTTACATATAATAGCAAGAAATTATATTACCATTCGTAAGACAAGTAATTCCAGGAGACTTGCTTGATTTTACATGCGGGGAGGTATACCTGGAGGGAAGTGATGGAGCCCGGTTGGGAACACTTTTGCTGGATTCGTTGATGAGAGATGGGAATAGGTGGTGCACCCGGGTTACTCAAAATTTTCCCCATTTGATCGGGCGGTATTCCTGATGGCTAAACGCTTGGATATCAGGTTATGTATGGGGTGCAAATTTCCTCATTTTCCAGCATTGATTCCAGCACTAGTTCTGTAATCGGGTTGGATACTCAAATTTGTGTGTAATGCACTTTTGCTGGAATCGTTGATGAGAGCTGGGAATGGGTGGTGCATCCGGGTTACATACAAATCTTCCCCGTCTGATCGGGCATTCCTGACGGCTAGCAAGGGGTGCTCGTGGCAATGCAGAGGGGACATTCGTTTACGAAAAGGGGTCTCTAGCCGTGGTTTAACCCTTCTCTGGCTACACGATTACATTTCACATATTTGATTTTAAGGTTTATGTATGGGGTGCAGATTACGGCTTAGATTCCAGCACTAGTTCTGTAATTGGGTTGGATACTCAAATATGTGTGTAATGCAATTATAATAATTGGCGTGAATTGATGTACCGCCATGGTAAAATGATACATGTACAAATGACAGAATCAATGTTAAATAAAAGCCACGAAAAATGCATAATTCGAACGGTTTGTCGTTTCCTCATTTATCAGCCGTGTATAAATACAAAATAAACAAATAAATAAGTATTGTCATTTGAGGGCGTCGCCGCAACACAACATAAACTAGACATGTTTCCTAATAGGCTATTTTTGTAATGTAATCAAATTTAATGCACAGATCTTCGTTAAGTGCCTCCTTACAAATCATGTCATTCACCTGTTACGAATTTTTGATGTTAATGATCAGAATGCGAATTTAATACATTAATTGTAATTAAGTAGGACAAGCATTGTCCTAACTAACGACACGACAATAGGCCATTTTCGTAATGTAACCAAATTTAATGCATACGTTACGTAATACATAGTACAATTATGATTTTGGGCGATAACATTGAGATGACGTCATCAAACCTGGCAGACAGTTGTCACGTGTTTGGACACATATATCTACCAAATTACATTGACGTTGGTATAGAGATCTCCGTTTTAGAGCAAGTTGAAGTTATTTCGCAATTTTCTTAAAGGCTGCAAATTTGGAGGGCAATTCGTGCTTCTTGGTAATTAAGGCATTAATCATCATTACCAAGTCTGTCGGAGAGGACTTAAATCCGTCGGTCGCATTGTTCTTTACTTACAGGCATATACATGTACATGTTTTCTTAGCAGTCAGGTAACACACACATCGATCAGAGACATATTATTACTATAATAGGTTACATACCTGGACCAAATGCAAAGGCATCGAATAAGCCCAGAGCTAGTCCAATATCGGTTGAGGTTAGTCCTATATTCCGTTCTATTTCTGGTAAAAACACACCGATAGACTTGATCGAGCCTAAGACAAAACACGTTTGCAGGAAAAGAGCAAGGACCGATTTGAGAGCGCTTGTATTCTGAAAACTCGAACAAGTTGCCATTTTCTATGTACACTCGCCTTTGTCAACAGTCAACGGAAGATTCCTTGAGCGAAGCCGTGAAGTATTTGATCCCTCTGATCACTGGACCATTCATTTTTTTACGGTTAACACTGAACCATGCTTGTTTTCCTACAATATAAAGACAACTTGCGGACATTTTTTTCTTTCTATATTCCCCTACTTGTATAACTCTTTATACACGTACAGTCGCTGTGATTTATTGTGTAGTGATCATGTTAAGCATATAATTGTAAAGTATTCCTTGGTTGTATTTGTTTATATTTGTTCTACATCACAATGTTTAATGGAAAACCAGATTATTATGCTGAATTAATCTCCCTTTATTTTTTTGTGACATTAATACAAAATAAACAAATGAATAAGTATTGTCATTTGAGGGCGTCGCCGCAACACAACATGAAATAGACCTGTTTCCTAATGGGCTATTTTAGTAATGTAATCAAATTTAATGCACAGATCTTCATAAGTGCCTCGTTACAAATCATGTCATTCACCTGTTACGAATATTTTTATGTCAATAATCAGAATGCGAATTTAATACATTAATTGTAATTAAGTAGGACAAGCATTGTCCTAACTAACGACACGACAATAGGCCATTTTCGTAATGTAACCAAATGTAATGCATACGTTACGTAATACATAATACAATCATCATTTTGGGCGATAACTTTGCGATGACGTCATCAAACCTGGCAGACAGTTGTCACGTGTATGGACACATATATCTACCAAATTACATTGACGTTGATATAACGATCTCCGTTTTAGAGCAAGTTGAAGTTATTTCGCAATTTTCTTAAAAGCTGCAAATTTGGAGGGCAATTCGTGCTTCTTGGTAATTAAGGCATTAATCCTCATTACCAAGTCCGTCGGAGAGGACTTAAAGCCGTCGGTCGCATGGTTCTTTACTTACAGGCATATACATGTACATATTTTCTTAGCAGTCAGGTAACACACACATCGATCAGAGAGATATTATTACTATAATAGGTTACATACCTGGACCAAATGCAAAGGCATCGAATAAGCCCAGAGCTAGTCCAATATCGGTTGAGGTCAGTCCTAAATTCCGTTCTATTTCTGGTAAAAACACACCGATAGACTTGATCGTGCCTAAGACAAAACACGTTTGCAGGAAAAGAGCAAGGACCGATTTGAGAGCGCTTGTATTCTGAAAACTCAAACAAGTTGCCATTTTGTATGTACACTCGCCTTTGTCAACAGTCAACGGAAGATTCCTTGAGCGAAGCCTTGAAGTATTTGACCCCTCTGATCACTGAACCATTGACCTTCTCACGGTGAACACTGAACCATGCCTGTTTTCCTACAATATAAAGACAACTTGCGGAAATTTACATATACACGTACAGTCGCTGTGATTTATTGTGTAGTGATCATGTTAAGCATACCATTGTAAAGTATTCCTTGGTTGTATTTGTTTATATTTGTTCTACATCAAAATGTTTAATGGAAAACCAGATTATTATGCTGAATTAATCCCTTAATTTTTTTTGCGACATAAATACAAATTAAACAAATAAATAAGTATTGTCATTTGAGGGCGTCGCCGCAACACAACATGAAATAGACCTGTTTCCTAATAGGCTATTTCCGTAATGTAATCAAATTTAATGCACAGATCTTCGTTAAGTGCCTCGTTACAAATCATGCCATTCACCTGTTACGAATATTTTTATTTCAATAGTCAGAATGAGAATTTAATACATTAATTGTAATTAAGTAGGACAAGCATTATGGCTTGTCCTAACTAACGACACGACAATAGGCCATTTTTGTAATGTAACCAAATTTAATGCATACGTCTATGTAAAGTGCCTCAACACAAATTATTTTATTCAAATGATAAGAATAATAGTATTTCAAAAGACAGAGTCCGAACTGCATACATTAGTTGTTGCCAGGTAGGACAAACACTATGACCCGAATTCACAAAAGAGGTTTGTCGACAAACCTATGTTTATTGGTCTGAAACGCATCGAAACGCGTCATATGACGCACATAAACCTAGGTTTGTCGACAAACCTCCTTTTTGAATTCGGGCCTATGCCTTGACCTACCTAGCTAGCAATACATTATGCAGTTTGCATTCTGAATATTGAAGTACTATTATTCTTATCAGGTGAATGAAATGATTTGTATTTAGGCAAATCACAAAGACTTATGCACTAAATTTGGTTACATTACGAAAATGGCCTATTCACTTGTGTTGCTGCTGTTTCAGGAGATACTTAACAGAGACGTGTGCATGAGATTTGATTACATTACGAAACTTGTCTATTTTATGGATACGTCAAGAAAAATATTATCTCTTATCGAATGAAAATATTGACCCGACTTGTCCGACATAGCAACGAACACTTCATTAAAGACTGATTTATATCCATAGACACGCCATTATGCATACGAGGTGAATTAACTACTTGATAAAAAGGGTTAGGGTAGGAAAAAATCGATATATCATGTACCCCCCCCCCCCCTTTCCCGGCTGCTATCGATTCAAGCATTTATGCTTATGATAGTTGGCCTCTGCATTTATTTTAATTCTTTGATTATATATGTTATATATGCATTTTTGTGTGTGTATTTCAGTTGTCACTTGATTTAAATCAATTACATTATATACTATTTTTTTATTTAAATGTTTTGTATTTGATTTATTAACAAATGCAGAAACATCTGCTAAAAAAAAAACATCCGCTAAAAAAAAAAAAAATCAAAATATATCAGTAAATATGTATATTTTCTAATACAATAGCCCCATTTACAACCTTACACATTGCCCAAGCCTGACCCGACCGTGCAACAAGTAATGTATATGAAGATTGGATTGATGGATTCCAATAACTGTAGTTCACTCATTAATAAAATGTTAATACAATAACTTGTCACTTGTCCCTAGGATAGAAACATCCATAAATTTGCATATGTTAGTGAACTGGTATATTAAATATTATGGCTTCAGCACATCTATCTATAATAGACCGGTTTACTTACATATTCAAATGATGTGCATACTTCTAAAACATAGATTGTACTGACAACCCGAAATCTTTCCCAAGGCTTGCTCGACATAGCAAGAAGGAGCGCATGCAGACTGGATTCCGAGTATCTTAGTTCATTCCTTGATAGCAGGATAATGGACAACTTGTCACTAAAGGTCCCCAGGAAAGGAACATCCATACATTTGAATATGTTATTTACTAGGCGTGTAGCCACGGGAGAGGGGCGGTGGGTGCAGTCGCCCCCAAAAAAAAAGAGAGAAGAGAAAAAGGCAGAGGACGTAGGAATAGAAAGGAGCAGAAAAAGAAACATTTTTAAGATTCAGACAAGGATTAAGAGTCGAGAACAGTAAAACGAATCGTCTTCTTTCTCTAATAATTTAATGAAACGTTTTCTTTCTCTAATAATTTAATAAAACGTCAAAGCTTCCCCGCTTCGCGCGGGAGAAGGGAAACTGAATTCAGACAAGGATTAAGAATCGAGAACGATTCAACGAATCGTCTTCTTTCTCTAATAATTTAACGAAACGTCAAAGCTTTCGCGCTTCGCTCGGGAGGGGGGAAACTCGTAGCTACGCGCTTGTATTATACCGGTCTATTTGCAATACTAGTGTTGCTGCTGCAGCTGCTGTTCCAGAAAAGCTTCAGATAGACTTCACAGTTTTCCAGAAAACTTATTGTTAGAGACGTTTGCATGAAATAGCAGTTTTATTTCATTTTAACGGGCTCGGGGAACAAAATCTACTTAACGCTGTCAGAAAACGAAAGGTGATGTACTCCTGGTTACTTATTCATTTTTGTCTATAAAAACTACCGAAAAAACCTACCAAAATGTTTTTTCAAAGTCTTTGCCTCGCATTTTAAAGCATTTTTACATCTGAAATCTGTGTTACACTACATGTCCTCTTGATAAATGAAGTTATAGCAAAGACTTAAAAACCAAGTTAACACCGCTTATTGTATGTAATTAAGATTTATAACTTCATAATACTTACTCTTTAGGCGACCGTTGTCAGAAAAGCCATTACTGCAAAGAATCTTGGGAAAAATAATGATGTCCTTGATGACAAATATAAGGTGTTTGTAAATTTATTAAAAAGTAAAAACATTTTCAACGGAACACCCTCTTTAATCCTGTGGGGATAGGCGGCGTTACAACATAATTCTAGACAATTCTTGCGACTCTCCAATTTATGGGGACGACCCCTTCAACATTTTCTTTCCGGGAAGAGACCTCTCCATTTATTAATCTATCGGAGTTACTTTCCAGAAATTCGCAGAGACTTGGGGATTATGATGGTAAAATGATACTTTCTTGTAAACATGTGAAAAGCAATATAAATATACATTATAAGAAAAACCTAAATGTGAGCATGCAAACAATTTGTTCTTCTTCATGGTAATCCTTAAGTACCAAAATAACAAAAACTGACATTTTCTATTTTGTATTCAACTTTTTTTGCTCTTTACCATTCATTATATTTTTTGTTTCATTTTAATATCCATTTTCGAATGTGTTTCCTTTCTCTCTGGACAAGATTTCAGCAATGAATTGAGAGTAACGGTACACATCTTGGATGAGGTAAAGCAATAATCCCTGGGCACATGTATTGCAAAAGATAATCATCATTATAAGGATAAGAATGACGCCACTATACTTAGGTTTTACGTTAACAAGGATCGCGTTATAATCACTGATTGTAACCTGAGAAGCGTTGGTGCTGACCTCGATATATATGAACTGCCTTTGGATCTGAGTACTTTTCCCACAATTCAATCATTTAAATCTACTAACTAGCGAATCTACACGATTCAAAATCTACTGTTGTAAATGTAAACATGTAAGACGGGGGGGAGGTGGTTGACCTCGATAGATATGAATTGCCCTTGCATCTGAGTACTTTTCTCACAATTCGATCATTTAATTCTACAACACTAGCGAATCTATAAAATTCCAAATCTTCTGTTGCAAATGTAAACATGTTATTTTTTTTTCACAGTCACTGTTTTACTTTTTATTTCATTTTGGAGTAGTTAGAAAGGGTGGGGTTATAATTTTTTCATGCAGGGGCGGATCCAGCGGGCGGCAGAAGGGAGGCCCAATTCGTGAGAAAATATTTAGCGGCGAATCGGCCAGCCGGTTAATAAGCTGGAAGGGGGTAGGGACCACATTTTTGGTCCAATTTTTGAGGAAATATTAAGCGGCGACTCAGCCAGCTGGTGAATAAGCGGGGGTAAGAGCACTTTTTTTTGGCGGGGCGGGGCCCAATTCGTGAGAATTATTTTCATTTTATTAAGGGGGCATGGAGGGGGCGGGCCCGTCGCCCCCTCCCCGTAGATCCGCTCCTGTGTAGTGGTAGGGTGTATCAACTTCAGATTGTGCTTAAAGTAGATCATTGGTATAGACGACATGGTGTGATTGACCATGTTGAAGTATCAGAGGGATTATTGTAATATTCTTTAAAATTACTATAACCATAAAATAATTATGTCATTATTACATCATGTAGAAAGGAGGCTTTCTATTTTAAGTTGAAGACAAAATTACTTCCCGACATTTGACGATTATATGACTAACCTTGCTCGCAAATTTTCTCCTCTAAACTAAACACATTGTGTCATGGAACCATTTGTGTGTGTAGTATTTGGTGTACTTCTTCATGTTTCATATTATGTAAACGATATGGGTTTACTCATGGACCACGCTTTTTTAAACACAAAAAAGAGAGAGGGAGAGAGAGACAGAAGAGTGACTTTGCCTGGAAACCACACAAATCTATGTCAGAACCTATTATGTCATTCCATAATATACGGACTAGCACACTCTTTATATCATGTCGCAGTATTGTAGGTGAATATAAGATATTTCATCAGGCTCGGCTCTTAACAAAGGTGAAAGAAGAAAAATATATATTTGAAAGGAACTTTTTGAAAGGAAACGAACGGATAATAAAAATCTTTTGTAATGATGTTCACGCTGGTAGGTTTTACGTTAACAAGGATCGCGTTATAATCACTGATTGTAACCTGAGAAGCGTTGGTGCTGACCTCGATATATATGAACTGCCTTTGCATCTGAGTACTTTTCCTACAATTCAATCATTTAAATCCACTTACTAGCGAATCTACACGATTCAAAATCTACTGTTGTAAATATGAATATGTAAGACGGGAGGGGGACCTCGATATAAATCAACTGCCATGGCATCTGAGTACTTTTCCCATAATTCGATCATTTAATTCTACAACACTAGCGAATCTTTAAAATTTCAAATCTTCTGTTGCAAATGTAAACATGTTATTTTTTTTTTTTGGGGGGGGGGTAAGGGTATGCCAGGCTCTGTTTTCACATTGACTGCTTGATTATGTTTTTATTTTTTACTTTCGAGTTTCGTTTGATTATAATTGTTATACTTGTGTTTAAATATTTTTATCTGAATCTAAAAAAAATTATACTAAAACTGAAACTTAAACTCAACGATAATTGCCCCACAATGTTTGAGAAAACATTCATGAAATTCGAATGAAGCAGAAATAAATATATTTCTTATCATTTTGATGATTCCAGAACCTTGCAGTACACACCAATACTTATATGCTAGATGATCAACCTTTTCTGATCGATTCCACAACATTTCTTTCACAATGCAATCGCATGACCAGAACTGGTCTTTATCTTTAAACATACAGTAACATCCAGTTAATACTCAGACGAGTATATTGGAGGACCAACCAACCAGTAACCAAGAACATACCTGTTTACAATCACTTGGCACTTTTCTTCAAGATACAATACTTGATTATAAGTGGTCTCGAATATACATGTACATATACTAATAATTAATTTTTAACACTCTATTAAAAGGTTTGTTTTCGCCTTACTGTTGGCATTAACGAAAATTAACTCTTCTTTTTTCTCTTTAATAAACATGGTATGAAGCACTCTATTAAACCCCACACGTATCAACTATGGCATATAACTTTTAATTGTACATGTATACATGACAATACTTCACCTGTTCATTATCCTGTACATGAACGAAATAGTGAGAATAGTGACTTTGCCTGGATACCACACAAATATATGTCCGATCCTCATTAGTCATACCATGATATACGGACTGGCACACTCTTTATATCATGTCACAGTATCGTAGGTGAATAAGATATCTCATACGGCTGGGCTCGTAAAAAAGGTGAACGAAGAAAGAAACAAATATCTGAAAGGAACCTTCTGAAAGGAAACGAACGGATATTTCAATAATTTGTAACGATGTTCACGCTGGTAGGTTTTACATACAAAAATCATCGTGTTATGATCATTGATTGTACATGAGTAGCGTGGGTGCTTAGAAGCTAAACAAACAAGTTTGTCGAATAGATTCTTTGGAATAAAATTACAATGGAAAACTATTTGAAATGTAAGCATGTCTAAATTTGGGTATTACTTCATTGCGCTTTGATACAAACATTTTTCGCTAAAATAAAATACAAGAAAACTCACACAGAAGAGGGGTCCTCGATATATATATATCGATTGTCATTGCATCTGAGTACTTTTCTCACAATTCAACCATTTAAATCTACTACGATAGCGAATCTACACGATTCAAAATATTTCTGTTATAAATGTAAACATGTAATACGAGGGGGGGGGTGGAAGCTCGATATATATCAACTGCCATTGCAACTGAGTACTTTTCCCACAATTCAATCATTTAAATCTACAACACTAGTAAATCTATAAAATACCTTAAATCTACTGTTGCAGATGTAAACATGTGATTTTTTTTTTGGGGGATATGCTCTGTCTTCCAATCTCTGTTTGATTATGTTTTGATTTTTTTTCATGCGAGTTTCGTTTATATTGTTATAAATTTGTTGATATGTTCATTTTTTAATTGAAACAAAATTCATACTAAAATTGGAACTTAAACTCAACGAAAATTGCCCCACAATGTTTGAGAAAACATTCATGAAATTCGAATGAAGCAGAAATAAATGTATTTCTTATCATTTTGATAATTCCAGAACCTTGCAGTACACACCAATACTTATATGCTAGATGATCAACCTTTTCTGATCGATTCCACAACATTTCTTTCACAATGCAATCGCATGACCAGAACTGGTCTTTATCTTTAAACATACAGTGACATTCAGTTAATACTCAGACGAGTATATTGGAGGACCAACCAACCAGTAACCAAGAACATACCTGTTTACAATCACTTGGCACTTTTCTTCAAGATACAATACTTGATTATAAGTGGTCTCGAATATACATGTACATATACTAATAATTAATTTTTAACACTCTATTAAAAGGTTTGTTTTCGCCTTACTGTTGGCATTAACGAAAATTAACTCTTCTTTTTTCTCTTTAATAAACATGGTATGAAGCACTCTATTAAACCCCACACGTATCAACTGTGGCATATAACTTTTAATTGTACATGTATACATGACAATACTTCACCTGTTCATTATCCTGTACATGAACGAAATAGTGAGAATAGTGACTTTGCCTGGATACCACACAAATATATGTCCGATCCTCATTAGTCATACCATGATATACGGACTGGCACACTCTTTATATCATGTCACAGTATCGTAGGTGAATAAGATATCTCATACGGCTGGGCTCGTAAAAAAGGTGAACGAAGAAAGAAACAAATATCTGAAAGGAACCTTCTGAAAGGAAACGAACGGATATTTCAATAATTTGTAACGATGTTCACGCTGGTAGGTTTTACATGCAAAAATCATCGTGTTATGATCATTGATTGTACATGAGTAGCGTGGGTGCTTAGAAGCTAAACAAACAAGTTTGTCGAATAGATTCTTTGGAATAAAATTACAATGGAAAACTATTTGAAATGTAAGCATGTCTAAATTTGGGTATTACTTCATTGCGCTTTGATACAAACATTTTTCGCTAAAATAAAATACAAGAAAACTCACACAGAAGAGGGGTCCTCGATATATATATATCGATTGTCATTGCATCTGAGTACTTTTCTCACAATTCAACCATTTAAATCTACTACGATAGCGAATCTACACGATTCAAAATATTTCTGTTATAAATGTAAACATGTAATACGAGGGGTGGAAGCTCGATATATATCAACTGCCATTGCAACTGAGTACTTTTCCCACAATTCAATCATTTAAATCTACAACACTAGTAAATCTATAAAATACCTTAAATCTACTGTTGCAGATGTAAACATGTGATTTTTTTTTTTTGGGGGGATATGCTCTGTCTTCCAATCTCTGTTTGATTATGTTTTGATTTTTTTTCATGCGAGTTTCGTTTATATTGTTATAAATTTGTTGATATGTTCATTTTTTAATTGAAACAAAATTCATACTAAAATTGGAACTTAAACTCAACGAAAATTGCCCCACAATGTTTGAGAAAACATTCATGAAATTCGAATGAGGCAGAAACAAAATAATTCGAAGCGTAAAGTAGGCCTAGCCTTACTTTGTCTCTTCTTTGTCATATTTGTGTTTTGTTTGGGATGGGTAGTAAGGGAAGGAGTTATAATTTGTTTCATATTACAACTGATTTTATCCCCCAATCGATTGTATTTTGTAAATTTTACATTTTTTAAGTTCATCGAATTATATTATTATGATGAAAGGGAATTATATTTTGAAGAATTATTTGTATTGTTTTAATATTGAAAGCAAATCAAAATTTTAAAAAATACGTAAAATCAAGAAGGAGAACATGTGTCTGGATGCGAGTCTACTTTATACGGTAATTAAAAAAAATTGCTGTTCCAAACACACCAAGCAAACAATTATCTAATCCAGACGTCCTTTACACATTCTTTTCTAAGATGGAAGTTTCTGTAAGAGTCATTAGTATACTTAAGTCTGCCAATGACACAGTGGGAAATTACTTTCTTGACTTGTAGTGGCAGGGGCGGATCCAGCCAGCGGCAGGAGGGGGCAATTCGTGAGAAAATATTTAGCGGCGAATCGGCCAGCCGGTTAATAAGCTGGTAGGGTGGGCGGGTAGGGACCACATTTCTTGGTCCAATTTTTGAGGAAATATTAAGCGGCGACTCAGCCAGCTGGTGAATAAGCGGGGTGGGGTAAGAGCACTTTTCTTGGCGGGGCGGGGCCCAATTCGTGAGAATTATTTTCGTTTTATCGGGGGCATGAAGGGGGCGGGTCCGTCCCCCCTCCCCGTGGATCCGCTCCTGTGTAGTGGTAGGGTGTATCAACTTCAGATTGTGCTTAAAGTAGATCATTGGTATGGACGACATGGTGTGATTGACCATGTTGACGTTATATTAACCATGAAATAATTATGTCATTATTACATCATGTAGAAAGGAGGCTTTCTATTTTAAGTTGAAGACAAAATTACTTCCCGACATTTGATGATTATATGACTAACCTTGCTCGCAAATTTTCTCCTCTTAACTAAACACATTGTGTCATGAAACTAATTGTGTGTGTAGTGTTTTGTTGTACTTCTTCATATTTCATATTATGTAAACGATATGGGTTTACTCATGGACCACGCTTTTTTAAACACAAAAAAGAGAGAGGGAGAGAGACAAAAGAGTGACTATGCCTCGAAACCACACAAATCTATGTCAGAACCTGGTAAGTCGTTCCATAATATACGGACTGGCACACTCTATATATTATGTCACAGTATCGTAGGTAAATAAGATATTTCATCAGGCTCGGCGAAAGAAGAAAAAAAAATATTTGAAAGGAACTTTCTGAAAGGAAACGAACGGATATTAAAATCTTTTGTAATGATGTTCACGCTGGTAGGTTTTACGTTAAGGGGATTGGGTAACTTTGTCTCAGATTCTGAAACAAAATCCTGGATTTAGCTCATGCTGCAATGATAATTATAAATCTACTGGTCAGTAAGAAACCCCATGACTTTTACAAGCCGATCGCCTGTCTGATAATCAAAATATTTATGATTGAAAATCGAAATCAAATTTTGCGTTTTCCTAACGGTTTATAACATTACAGACTACTGCGGAAAATGAGTATGGTAAAACCGGTCACTCAAAGTTTTTTTACTTTTTTGAGGCGCTTCATGATCATTTCGAAGCGCATTTTTTCAGGGCTTCATTATTACACCATTTAACAGACACTGACAACACGTAGGGCCATTTATCTTAGATTTAACATTGTTAAACGATTCCTTTAAAAAGGATCGCGTTAAAATCACTTATTGTAACCTGAGAAGCGTGGGTGCTTAGAAGCTAAACAAAACATGTTTGTCAAATAGATTCGTTTGAGTAAAATTACAATGGAAAACTGCTTGAATTGAAAGCATGTCTAAATTTGGGTATTACTTCGTTCCGCTTTGATAGAAACATACCTAACTAAAATAATATACCAGAAAACTCAGACAGAAGAGGAGACCTCAATATATATAAACTGCCATTGCATCTGCGTACTTTTCCAACAATTAATTCAATCAAAATCTACTACACTAGCAAATCGAGACAATTACAAATCTTCTGTTGTAAATGTAAATATGTAAGACGAGGGGAGGGTAGTTGACCTCGATATATGTGAACTGCCTTTGCATCTGAGTACTTTTTCCACAATTCAATCATGTAAAGTTACTAAACTGTTACAATTTTAAACTTGGGGGTGAGAGGGTTTAGGGTATGCCAGGCTCTGTTTTGACAGGTACTGTTTGATTATGTTTTGAATGTTTCCGATCCTCATTACCATGATATTTGGACTGGCACACTCTTTATATCATGTCACAGTATCGTAGGTAAATAACATATTTCATACGGCTGGGTTTGTACATGGGTAAAGGAAGATATAAAAACATATTCGAAATGAATATTCTGAAAGGAAACGAACGGATATTGAAATCATTTGTAATGATGTTTACGCTGGTAGGTTTTGCAATTTAAAAAAAAAATATGTTATGATCGCGAGAAGTGAAAAATGGAAAAAAATATTCTGGAATCTGTTTATGACACTTGACTAGATATTCAGGTTCATCATTCTTAACAAGATTTCATATATATATATATATATATATATGTATCATAATGTTATTCAGGAAAGAAGTGAAAACCCTAAAACGTGAATACCGAACTACATTTATGCCTTTAGCTATGGTATGCCATACTTGGAGCCAACAGGGTTTTTTAAAGTTAAGCTGATGCAGAATAGAATAAGAAAACTTTAATTTTACAAATATTTTTTTAAAGAACTAGTTAAAGTATATCTGGGCACATGGAACCATATTGATATGAGAAAGTTATGGGAATTTACGGTTTTTTAAGGGTCAATTTTTAAAAAGTTTTATCCACTTTCGACTGAGTCGAAGGAAGAAAGAAAGACCTTAAAGCGGACCAGAATCGGAAAAATGGCGCCCGGATGTTCGCGCATGAGTGCTTTCGGAAAACTTTCAGGTGACCTAGATTGGAAGCCGAAAATTACACCCACGAAGTTTGAAAGGGGTCGCGCTGGAGGAAGGGACCTAGATAGGGATAACTACCAGTTCATGCAAAACGAATAGGATTTTAGGGAAGAAGAAGAATAATAATTCAGAACGCGAAAGAGAAAAAGGGCATTGACGAAAAGTCGTCAATGCAACAAGGAAAACAAGAAGAGGAAGAAGACGAATTGTGATTAGTACAATTGAACCTCGTCATAACTTTCATGTTGATGTTTTAGATAACAAGGAAGGGGTTGGGGGCTTAGAATGCGCCACTCATTACATGGTTTCGTCGGTATTCTAAATGCATTCTGATGGACAGGTGGTAAGCTACAATGGGATCTGCAAAAGGAATACACGATAATACTAATAATATTGAATGCTATTACTTCTCTTACTTCCACCACCACCACTTCTTCTACTAATATTAAAAACAGTAATAACAATAATGATGATAGCATTAACAAGAACATTAATAATAATAATAATAATAATAATAACAATAATAATATTACCCGTAATCTGTGATCGAAAACTTTATTTAGCCACAGCAGGATTCATGTCACAAAACTAGGGTTTTGTAACAACTACGATTTCAGACTCGTGAAGTGTAACCGTTGCCAATTATTCATCAAGTTTATTGTTTATTGATGAAATGTTTGTTGATAATACCAAAGTTTATCTATGCTTACATTTTTTACTTCCATTTGTTGTCAAACAGAGAACTAGGGTGAGAAATGTTGGTTCTCGTCAATATTATCGTAGTTGACAAGACTGAGATGATACAAACCGGGTAGGAGGGTTCTTGTTCTTGTGTCACCTCGACATCTTCGCTTTTTCGAATGAAATAATTTGTAACATGGCACTTAACAAAGGTTTAATTATTACAACTGATTACATTACGGAATTGGCCTATTAAAAACTTCAGAGAGATACAAATAAGGTCTTGCTGGATTGACATCGCCCTCAAAATTTTGATATTTTGATCAAACTTTTGATCATTTATTTAACGAAGCTAAGGGAAACGTGTCTTCAACGTGAAATCAATAACCCCCTTGGCAAAGCCAAAAAAGAGAAGAATGATTCTGGTTTCGAAATTTATGGCAATACATGTAAACGTTCAGTTACAGCTGCTGATTAATTCTTGTTCTTGTGGGGGTGGTGGAAATATATTTCTGAACTCGTTTGCTAACCTTTCTGTTGGCAATAGTTATGTTAATAACTATCAGTGCAGAACTTCAAATAATTTTAACTTATTTTATTCCAAACTAAATACCACAAAAAAGTTCGAAACCAAGTCAAATCGTTCGTGCCCTTTGGCACGTAAGGCACTTTTCCTAATTATCAAGTCCCTCTGAGAAGCCGTCAGTCCCATGGTTGTTTACTTCCGAGCATATACATGTTTTCTCAGCAGTCAGGTAAAATACTCATCGATCAGTGTGATATTAATACTATAATAGGATACATACCTGGACCAAATGCAAAGGTATCGAATAAGCCCAGAGCTAGTCCAATATCGGTTGAGGTTAGTCCTAATTCCGTTCCAGATCTGTTAAGATCACAACGATAGCCTTGAACGTGCCCAGGACCAAACACGTTTGCAGGAAATGAGCAAGGACCGATTTGAGATCGTTTGTATTCTTATAACTCTTAGCGAAATATTAAAGTATTTGAGCCCATGTGATCGCTGGAGCGTTGATCCTGTTCACGGTTAACAATGAACCCTACATTATTTCCCAACAATATCAGGACAATTTGCGGACATTTAATTTTCTTTCTATCTTCTCCCACTTATATCTTTTTACACACGTACAGTAGCTGTGATTCATTGTGTAGTGATCCTGTTAAGATTATTATTGTGAAGTTTTTATTGGTTGTATTTGTTTTAATTTCCTCTACAAGTAAGTATTTCCATTTGAGGGCCTCGCCGCAACACAACATGCAATAGACCTATTTCTTAAAAGGCCATTTTCTGTAATGTTATCACATTGAATGCACAAATCCTTGTTAAGTGCGTCGTTACAAATTATTTCATTCACCTGTTACGAATAATTATATTTCAATAGTCATAATGCGAATGGAAAATATTAACGTCAAATTGACTGCCTTCCGGACAATACGAAATATTTCGCCCGAACCGGCTTTTAACGAAGGTGAAAGAAGAAAAAAATATATATTTGAAAGGAACTTTATGAAAGAAAACGAACGGATAACAATATCTTTTGTAATGATGTTCACGCTGGTAGGTTTTACGATAACAAGGATCGCGTTATAATCACTGATTGTAACATGAGAAGCGTTGGTGCTGACCTCGATATATATAAACTGCCTTTGCATCTGAGTACTTTTCCCACAATTCAATCATTTAAATCTTCTAACTAGCGAACCTACACGATTCAAAATCTACTGTTGTAAATGTAAACATGTAAGACAGGAGGGGGAGGTGGTTGACCTCGATATATATGAATTGCCCTTGCATCTGAGTACTTTTCTCACAATTCGATCATTTAATTCTACAACACTAGCGAATCCATAAAATTCCAAATCTTCTGTTGCAAATGTAAACATGTTATTTTTTTTCACAGTCACTGTTTTACGTTTTATTTCATTTTGGAGTGGGTAGAAAGGGTGGGGTTATAATTTTTTCATGCAGGGGCGGATCCAGCGGGCGGCAGAAGGAGGCCCAATTCGTGAGAAAATATTTAGCGGCGAATCAGCCAGCCGGTTAATAAGCTGGAAGGGGGGGGGGAGGGGTAGGGACCACATTTTTTGGTCCAATTTTTGAGGAAATATTAAGCGGCGACTCAGCCAGCTGGTAAATAAGCGGGGGTGAGGGTAAGAGCACTTTATTTTGGCGGGGCGGGGCCCAATTCGTGAGAATTATTTTCATTTTATTAAGTTGGCATGGAGGGGCGGGCCCCCTCCCCGTAGATCCGCTTCTGTGTAGTGGTAGGGTGTATCAACTTCAGATTGTGCTTAAAGTAGATCATTGGTATAGACGTCATGGTGTGATTGACCATGTTGAAGTATCAGAGGGATTATTGTAATATTCTTTAAAATTACTATAACCATGAAATAATTATGTCATTATTACATCATGTAGAAAGGAGGCTTTCTATTTTAAGTTGAAGACAAAATTACTTCCCGACATTTGACGATTATATGACTAACCTTGCTCGCAAATTTTCTCCTCTAAACTAAACACATTGTGTCATGGAACCATTTGTGTGTGTAGTATTTGGTGTACTTCTTCATGTTTCATATTATGTAAACGATATGGGTTTACTCATGGACCACGCTTTTTAAACACAAAAAGAGAGAGGAGAGAGACAAAAGAGTGACTTTGCCTCGAAACCACACAAATCTATGTCAGAACCTATTATGTCATTCCATAATATACGGACTAGCACACTCTTTATATCATGTCGCAGTATTGTAGGTGAATATAAGATATTTCATCAGGCTCGGCTCTTAACAAAGGTGAAAGAAGAAAAAATATATATTTGAAAGGAACTTTATGAAAGGAAACGAACGGATAATAAAATCTGTTGTAATGATGTTCACGCTGGTAGGTTTTACGTTAACAAGGATCGCGTTATAATCACTGATTGTAACCTGAGAAGCGTTGGTGCTGACCTCGATATAAATGAACTGCCTTTGCATCTGAATACTTTTCCCACAATTCAATCATTTAAATCTACTAACTAGCGAATCTACACGATTCAAAATCTACTGTTGTAAATGTAAACATGTAGGACGGGAGGGGGAGGTGGTTGACCTCGATATATATGAATTGCCCTTGCATCTGAGTACCTTTCTTACAATTCGATCATTTAATTCTACAACACTAGCGAATCTATAAAATTCCAAATCTTCTGTTGCAAATGTAAACATGTTATTTTTTTTTCACAGTCACTGTTTTACTTTTTATTTCATTTTGGAGTGGGTAGAAAGGGTTGGGGTTATAATTTTTTTCATGCAGGGGCGGATCCAGCGGGCGGCAGAAGAGGGGCCCAATTCGTGAAAAAATATTTAGCGGCGAATCGGCCAGCCGGTGAATAAGCGGGGGGAAAGAGGGGGGGTTGGTGGCACGTAGAACACATCGGCAATACAGCCAGCGCATGCGCCTGCGTTCCTCCCGTCTCAGCTCATTTTCGTAATTTGGCGCCTAGCCGAGCCGACATGGGCCCTTTAGATTGGCTATCGCTGGCTCCCATAGGCTCTATGTTATAAGACATTAGTGTGAGGAGCTAGCTTGCGATTTTTCGTTTTTACCGATACCAAAATTATGATATTCCAGTCAAATCTTCTATTTGTTACGATTTTTTCAGCGTCCTTGAAAAGTTAACCGTATAGTGATAACACCGGTAGTGATTTATGATATGTCTACGGTAGTAATTTGTGTTATTATGTTTCTATAACAAAGATGAACACTCTCTTAATATAAACTCCTTTTCAGTCTATTATGTTCTACATGTAGCATGTCGAAATTGAGTCATGTGACCAATTAACACAAGCCTATGACACATACCTATTTCTCAATAAAATTCATGTTATGTATTTTTATTTTTTGACAGTGTTAATGTGGATCACATTTACTCTCAAATTTACAGGTGTTGGGTTTCATTTCAGTTCATTTCATTTTATTTCATTTAATTTCAGTTTTTATAAGCAAAGTATATATGGCATAATCAGAAGTACAAATTATAATTGATAATATATTTTTATATCTCGTCCGTTTGATAATAATTTGGGGTCTGTGCAGATTCCGTTACTACTGTAGTAAGTTTGTCTTCTCCTAGTCATGCACATGTATGTTTATGTTAGGCCTATACCATTTTTTACTCATGTTCAATTGTGTGTCGTAATTATTCTTGACTTTTTATAAATTGATAGTATGTTAATTGATGTTATATATATATATATATATTTGCAGAAACAGCCGGAAGGTGATTTTTATGCCATGTTATTTTGTGCATGATTAATAAATTTGAATTGAATTACATGAAATCGATATAAGAGGAAAGGATAGGGAGAAAGCAGGAAAAAAGTAGGTAAATACATGTAAATAGCTATACATTCCCTTGGTCTTATAAATCCCATCTTTTGCCTGACGTAGGACTGTTTGAAGCCCATCTGCGCTAGTTTGGCCAGGAGGGATTAGACCTCCCTACGTGATCACTGACAGGTGGTTATCTCATCAAATCAGCTCTCAATTAACATAAGAAAAATGGGACCATGGGGGACCAACGGGGTACCGCTTAGGCATTGGTTTACACTTGATTTATACTCCCGTTTTAAAGATATGAACATAACATCTGAATGACCTATTCAGATTATTTTATTGGTCCACATACAAATTTAAAAAATTGGCTTCCACTGGTATATAACAACAATTAATATGCATAATATATAACATCAGTAAACAATAATTACATAAATAATACAACATATTCATGAAAATAAATACTCGAATACAGATGTAAGGACAGTTAGAGGGAATGTGGAGGGGAGATAGGGGAAATGAGATAAGAGAGGGGAGGGACAGAGACAGGGGGACACATAGTCCAGATTCAGTCCGTTCATTGTTTTTATTCTCCAACCCACGCACCGATCCCACACACAGCGCGCTCTCTCCATTGATCGCGCTATCCCCAAATTTCCGTCCCCACGAACGTCCAGACGTTTCTGCCAGTGTCGGGGGTCAAAAGTTCGCGCTAATGTATGCTGACGTAGTGCCTTCGCTTATGCCCTAATGAATATGCATCAGTAACATCGTCACGCTGTGTGTGTGTTTTGTGGGAGTAGTTTGTGTGTACTTCAAATCGGTATGCCCTGCCTGAAACCCTACCCGCACTGCCCCGATGGAAAACACCGGGGAAATCCATGGTTTGAGCCACTTACTGGTGTTTGGGTCTAATAGTATACTACTAATAGGGAGTTGGGATCCCAACTCCCTGATCTCAACACATGCAAACTTTATTCTTGTCTAGATTCAATGAGATTCTGAATTAATGCCATTATCTCTCGTTGTTTTAGTAAATTAGTGGTAAACTTAGGGTTGAAATGATTTTTTAACTATGATTTTTGTTAAAGCCTTTTAAAGGTATTTATTTATTCAATTGATTTATATCATGATATGATCATAGTGTATTTTGACTTATTCAACCGTTAATCTTTCAACTCATGAAAATATTCGCACAATGGAACTCATAAGCATTCACTATTTGTATACTATACAATTCTATTTCGTTCATGGCTTGTAATTAATCGTTGGAATATGATGAGCAACAGCCAAATTTGATTTATATGTTTTTGTAGTACAGGGCAAACTTTCATATTTTCTTTGGGGCGTATCGAGCTAGTATTAGGAATTTTGACCACCAAGATTATCATCATTCTTACGTCTTTATTTTCCCGAAGGACAGGAAAAGGGGAAATCTTGTTTGGGAACATGATGATCTGAACAGGGGGGTCGGAATACTTTAGGGAAAAGGAGGGGAAAATAAGAACGAATATCTGTGAACAAAAGACATTCATGGTTTAAGAAGAAAATGAATAGGCCTATTCCCCAATCTTTTGGCTTATTATTTTATTTACCTGTATAGAGAGTGAGCAAAGAGCGGCAATTAAAGAGAAAACGTCCATTTATATATCGCATAGCCTACTCTCGTAATGTCTAGAACTTAAATTCCAAATCCTTGTCAGACTTAAAATATTTTTAGTATATATTTAAAGTTTTAAAGAAAGTAACTTCTGCAAATAAATCTTTTAGGACTTAAAACTTCTCGCAAAATCTGATTGATCTGTAATAGACGATGTCACTTGTACGCGCACACAGCCAAAAGTAAATCGTATTGGACTATCCACTAGACTTGAATTTTAATAAAAAATATTAAGTCTTATGATATTCTTTATTTAATCTGAAAGGTTTGTGCCCGATTCAAAAATCTATGAACTTAAAATAATTAACCCTTCGCACTTAGAAATAAGTCTTATAAATGAAGGGAATATATTATGTGCATATTTATTTTGACGTTTGTAGAGCATTATTCATGTTAAAATTATAACGGACAAACCTAGTCTGTGAACAGTGTTGTAAGTTTGGCCTTGTATAATTTCATTCATTTAGTCTATTATGAGGCAATATATTGAGTGGGAAGTGGTGAAAATAAGAATGAACAGAGATCTGCGGACAAAAGAGACGGATGAATAAGGAGAAAATGTAAATTATATTTTAACATTTATCTTGGACATGTTTATTTTGACGTTCATAGAGCATAATTCATGTTCCAATTAAAAGGCAGAATAAACCTTAATTGTGAATAATGATAATAATAATAATAATAACAATAATGATAATGGACGTTATATTCTACATAATTTATCTTAATGGTATTATATTTTTCTTTATTTAATTAATGTTGATTGACATGTTTTGATATGGGGTCAAGTATCCATGTGTTTGTTGTAGTAAGCCAGTGAAACGAAATCAAAAAGCTCTTCGGCATGTTCCAAGTGTGGAGAATGGGTTCACATCAGGGGCGGCGATTTCTTTTCATGACCGGTGGGGGAGCATAGTGAACGAGAGGGGCCAGTGGTGTAATGAGCAAAAACGTTTGTGGGGGGGAGAAAAAAAATGCATCACAACCATTCTTACATGTTACATGCAGGTCCCACTGAACGTTGTTCAAAGTGGGGGGCGTGGGGCTAAATTATTTACGATCAGGTAGAGCAAAGCGAGCGAAGCAAGTGGAGCGTAAATTGGCGTGCTGTCTAGGGGCAAAGCCTCGGCGGGGGTCAAGGGGCGGAGCCCCATGAAGCTCAGGGTTTTAGGCATTTAATTAATTAAGGTCGGATGAGCACTCTAGGGCCCGCCTTAGGGCCCCCAGTGGTGTCCAGGGGGCGGAGCCTATTTGAGCATCAGTTCTATCAGTTGAGCATATTGTGATACCTTATTTGTGACACTGGTAGGTCACTCATTGGAGAGGGTTCCAGGGGGCTGAGCCCCCAGAAGCTCAGGGTTTTCGGCATTCAATTACGGTCAGATGAGCAACTAGGGGCCCGCCTTACGTTTGCTGGTGCGGTCCAGGGAGCAGAGCCCCAGGAGCTCAGGGAAAAAATCATGCCATTTCAGCAACATTTGTAAATCACTGGTATCAAATTAGAAATAAACCACGTTTAATTTTATTTAGGGGGAACTGCCCCCACCCCAAGCCCCAACCCCACCATCAGTATGCCAGTGAGAGGGGCGAAGGTGAAGGAAGTGAATATCCCCAAAGAGCTATATTATAATAAGTCTTGTTATATAGCTCTATGCTACCCTCACAGGTTTTTACGTTATTTTTGTTTAAAAAATTACATTCTTTAGCAAAACTATAGTATAAAAACAAGCAATATACTTTTTTTCTCACTTCACTTTTACTTTGCCGGTATTTAATGTGTAGTCCGATGGGTTTGAAATATTAGGTAGGTAAATTTCAGCAAGTAGGACTTCTCAAAAGAGCAAGCGGAATGTTAATTTTTCGTAGCGCTGATCTATTTCTATAACTCTTAATCTTGTGAACTTACAGTGTAAACTGTGCTGACGTGATACCAACGGAATACAGATTTTCTACAATATTTACTAGTACATTTTAAAGGATATTATGCGTGGGAGCTAGCGACCGAGCGAGAAGTTTTGCATTGTTATTAGTTAACGCTGCACTCTTGGGCCCTCCAGAGCCTAAAAGTGTGTTGCAGTCTTTAACCAGTATTTGCTATACATTTTTGTGTGTACACTTTTTCAAATTTTTCGGGGAGGGGTTAAACACCCCTCAATGTTTCTGTCCCCCCATGAAAAGAAAAAACGAATTATGGAGGGAATGAGAGGGCTAAAATAAGAAAAGAAAGAGAGAGAGAGAAAAGAAATGATGATTTCACATTTCGGAAACTGCATAACACTTATCTTTGTGTTTTCGTTCTCCAAGTAATCTTATGCAGCGTGAGCTTTCGTGTATTATATTCTCGAATTAATTACTATATCTATATCTATACACTTGATGTTTTGTTCAACGGTGCCTTGCTAACTAATTTAACTAGGCGACTCTAGGTATTGGTGCTAATGTATTTGTATACAAATTTCCTCATTCCATTGTGTTTTAAATTCCCCCTCTAAATTAAGTATTTCTCTACTGCCTCACAGTCTTTCATTTACAACACTGGCATAGGAACCGAGGGGGTGGCGGGAATATCGACCCCCAACTTGTTATGGCCGAAAACCCCTTATTTGTACATTTAAAAAAATAAGTGTCCTTTTCCCTTTGGATATGTGCCCCTTTTTCACCCAAAACTCAATCGCTATACGCTCGCATTTTAAGTTATTATGATTTTTTTCTTATAAAAGATCTTTCAAGTCTTTCATGATAAGGGTTTGTTTTTCCTCTTTATAAGATGTAATTTTTGTATTGCGACTTTACAAATCTTAAAATTTGTGCTCGCGCCCTTCGCTCGCTCACGAATATATATTCAGACCATCTCACCCAACTGCAAACTATGATGCTTAGCAGTATCTTTGACCATGTAAAGAGAGAAACAAACGATGAAATCATCCCTGATTATCTAATCGCAATGTAGGGGTATAATATGGCCTACCAATGTCTATGAATTGCATATTTTTGCCTTAGTTGAGGTTTCCCTTTGTAGGTGCCCCTTTTTTCCAGAAAATGCCCATTTTTGTTGGTGCCCCCATTTGAAAGTCGCTCCGCGAGTCACTTGTCCACGGTAAGAGGTGATTGTTAAATCTCGAGGAACAAAACCTAATCCCTCATGGCTATACTCCCCATATATTCCACAAAGTTTGGTATTTTTTAATTCATGATGAATTGCTTGTAAATTGCTCTAAAAAGGGCATAAAATGCACTAAAATAAGGCTGAAACTAGACCAGAGAGAATCTAGAATCCCAGAGCTTCCAGGGCCCTTGAGCGGGCCCTGGACCCCGGAGACTTTGCCAACGCGCACATTCGGATTTTCAGGGTGAGAGCTTCAACGCCTCCTCCCCCACTTCTAAAAAAGCTTCCTTCGGCTATGATCTACAATATTTTTTTTATCAGGAACCTATATTCTACAAGCACCGCTTTTCAATATATGTTCCTCACATTTTACATGTGAGTATCATCGTTACGTGCTTATAAAATTTAACATATATGATTTCTATTTCATATATCTGTCTCTGATTATTTTTAAAATGTGGAAACAAAGAAACGTGAAAACTTGAAATGCAGGAAAAAGCCAGGTTTTTTAAAGCAAGGATATCGAAATTCACTACGTTGAATGGAATGAGCCCCTCCAACACCCTCTCCTGTTCGGTTGCTTCGCTACCTCGCGGGGTCACATCAATGATGCCATCCAGTTTTTCAAACACCCCCGAAAAACTTCCTGCGTGCGCCACTGGTTACAGGTACTTCCATTTTTGGATAATGCTAAAAATGTAACTCATTCTAATTCTATCCCTCTGCGCCTCAGAATAGTTTACTAGATCGATGGCGCATAACAAATGCTGTATTATTATGCCCGAGTCATCTACATCTGCAGGAAACAATAATTGTGATAAATATGATCATAATATAGGTTAAGGAGAAACAAGGAATGGTGAATTTCCGTATGAAAAAGGGATGAAAATTACCCATGGTAATATCAGATAATAAGGTGATGGATGTTCAGTATTTTTTGACAAGATAATACATAATGATTTGTTCAGTTTGTCCGAAACACGGTTAAACGATGACATAATTATGTATGAATGAAATCAATTGTGTGCCTGGATATAGATTTGTGGGTAAACATAGAGGGTCAGTTGGAGGAGGAGTGGGTTGCCACACAAAGTAAAATATATCTTACTTTAAAAGAGAAGATCTGGAATGTGACAAGATTGAACTGATGTGTTTAGAAATAAAAAGGCACCAAAGCAGTTCCCATTTTGTGGATATAGAAAACCATCCAGTGATGCAACTCTTCAATTTTCTTTAATATACTTGAACAAAATATAGATGAAACCTTCAACAAATTACCATACCCTAAAACAGAAAACAAACAAAAAACGATCCTTTTCATTCACCGAAAATTGCCATTGTCCATCAAGAATTGCAAGTCACAATTTCAAGAAATAATTTAAACAGTTTTCTCATGCTTAAAAAAACGACAATCTGATTACATGGGGGGAGCCTCGCCGTGCATCCCACGTGCGCTCCATGTATAGTTTATTCAATGTATAAATGTTTTTGATGTGTACGTTCATCCATGTTTTGTTTTTATGTTCACTGTTTTTGTTTGTATCATGTGGAGGGCTCCGTTGGAAAGCAGTTTCTTTTAACTGAATCGGACTACCTTCCACTGTTTTATCCATGGTAATAAATAAAACATGAATACATGGATTCGAAAGTCATTCAGTCCAAGTTTCGTAGCTTCATATTTCAAAGCTTCGGCAATCTTCTCCTCCGTAAAACGATGATGACTATCCACAGACATTCTTATAGATTATTGTAAACAAACGATGATAGTAACAGTTCCCCACATCATGAATTGTAAATGTACAACTCAGAAAACCAACTCGATAAAGCCAACTCGAAAAACACAGTTTGTGTAAACTCGACATCAGGCGTCAGGACGTCAGTATTTATAGCTTAGTTTGTTTTCAAATTTTAATAGTCATTTAATTTTTTGCTCCATAATTTCCAAACTTTAATTTATTTCAATAAACAGAGGATTGTTTAATCATATAAACATTTAATTTGCAATTAAGTAATAAACACTCCAACTTGAAATTTTAAAATAATTATGGACTCCTTATAATGAGAATAGTAGCTTCGACGGCGGCGGAGAGTTACGTAATGCGCTAAAGTGATTGTCAGGTTACTCGTCCAATCAGCGTACATCGAACGTGTATAGTTTTGTGGGCGGAGTTAATCTCCCCCGGAATTCCGGGGGAGAATGGCAAAATCGTCTGGACTAGGGGACACAGGACTAGTCAGGCTACCAGTTATAGAAATAGAAATAACCACATGAGCTGGAGAGAGGGATAACAGAGGAATTAAAATAGATGCACTTGGAAGGAAAGAGTATAGTATTAAGGAAACATGGTAGGGGTGAAATAAGAATACAAAGGGCAAACGGAAGAGCTAGAGATGATTAAGGATCATCCGGTGACATAAAGAGGGAGAACGAGAGCCAGAGACGGAAAGGGAGAGGGTGAGAGAGTAGAGAAAGAGAGAGGCAGAGATTGAGGGAGACAGAGCAAGAGAAAAAGAGGGAGGCAGAGCAAGAGAGGGAAACAGAGAGATCGAGAGGATGAAAGAGTAAAGAGAGAGAGAGAGAGAGATGCAGAGACGTACAGTGCAAGAGACGGAGAGGGGGCAGAACAAAAGAGGGGAAGGGAAACAGAGCGAGAGAGAGAGAGATGCAATGGTGAACGATGCATTTAATATTTCCAGCATAAATATAATTGAATATTAACTATATAGAGAAAGAGAGAAGTTGTAGACATGTAAACAATTCTATGTCCGTGGAAGAGACGTAAACATTGCATATACCAGGGCTGAATAAGTGGAAAATATAAACGTCTGGAAAGGAGACTAGCATCATAGAAATGGGACGATTTGATATTGTAGCAGACTTGGGAGATTAACCCTATAGGTTTAATCAACGACAATGAACCAAATTTCCCATAGGGTTGTACGCAAACTATTGGCATTTCTCTCCCATAGATAAAACACTCAAAACTAGGCATTTTATTACATTGTTTGTGATTTTTATATGATAATATGTCATAATAGTCGAAGAAGATGATAAAATCAAATATCAAACAAAAGCAACACAAAAATAAAAAAATTGACCCACCGGGAATCGAACGTGGGTCGCCGAAATGGGAAACAATTGCTATAACCACTATATACCAAATACTCCACATAGACATTTAACACGTAAACGGAAAATGGGATTCTCAATCACATTTTGTAGTTCAAATATCACCATGATCCCAACATCTGATTAAAAAATAAATGATACCTTTTGCTTAGAAAATTTTCTCAGCTACACCATATTCAAAGCTTGGAGAAAATCACATGAAAATAATCGAGATATTGCTCGAACAAGACTAAAATGTAGAATCAAGATTTCAGAAAAAGTCACCTCCCAAAAGCATTACACGCAAATTAAGAAAATTCTGACATTTCACCTTTAATTGAAATTTTCACTATGATGACGTCATCAAAATGAAAAGTGGGGCGATCTGGTTTTGTAGAAAATTGTCTCAACTACAACATATTAAAAATGGAAGAACAAAGATCAATATTTACTCAATCTTTCATAAATATGCTGACGTCATAATATGCAAATTCGTACTTTGAGTTCCTAGGCCAGTATGATTGCGTTACGATGCACTTAATGGCCAAATAAGACATGAAATCATATCTCTGACTCATACTCTATCTAAATGTTGAAACAAATTGGGGGTCTCCAGGCTTCCAAAAAGCTGTATTGGATTTTGGATAGGCATATTTTTTGTCCATATATGCTATGTATTAAAAGAGCTCGCGCGCACAGACATTCTATCTTGAATGGACGCTCATTCCGTTATTAATAGTCGTAAAGAGATAAACATGGTATCAAATTGTTTGGAAAAATATGGGATATATAATGAAAGAAAAAAAGAATTGCGAGTTTATGTTGCATACGGCCATGACGAACGAAAACGCGCGTGCATGCGCGTGTGTGCGACGGCCTGCAAAGTATGCAAATGACTTTGAAAAGATTTGGAGCATTTTTACATTTTGCGCGCGCACTTACGCGCGGACGTACGTCTACGCGCCCGTTTATTGACCTGAAGTTGACCGGAAGGATATTGACCTTGATCATGATAAATATGAACTAGAAATGACTTTCCGTTATGAATATATGATCAAGAGTTGATTTTCAGAAAATTTCACAAAATGGCGCCTGGATGACGTCACGATAACCTGATTACCTTGAAAATGTTGCTGTCTTATCTTATGACAATGCCCTATGACTGTGCCAAAATTGAAAGAAATTGACAATACCGATCTTGAGTTATCCTATACTCCAAAAATTGGGGGTCCAATAAAAATAAAGAAAGAAAGAAAATTCTGACGAAATCAATAGGTGGTCTGTCATTAATTGACAGACCACCTAGTAAAAAATAAATAAAGAAGAAAGTAAATTCTGACGAAATTAAGGGGTGATCTTTCGATGAGACAGACCACCTTATGAAGAAACAATAAAGAAGAAAGAAATTTCTGATGAAATCAATAGGTGATCTGTCAATGACAGACCACCTAATAAAGAAATAATGAAAAGAAAAAAAAAATCATATGCTTTACTATATTTTGTGAGTATCGTTAAGTGTCGGTCTGCGGATATCACCCCCCAAAAAAAAATAATAATAATAATAATAGACCCTCTCCTTCCCAAGTTATTTTCTTTCTAAACAAAGTATCAAGTTGCACACTGTATAGAAACGATTTTCAGATATTGTTATTCGGTTATTCTATAAGGCTTTCAGTGCCAGAACAACCAAACAACACTCAAACAAACGACAAAAAAAAAATCAAAGAACAAGAAAACACACACACACGTACAAACAAAATAAAGGGTCTTACCCCAGTCTTTGAGTCCCAGACGTTCTTTTTCCGATCTAGCATAGGAGAGCATAGCTTCAGCATCATCACAGCTAACAACATCCATTCCATGCTGGAGCAGGAATAAAGAGTCCACACTGCAAATGGATGGTAATAATAATCACAATAATTAAAATTAAAAAAAATTATGTTGTGATTAAAATTTAACCATTTGTTGTGGAAATATGATTAATAAAGTGATGTTTGAAATATAAGTTAAATAATATTAATTAATGCTACTACTAATGATAACATCATAATTATTATAATCATGAAGATGATTGTTATAATTATAATACTAATAATGATAATAATAATAATTATTATAATAATATTAATAATAATAATACTAATGATAATGATTATAATAATAGCGATAATAATAATTAATAATACTGCTAATAAAAGGAATTTGAAATGTGTAAGCTAAGCGCACCAACTCTGCTTGATATCTACTGCCCAAGTCAAATGTATAGTGCAAATATGAAAATATATAAAAGCACCATACATATAGTAACAATTCAGTTGCACCATTTCGAACCACTTTGTGCAAGTAACATTTCAGCTGCGCAATTTTCAAAGACCTTGTACTAGTAACATTTCAGCTAGACCGTTTTGAACCACCTTGTATTAGTAACATTTCAGTAGTTTTAACCCACATTTTAGCTGTCTCATTTAGACCACCTTGTACTAGTAACAATTCAGTTGCACCATTTTGAACCACCTTGTATTAGTAACATTTAAGTAGCACCATTTTAACCTACATTTTAGCTGCACCATTTTGAACGACCCTGTACTAGTAAATATTCAGTTGCACCATTTTGAACCACCGTGTACCAGTAACATTTCAGGTTCACTATTTTGAGCCACATGTACCAGTACGATTTTAGGTGCACCATTTTCAACCACCTTGTACTAGTTACAATTCAGTTGCACCATTTTGAACCACCTTGTACCAGTATTTTGTATCATCGCCAAAATATTCATGGTGAAATTTAATATAGCATTCTGAGATGTGTTTCATCATAGCGCAGTTGAGTACGGTATAGTACTCCCATGGTCAGAAAGGAAAAATTTGGTTTTGTAGAGGATGCGGGCACAAAAAAATGCAATATTTGTGGTTAGAAATATAATGGAGAGAGCAGCAAAAATGCAGAAGGATGTGTACATGTGTTTTAGTGAGTATTCAAAGGCTTTCGATCGAGTAAAACATTCAGAGCTTTTTGAAAAGCTGAAAAAGCTCGATATATATGGGACAGATCCAAGACTGCTACAAAGTCTATATTGGAATCAGTTTGCATGCACCAGGGTAGAAGGAGATTGCAGTGAATATATTAACATCAGACGGGGAGTCAGACAGGGTTGTGTTATGTCGCCGGACCTGTTCAATATGTATAGTGAAATCATTCTATGAGAATTGGAGAATGAAATTAGGATACGAGCCATTCAATCACAAATATTAGATATGCTGATGACACCGTTGTATTATCTGATTCAGAGAAAGATCTCCAGAGACTCCTGGATGTAGTTGTATAAAAGGAAAGTGAGAGAATGGGACTAGATATCAGCTATAAAAAGACAAAGTGCCTGGTAGTCTCCAAGAAGAGCAGTCCAACATGTAACTTGAAACTGAAAGAACAGGTCTCCTCTTTTAACTAACTCGGCAGCATGATCACCGAGGATGCCAGATGTGAGACAGAGATCAAGAGAAGGATAGCTCTCGCTAAATCTGCATTTTCAAAGTTAGGCAAAATTCTGACAAATCGCACAATGGGTATGAGGACCAGAAAAAGGGTACTGAATTGTTACATATACCCAGTACTTGTGTAAGGTAGTGAAACATTGACTTTGGCCTCTGATACTAAAAAGCGTTTGGAAAGTTGCGAAATATGTTTTTTAAGAAGAATGATCAAAATCGGTAATGAGGAAGTTCTTAGAAGAGCTGGAGTGCAAAGGAAAATGAAACGTGAGATATGTTGATTAGGCAGTTGAAGTTCATGGGTCACATTACACGTAAAGAAGGCCTAGATAATTTTGCTTTGACAGGGAAAATTGTGGCAAGGCGGAGTAGGGGAAGAAGAAGGATACGTTGGATGGACAGTCTGCAGAAATTGTTAGAAGAGAGAGGAGTAAAGAACTGGGAGTGCTGCTACTAGAGAAGGCTAGGAGCAGATGGTTGTGGAACAGCATGATCGCCAAAGTCAATCGATATGGCACTTAGAGAGAGATAGTACCTGAGCTATATAAACCAATGGTGTTATTATCATTATTAGGTGGTCTGTCGATATCGACAGATCACCTATTGTTTTTGTCAGAATTTTCTTTCTTTATTTATTTTTATTTATTTCTCCCACTTTTTTGTTCCGAGGATAACTCAAGATCGGTTTTGTCAATTTCCTTCAATTTTTGCACAGTCATAGGTCATTGTCATAAGACGTGACAGGAACATTTTCAAGGTCATCAGGTCATCGTGACGTCATCCAGGCGCCATTTTGTGAAATCACATGATCAATCATATCTTCATGATGCGTAATCAAAGGTCATTCATATTCATATCACATATACTTCCGGTCAAGAGTCAACAAGTCATGTCGTCAAAGGTCGTATAAAGGTCAGGACGTGCGCGTACGCGCGCGTCAAAATTTTAATATGCTCAAAATCACTTAACTATTAAAGAAGAGTACGAATCAGGTCATTTAAAGCATTTCAAAAATTTCCGTCCGTGCGCGTCCGCGCGCGCGTCATGCGCGCTCGCAGCGCGTACACATCGTAAAACGCCGTTTTTTCGCATGGTTTGTATTCCTGACACTATTTTTGACAATTTCCAACTATTTCCAGTCATTCTTGACCTTCCATAATGCCACACGCGTGCGTCAAACTTTAAAATTCGTGCGCGCGTCAATGGGCAATATAATGTAAAAAGTGATAAAAACATGTCTATATAAAATCCGCCATAGCTCGTCAGAATGCCTAAATACCCCCCAAATTTTTAACGTTTTCTGAAAGCCCATGAAATTTGTATGTGATTTCATGTATAATTTTGTCCAATCGTATGTTGTGACGTCGTCATATTTGCATATGAACTCGAAAATTTGATTTTGAAAATATGACATCATAATATTTGTATTCATTTTACGATATTTCAGTGATAGGTTGTCGATTTTCTTCCAAATTTTAATATGTTCTAGCTGAGACAATTCTCTACAAATGCAGTCACCACGAATTTTCATTTTGACAAAGGCATCATGGCGTATTTTGGCGATTAAAGGAGGCATGTCAATTTTTCACATTTTGCGTGTATTCTCTACGGGACATGACTTTTTCCCAAAACTGGATTCTACATTCCCGTCTTTCGCGAGCAATATCTCCGTCGTTTTAGTCTTGTTTTTGCTGAGCTTTGAGTATGTTGTAGCTGAGACAATAAGCTATCACAAGTGTGCCCTTTATTTTTCGATCAGATGCCGGGATCATGCTCATATTTCACTTGCAAAGTGAGATTTGAGAATTCCATTTTCCGTTCACGTGTAATGTCTATGTGGATTATTTTGGTATAGTGGTCATAGCACTTGCCTCCCATTCCGGCGACCCAAGTTCGATTCCTGGTGGGTCATTTTTTTTTTTTTTTTTGCCGTCGTTTTAAATTTGATTTTATGATCTTCTTCGACTATTATAACATATTATCATATACAATCACAAACAATGTAATAAAATGCCTAATTTTGCGTGTTATATCTATGGGAGAAGAATGTCAATCGTTTGAGTACAACCCTATGGGAAATCTGGTATTAAACCTAATATAGGGTTTATCTCCCAACTCTGCTACAATATCAAATCACCTTGCTAGTCTCCTTCCCAGACGTTTTTACTTTTCCAGTTATTCAGCCCAAGGTATATGCATGTTTACGTCTCTCCCGTGGACATAGAATTGTTTACTTTTCTATACTTCTCTCTTTCTCTATATTAAATTCTATTTATGCTGGATATATTGAATGCATCGTTCTCCATCGCATCTCTCTCTTTCCCTTGCAAAGTGAGATTTGAGAATTTCATTTTCCGTTCACGTGTAATGTCTATGTGGATTATTTTGGTATAGTGGTCATAGCACTTGCCTCCCATTCCGGAGACCCAAGTTCGTTTCCTGGTGGGTGATTTTTTTTTTTTTTTTGCCGTCGTTTTAAATTTGATTTGATGATCTTCTTCGACTATTATAACATATTATCATATACAATCACAAACAATGTAATAAAATGCCTAATTTTGCGTGTTATATCTATGGGAGAAGAATGTCAATCGTTTGAGTACAACCCTATGGGAAATCTGGTATTAAACCTAATATAGGGTTTATCTCCCAACTCTGCTACAATATCAAATCACTTTGCTAGTCTCCTTCCCAGACGTTTTTACTTTTTCCAGTTATTCAGCCCAGGTATATGCATGTTTACGTCTCTCCCGTGGACATAGAATTGTTTACTTGTCTATACTTCTCTCTTTCTCTATATTAAATTCTATTTATGCTGGATATATTGAATGCATCGTTCTCCATTGCATCTCTCTTTATCTTCTCTCTTGCTCTGTTTCCCTTCTCCTCTCTTATTTTGCCCCTCTCCTTCTCTTGCTCTGTCTCTGCATATATATCTCTCTCTCTACTCTTTTACCCTCTCCCTCTCTCTCTCTGCCTCCTCTACCTCGACCTCTTGCCTTGCCTCCCTCTTATTCTCTTGCTCTGTCTCCCTCTGCCTCTGCCCTTCTCTTTTCTTCTCTCTCACCCTCTACCTCTCCCGCCTCTGGTTCTCGTTCTCCTTCTATTATGTCTTGTAATGTTCCTTAATTTTCTATAGCTCTGCACTTTGCCCTTTGGCCTTGGAACTCAAAATACGAATTTGGATATTATGACGTCAGCATATTTATGGAAAATTGATTGTATCTCTGTAAATATGGATCGATTTTCTTCCAAATTTTGATATGTTGTAGCTAAGACAATTTTCTACAAGATCAAATATTCAGATTACATAACAGACCACCTAATTCGTCCTCATGACGAATTACATTTCTAGTTATTATTATCGTTATTATTAGGTGATACGTACGTAGTTATACGTATCACCTCTTGATTTCGTCAAGATTTTTCTTTATTATTATTTATTTATTTATTATTCTGCCATGAATTTGTTTGCAGGATATCTCAAGAATGAATAAAGCAATTATCTTGAAACTTGCCATGATGATAGATATTAGTCTAACTTAGAACTGCGTGACTTTTCAGTGACTCAAGGTCATCGTGACGTCATCCATGCGCCATTTTGTGAAAATCAACTCACGATCATATCTTCATAACGGAAAGTCATTTCTCATTCATATTTATCATGATGAAGGTCAATATCCGTCCGGTTAATTTAAGATCAATAAGCGCGCGTAAAGTACGTCCGCGCGTATATGCGCGCGCAAAATTTTAAATTACTCCAAATCGTCTAAAATTCATTTTGCATACGTTTAAGGCCATTTTAAGCATTTTTCAAAAAATTATGCACACGCACATGCGCGCGCGTTTTCGTTCGTTATGGCATTACGCATCATAAAATCGCCTTTTTTTTTCTTTTATGATATTACCCATACTTTTCCGAACAATTTGATACCATGTTTATATCTTTATGACTATTAATAATGGAATGAGCGTCTATTCAAGGTAAATGTCCGTGCGCGAGAGCACTTGTAATACATAGCATATATGGGCAAAAACATGCCTATAAAGATTCCGTTATAGCTCTTTAGGATGAATATGGACTGCCATTTTGTTTTCATATTTGGATAGAATATGAGTCGGAGATATGATTTCATGTCTCATTTGGCCATTAAGTACATCGTGACGTCATCATAATGGCCTTGGAACTCAAAATACGAATTTGCATGTTATGACGTCAGCATATTTATGGGAAATTGAGTGTATCTCTGTAAATATTAATCGTTTTTCTTCTTAATTGTAATATGTTGTAGCTGAGACAATTTTCTACAAGATCAATAACCAACAATTTTCATTTTGATGATGTCATCATATTTAAAATTTCGATTAAATGCGACATGTCTGAATTTTCTTAATTTGCGTGTTATGCCTATGGAAGGTGAATTTCGTTCACATCATGAATTTACATGACATTGTTCTTTAGCAGTATCTCGCTTTTTTTTGCTCTATTTTCTCCTAAATTTTGGTATGTTATAGCTGAGACTATGGAATATCAAAAACATGTCATTTGGTCTTTAATCAAATGTGAGGATCATGTCGAAATTTTCAATTGAAAATGTAATCGCGACCATGCCAAGGCCGTTTGTCAGCTTTGCATGTAAAGTCTATGAGAAATATTTTGGACTATTGGTTAAAGCACTAGATAGATCCATAATGATCAAGGCAACGCAGATGAAAATTGACATATTGATAGATCATAATGGGAGGAGCATTTTATAACATAATGTAAAATCGTGAAAATGCATTCTTCATTATGTAAAACATTAGTATACGTATCACATAATTCGTCAAAGTGACGAATTCAAGTCTAGTATTTATTTTGTCTGTATAGAAGAAATTAATATTATTCTTCCTCGAATTTGTTCGCAGGATATCTCAAGAATGGCTGAAGCCATTGTCATGAAACTTAGCCTGAAGATAGATCTTAGTCCAACTTAGAACTGCGTGACTTTTCAGCGGCGCCAGGGCACCGTGACGTCATCATGACGTCATTATGACGTCAATATGTGAAATGTCATTAATGGTCGTATCTCAGCCATGCAATACCAATTTCAATTCAAATTTGGTATCAATCATGCTCAGGTCATGGGTCAGAATTTTAGCCCACGCACATGTGCCTTCACTTTAAAACGTGAGCATACGCGTGCGTCAAAAAGAAATTAGAAACAAAAATGCTCGAAACCCCAAACCAAGTAATTTTCTATACGTTTAAGACAATTTAAAGCGTTTCCAAAATTTCCGCGCGTGTCGGTCAGAGCGCGCGTATTTGCGCATAACGCACGCGGGACGGAAAAAATACCATTTTTCCATCCATCTTTTGGATTTCTTATACTTTGCTTAACAATCCCTTTCCATTTCAGTCATTTTTTATGCATAATGATGGAATACGCGCGTCAAAGATAACAACACGCGCGGCCGCATATTTGCATTTTTTAAATAAAAACATGCCTATGTTTAATTGGCCATAACTTATTTAAATGCACGGATAACTCAATTTTGTTTTCACATGTGGATAGAATATGAGTCGGAGATATGTTTTCATGTCTCATTTGGCCATGAAGTACATCGTGACGTCATTATAATGGCCTTGGAACTCCAGATACAAATAAGCACATAATGACGTCAGCATATTTACAAAAAAAATGAGTGTATCTCTGTTTATATTGTTTGTTTTTCTCTCAATGTTTGATATGAAGTAGCTGAGGCGATTTTCTACACAAAAGGTGCTATTGATTTTCATTTTAACAATGGCATCATGGCCCATTCTTTCGAGTAAGAGAGGCATGTCAATTTTTCCAATTTTGCGTGTATTCTCTATTGGAGGTGCATTTTTCTGAAATCTTCATTCTACGTTCCAGTCTTAGTTGTTTGAGCAATATCTCGATTCTTTTCTGCCAGCTGCGGATATGTTGTAGCTGAGAAAATTATGTACATAAAGGGGACATTAAATTTTTAATCAGATGTTGGAATCATGGCGATATTTTAAATACAAGATTTGATTTGAGAATCAAATTTTCCGTTTACGTGTTATGTCTATGCAGATTTTTTGGTATATTGGTCATAGCACTTGCCTCCCATTCCGGCGACCATCTTTCATAGATCCAAAATGATCAATGATACACAGTTGATACTTGACTTATGGATAGACCATAATGGGAGGAGTATTTCAAAACGGAAGATGAAATCGTGAAAATGCGTTCTTCGTTAACACATGAGCATACGTATCACCTAATTCGTCTAAGTGACGAATTAAAATTAAAAATAGTATTTATTTTGTGTCTGTATGGAAGAAATATTTATGATTCTTCCTCGAATTTGTTCGCAAGATATCTTAAGATTTGGTAAAGCCATTGTCATGAAACTTTCCTTTAAGATAGTTCCTAGTCCAACTTAGAACTGCGTGACTTTTCAGCGACGCCAGGGCATCGTGACGTCATCATGACGTCATTATGTGAAATGTCATTAATGGTTTTATCTCAGCCATGCAATACACTATGAATACGTCTTAGATTGGTTTTAAACTATGCTTGTTATTGTCTTACCGCTGGAGACTTAAAGATGTCTTTTCTCGAACTGATTTTGATTCTTTTATACGCTTGAAATTTTTCAGATCAAAATAAGATCAAATGACCCTTCGAAGGTCTGATCTTAAATTTAACGACCGTCGATACTCCAGACCTACTGGCAAACGATCTTGATGACATATTTTATGATCCCACGGGAGTGGAAACTGCCTCGCACTTTTGGTCTGCTAAACGTGTACTTCGCTCAAGGCCCCAATTCAATTCCAAATTTCCAACGTTAAATTACACAAGGGTTCGTATCTTTCTACAAAATAAACGATAAACAATTGGCGTGTCAAGTTTAACTGAATGTATGCGGCTATTATATGATGCTCAAAAAGTTGTAACACGACTTTGAATTAAAGAAAAAAAATGTTTTTTTTTTCTTTTCTCAAAGTGTGTGTTGATGCAGGGAAGCAGGGGCGGATCCAGCCGGAGGCGATTTTCAACAACATGAAGCAAATAGTAAGCATCTAAAAACTTCAGATGCCTGTTTGATTATGATTGAAATTTGAGTCATTTCAAGTAACAAATAAGACCGTTGCCATGGAAACAGAATGTTAAAGAAGTTGTTATTTTTTAACTACGCCCCCTCCAAAAAATGAAAATAAATGAACCTAATCAATACAAGGAAACATTAGAATATATCTTGACAAAAAAAATAAGAAAAAGAACTAAGTAGAGAATACAATCAAGACAATAGACATTATGTTATAAATTAATGTCTTTAAAGGTACTATGTCCCATTTGCAGGCCCAAAATGAAGGGTTAAATTCCAACGGCATTTGAAAGATAATACTAATTTAGAACTTCCCTAAAAAAGGGAGGGCTTGAAAATGTCTTTAAGTGGGAAAGTAACGACTATTAGTTGTCGAATCGACTTTTATTTTTATGTAGATACTTTCTGAAAAAAAATCTCTATTCGTGACACATTATTATCCTAAATTATCCTATAACAGCGTCATGTACCCCCTTTCCCGGCTGCTATCGATTCAAGCATTTATGCTTATGATAGTTGACCTCTGCATTTATTTTAATTCTTTGATTATATATGTTGTATATGCATTTTTGTGTGTGTATTTCAGTTGTCACTTGATGTAAATCAATTATATTATATACTATTATTGTTATTTAAATGTTTTGTATTTGATTTATTAATAAATGCAGAAACATCTGCTAAAAAAAAAGTGCTACCAAGACAGTAAGTAATAGTCTGATTTTCAGACCATTGTACAGAATGGTCGTACGTTTTGTGCTGCGCAAAGATTCAATTAGTTTAATTTTGACAATTACAAGAAGTGGGTTATTGATGTAGACAAATGCTCATGTATTCTGTACAGCCCATTATATGTATGTTATTACCAAAGAAGAAAAAATGCCAGTCAGTCACTCAATAGTGTCTGACAGTAAAGTCTAGCAAGTAAACGGGTTTCCTTGCATAATTTGAATATTAGGACACTGCTAACGTTTAAATTTCACAGATAGGACATACATGACATATTCATAATTCCTGCAAAGTTCTACGGAATTTGATGTTGGCTGCAAAAGGGACATAGTATCTTTAAGTTAACCTTTATTTGAAGAGCTTAATCCATTCCGGTTAATTTCGAGAAAATCATTGTTTTTAATTTCACACATTTGTCTCAGTCTGTTTATTAATCAAATCTATACTACAGGTGGAAGAACTACCACTATAGGTCATACAAATGCAAGTTAGAAAAATCCTGCGTACAGCATGTATTTTATATAATTGTTCACAGATTTCATTTCTTTTCGAATTTAGCGCCTTTTGGCAGAAATCATGGATATAGCGCCTTTTGACAGAACACTTTTTACAGTCAATATTGAGTTGTTCACTGACATTAGTATAGAAGGATGTCATTTGTGTGTAAATGCTTCTGAATTGTATATAAACTATACTTAACTGTACTTGAAGCATAATAGCCCCCCACCACACACACGCGCGCACAAACACACAACACACCACACACACATGATCATCAATGTGCAAAAATTTTCATCACATAACCACTGGTACAATAATTTATCCATGATGAAATCGCCAGAAAATGAGGTATTTCGAAACGTGAATAGTAAACACGAATCTAGGCAGTCTGCCTGTGCTATGCTCTTTGTGTTCTGCTTTCTGATTGCTTTCTGATCAAATTTCCACAAGCTGGTATGATTGGGCCAATCAAAGGAAAGAAAAGGAAGGTGGATATAGCGCCTTTTGGTTGAAATCGGAAATGGATTTAGCGCCTTTTGGTTGAAAGTCAATTCCTCTCGGTTCATTCTATTGTTCGGACTATTAAGCTGAGCGAGATAGAATGTGACATTGTCATGACTAACGGCCTTGCATTATTATTCTTATTTGTTCATCGTCTCTACAATGCTATTTGAACAATATATGATGACAATAGACGACAATCTGGTACTTTTTTTTATGTAGCGTGACATTACAATAACATGACAGATGAATGATCATGAGCACCGGGTTTAATAATTTAACGAATACTGAATTTGAACCCGGGCTATGCTTTCTCTTGCCATTGCCTTCCGTTTCCCTCGTTTCCTTCCTTCTTACCACGGAGTATGTAATGTGTATGTGTATGCCTCAATCATAGAGAATATAATCACTAATATCGCTGAAATAATTCTTCTCCTGCCCCTTCTTCTTCATTTACTTCTTCTTCTTATCATAATTATTGTATACACAATACGTCATATGCCAAGATTTTATTGCTATGATATATCCAAGATGTCTTACAAAACTATTGATTCGTTGCTGAAATATAATCAAGCCAAAAGAAAAAAACATTAGAATTTCTATTTTCAATTGAAATTAATTATATAGGAGAAATAAGTGGAGAATACAATCATGATTTCGGTACTGGGCGTCTAACATGGACATAATGCACTTGTTTACATGACCACATTATCTCTTATTTATTCTACCTGCAATGTTTTCTGATTGTTTTCAAAACAATATCATGTTTGTCGATCATAGTTCTATGTAGCTTGATGTCTCATGGTAATTTAAGCAATTCAAGCAACAATTTCTTAATTTTAGCGACAATCGTTCGCCAGTGCTGCTCTTTAATACTACTGTGACGTGCAGTAACAAATTGAAATTTCAGGACTCATGATAAATTCGTTTAACAGTTGATTCAACTTGGTTGGTTCTATTGTTCGGATTTTTAGCAGAGCGAGATAGAAATTGACATTGTCATGGCTTACGACTTTGCATTAGTGTTCATCGTCTCTACAATGCTATTTGAACAATATTTGGTGACAAAAGACGGCATTTCTTTGTATCGTCAAAAGCCGTCAAATAACAAAAACATGGCAGATAAAAAGATCCTCAGTACTGGGTCTAATAATTTAAAGAAAAATTAATTTGAACCCGGCCATGTTCTGTCGCTAGTAGTAGTAGTAGTAAAAGCAGCAGTATCATAATAATCATTATTATTATCATTGTTATATTTATTATTATAGTAAATATCGTAATTATAATCATTATTATAGTGATTATTTGCTTTGTTATTATTCTTATAGTTATTTTTATGCTTCTTCTTCTTATCATAATTATTGTATACACAATACGTCATGTGCCAAGAATTTATTGCTATGATACATCCAAGATGTCTACCAAAACTGTTGATTCGTTGCTGAAATATAATCAAGCCAAAAGAAGAAACATTAGAATTTCTATTTTAAATTGAAATAAATTATATAGGAGAAATAAGTGGAGAATACAATCATGATTTCGGTACTAGGGGTCTAACATGGACATAATGCACTTGTTTACATGACCAATATTTGGTGACAAAAGACGGCATTTCTTTGTATCGTCAAAAGCCGTCAAATAACAAAAACATGGCAGATAAAAGATTCTCAGTACTGGGTCTAATAATTTAAAGAAAACTTAATTTGAACCCGGGCTATGCTTTCTCTTGCCATTGCCTTCCGTTTCCCTCGTTTCCTTCCTTCTTACCACGGAGTATGTAATGTGTATGTGTAAGCCGCAATCATAGAGAATATAATCACTAATATCGCTGAAATAATTCTTCTCCTGCCCCTTCTTCTTCATTTAATTCTTCTTCTTATCATAATTATTGTATACACAATACGTCATGTGCCAATAATTTATTGCTATGATATATCCAAGATGTCTTACAAAACTGTTGATTCGTTGCTGAAATATAATCAAGCCAAAAAAAAACATTAGAATTTCTATTTTCAATTGAAATAAATTATATAGGAGAAATAAGTGGAGAATACAATCATTATTTCGGTACTGGGCGTCTAACATGGACATAATGCACTTGTTTACATGACCACATTATCTCTTATTTATTCTACCTGCAATGTTTTCTGATTGTTTTCAAAACAATATCATGTTTGTCGATCATAGTTCTATGTAGCTTGATGTCTCATGGTAATTTAAGCAATTCAAGCAACAATTTCTTAATTTTAGCGACAATCGTTCGCCAGTGCTGCTCTTTAATACTACTGTGACGTGCAGTAACAAATTGAAATTTCAGGACTCATGATAAATTCGTTTAACAGTTGATTCAACTTGGTTGGTTCTATTGTTCGGATTTTTAGCAGAGCGAGATAGAAATTGACATTGTCATGGCTTACGACTTTGCATTAGTGTTCATCTTCTCTACAATGCTATTTGAACAATATTTAGTGACAAAAGACGGCATTTCTTTGTATCGTCAAAAGCCGTCAAATAACAAAAACATGGCAGATAAAAAAGATTCTCAGTACTGGGTCTAATAATTTAAAGAAAACTGAATTTGAACCCGGGCTATGCTTTCTCTTGCCATTGCCTTCCGTTTCCCTCGTTTCCTTCCTTCTTACCACGGAGTATGTAATGTGTATGTGTATGCCTCAATCATAGAGAATATAATCACTAATATCGCTGAAATAATTCTTCTCCTGCCCCTTCTTCTTCATTTACTTCTTCTTCTTATCATAATTATTGTATACACAATACGTCATATGCCAAGATTTTATTGCTATGATATATCCAAGATGTCTTACAAAACTGTTGATTCGTTGCTGAAATATAATCAAGCCAAAGAAAAAACATTAGAATTTCTATTTTCAATTGAAATAAATTATATAGGAGAAATAAGTGGAGAATACAATCATGATTTCGGTACTGGGCGTCTAACATGGACATAATGCACTTGTTTACATGACCACATTATCTCTTATTTATTCTACCTGCAATGTTTTCTGATTGTTTTCAAAACAATATCATGTTTGTCGATCATAGTTCTATGTAGCTTGATGTCTCATGGTAATTTAAGCAATTCAAGCAACAATTTCTTAATTTTAGCGACAATCGTTCGCCAGTGCTGCTCTTTAATACTACTGTGACGTGCAGTAACAAATTGAAATTTCAGGACTCATGATAAATTCGTTTAACAGTTGATTCAACTTGGTTGGTTCTATTGTTCGGATTTTTAGCAGAGCGAGATAGAAATTGACATTGTCATGGCTTACGACTTTGCATTAGTGTTCATCGTCTCTACAATGCTATTTGAACAATATTTGGTGACAAAAGACGGCATTTCTTTGTATCGTCAAAAGCCGTCAAATAACAAAAACATGGCAGATAAAAGATCCTCAGTACTGGGTCTAATAATTTAAAGAAAATTAATTTGAACCCGGCCATATTCTGTCGCTAGTAGTAGTAGTAGTAAAAGCAGCAGTATCATAATAATCATTATTATTATCATTGTTATATTTATTATTATAGTAAATATCGTAATTATAATCATTATTATAGTGATTATTTGCTTTGTTATTATTCTTATAGTTATTTTTATGCTTCTTCTTCTTATCATAATTATTGTATACACAATACGTCATGTGCCAAGAATTTATTGCTATGATACATCCAAGATGTCTACCAAAACTGTTGATTCGTTGCTGAAATATAATCAAGCCAAAAGAAGAAACATTAGAATTTCTATTTTAAATTGAAATAAATTATATAGGAGAAATAAGTGGAGAATACAATCATGATTTCGGTACTAGGGGTCTAACATGGACATAATGCACTTGTTTACATGACCAATATTTGGTGACAAAAGACGGCATTTCTTTGTATCGTCAAAAGCCGTCAAATAACAAAAACATGGCAGATAAAAGATTCTCAGTACTGGGTCTAATAATTTAAAGAAAACTTAATTTGAACCCGGGCTATGCTTTCTCTTGCCATTGCCTTCCGTTTCCCTCGTTTCCTTCCTTCTTACCACGGAGTATGTAATGTGTATGTGTAAGCCGCAATCATAGAGAATATAATCACTAATATCGCTGAAATAATTCTTCTCCTGCCCCTTCTTCTTCATTTAATTCTTCTTCTTATCATAATTATTGTATACACAATACGTCATGTGCCAATAATTTATTGCTATGATATATCCAAGATGTCTTACAAAACTGTTGATTCGTTGCTGAAATAATTAAGCCAAAAGAAGAAACATTAGAATTTCTATTTTCAATTGAAATAAATTATATAGGAGAAATAAGTGGAGAATACAATCATGATTTCGGTACTGGGCGTCTAACATGGACATAATGCACTTGTTTACATGACCAATATTTGGTGACAAAAGACGGCATTTCTTTGTATCGTCAAAAGCCGTCAAATAACAAAAACATGGCAGATAAAAAGATTCTCAGTACTGGGTCTAATAGTTTAAAGAAAACTTAATTTGAACCCGGGCTATGCTTTCTCTTGCCATTGCCTTCCGTTTCCCTCGTTTCCTTCCTTCTTACCACGGAGTATGTAATGTGTATGTGTAAGCCGCAATCATAGAGAATATAATCACTAATATCGCTGAAATAATTCTTCTCCTGCCCCTTCTTCTTCATTTAATTCTTCTTCTTATCATAATTATTGTATACACAATACGTCATGTGCCAATAATTTATTGCTATGATATATCCAAGATGTCTTACAAAACTGTTGATTCGTTGCTGAAATATAATCAAGCCAAAAAAACATTAGAATTTCTATTTTCAATTGAAATAAATTATATAGGAGAAATAAGTGGAGAATACAATCATTATTTCGGTACTGGGCGTCTAACATGGACATAATGCACTTGTTTACATGACCACATTATCTCTTATTTATTCTACCTGCAATGTTTTCTGATTGTTTTCAAAACAATATCATGTTTGTCGATCATAGTTCTATGTAGCTTGATGTCTCATGGTAATTTAAGCAATTCAAGCAACAATTTCTTAATTTTAGCGACAATCGTTCGCCAGTGCTGCTCTTTAATACTACTGTGACGTGCAGTAACAAATTGAAATTTCAGGACTCATGATAAATTCGTTTAACAGTTGATTCAACTTGGTTGGTTCTATTGTTCGGATTTTTTAGCAGAGCGAGATAGAAATTGACATTGTCATGGCTTACGACTTTGCATTAGGCGTGACGTCAAAAATGTCTTAGCAAACTGCACGCCGGCGGCACGCCCGGGCATGCCCCTATTGTTCTCAGCATGCTGTCTGCCACCGACATGCCTACATCCTGTTTGCTGTTAGCTACCAAGTCCGCCGCGTATGGCATGGCTGGCTACCATGCCAATCGCGTCCGGCATGTCCTCGTTGTTTATTTTAATCCACCGCGCTGCTCGCTGCCTGCATGCACGCCGCTTGTATAAATAATCTGTCATGCCTCTCGCGTTTGGCATGACCTCCTTGTCTACCTTAATCCATCATGCTGCTCGCGACCAGCTGCGTTTATCTATCTTGTAAAATAATCTACCATGTCTCTCGAGTCCGGCCGCGTTTCCCATCTTGTTAAAAATTAATCTTATAATCTCAATTTGTAAAAATAATTAACCTAGATCTAGTACATTGTGACAAGGGCCCTTTTATTGTTTTGAAAAAGAGAGCGGGGTCGTCATTTCGAAAACGTAAAAGGGTTCATGAATCGACGATTTGTATTTCTGAAAATAAATATGGGTTTATTTTTCTTTAATTAAATCATCCGTAAAGCAAAGAAATTATTTGTTATTCAGAGCAACGTGATTAAATTCTTCAAGATTGTCTGAATTACTAACTATGATCGTGAGTAAATAAATTATTTGTCACTCAATTCGACCCGCCTTCGATTGATTGCAAAGGAACTCTTTGACAACAACGCAACTAAAGTAGTCGTGACGGCGCGACGTCCGTACGATCATCGGTGGGTAACGAAAATTACTTGTTATTCTAGTCGAGCCGACCCAAAATAATTCTTCAAGACGTCCTGACGTACTTACGATACTCGTTAGGTATTAGTTGTCATTCAACTATTCGACTTACATCTGATTGATGACACAACTCAATTCTTCAAGGGGGCCTGACGTACGTACTTACGATCCTCGGTATGTAAAGAAATTATTTGTCATTTAATGTGACCCGTCTGCGAGTGATTGACGGCACGATATTCTACGTCCTTACGATCCTCGTTAGTTAAATTAATAATGTTTTAATAAAAGAAGATCGTGTAGATAAAGATAAGAAATCAAAGAAGATCATAGGGATATGGAAAGGAATTAAAACAAGAAGATCGGAGAGAGTGAGAGATATATATAGATATAGGAAATAAAGGAAGGTCGTAGAGAGAGACAGATGAAGAGAGGAAATAAAAGGAGAAGATAGAGAGTGAGACGTAGAGAAGTAATAAAAGAAGGTCGTAGATATAATGGGGTGATGTAAAGAGAGGATATAAAGGAAAATATAAAGAGATATTGATATGAAATAACAGAAGAAGGAGAGAGAGGGAGAAAGATATGTAGAGAGGGAATATAAGAAAGAGAGTGAGAGAGATATGTAGAGAGGAAATAAAAGAAGATAGAGAGAGGGAGAGAGATATATTATAGAGAGGAAATAAAAGAAGGTCGTAGCGAGAGAAAGAGATGTAGAGGGGAAATAAAAGGAGAAGATAATAGAGTAAGACGTATAGGTAATAAAAGAAGGTCGTAGATAGAGAGAGGGATGTCGAGAGGAAATAAAGAAGAGAGAAGAGGAGAGAGATATTGAGTGGAAATAACAGAAGATAACGAGCGAGAGGGACAGACAGATAATATGTAGAGAGAAAAGGGGAAAGAGAGCGAGAGGGAGATAGATGTAGAGCGGAAATAAAAGGAGAAGATAGAGAGAGAGATTGAAAATAAAAGGAGAAGAGAGAGATATATAAATATATTTATAGGTGATCGGAGAGAGAGATATATATATAGAGAGAGAGAGAGAGAGGAAATAAAAGGAGATGATAGAGAGAGAGAGAGAGAGAGATGTAGAGAGGAAATAAAAGAAGATAGAGAGAGAGATATAGCGTGGAAATAAAAGAAGATAGAGAGAGGGAGAGAGATATATTATAGAGAGGAAATAAAAGAAGGTCGTAGAGAGAAAGAGATGTAAAGGGAAATAAAAGGAGAAGGTAATAGAGTGAGACTTAGAGAGGTAATAAAAGAAGGTCGTAGATAGAGAGAGGGGGGGGTGTAGAGAGGAAATAAAGAAGATAGAAGAGGAGAGAAATATTGAGTGGAAATAACAGAAGATAGCGAGCGAGAGAGAGAGAGAGATATGTAGAGAGGAAATAGGGAAAGAGAGCGAGAGGGAAAGAGATGTAGAGCGGAAATAAAAGGAGAAGATAGAGAGAGATTGAAAATAAAAGGAGAAGAAAGAGATATATAAATATATATAATTATAGGAGATCGGAGAGAGAGAGAGATGTAGAGAGAAAATAAAAGGAGATGATAGATAGATAGAGAGAGAGAGAGATGTAGAGAGGAAATAAAAGAAGATAGAGAGAGATATAGCGTGGAAATAAAAGAAGATAGAGAGAGAGGGGGGAGAGAGCGAGAGAGAGTGAGAGAAAAAATGTAGAGAGGATATAAAAGAAGATAGAGAGAGGGAGAGAGATATATTATAGAGAGGAAATAAAGGAAGGTCGTAGCGAGAGAAAGAGATGTAGAGGGGAAATAAAAGTAGAAGATAATAGAGTGAGACGTAGAGAGGTAATAAAAGAAGGTCGTAGATAGAGAGGGGATGTAGAGAGGAAATAAAGAAGATAGAAGAGGAGAGAGATGTAGAGCGGAAATAACAGAAGATAGCGAGCGAGAGGAGAGAGAGAGATATGTAGAGAGGAAATAGGGAAAGAGAGCGAGAGGGAGAGAGATGTAGAGCAGAAATAAAAGGCGAAGATAGAGAGAGATTGAAATAAAAAGGAGAAGATACAGAGAGATTGAAAATAAAAGGAGAAGAAAGAGATATATAAATATATATAATTATAGGAGATGATAAAGAGAGAGAGAGAGAGAGAGATGTAGGGATGAAATAAAAGGAGATGATAGAGAGAGAGAGGGAGATGTAGAGAGGAAATAAAAGAAGATAGAGAGAGATATAGCGTGGAAATAAAAGAAGATAGAGAGAGGGAGGAGAGAGAGAGGGCGAGAGAGAGTGAGAGAAAATGTAGAGAGGAACTAAAAGAAGATGGAGAGAGGGAGAGAGATATATTATAGAGAGGAAATAAAAGAAGGTCGTGGCGAGAGAAAGAGATGTAGAGGGGAAATAAAAGGAAAAGATAAAAAAGTGGGAAGTAGAGAGGTAATAAAAGAGGGTCGTAGAATGTCGTAGATACCCCTACATGGGGGTACTAAACAGTAGTGTATTGAATGGATGTCACGAACAATACACGGGATAACGCTTCCTCTTCACCTTTGACATTGTTCCTTTGAGCATTCAAAGTTGCCTTTGCCCTACCCAGCCGGCCTCCATGGGGGTATTAAACAGTAGTGTATTGAATGGATGTCACGAACAATACACGGGATAACGCTTCCCCTTTGTTCCTCGACCTCCCTCCCCTTCTCGCTATGGCTACTTTGCGTTCACATATTATGCGCCATAAATTATTATGTTAGTGATTGTGATAGATTTTGAGCGAAAGAATCGAAATTAGATAACCAAAAGTGTTAAACAGGGAAAAAAAGAACAACAAAATCATATTGCTACTTTATAGTTTAAGTTGACATAAATGCAAGTGAAGGAAGATGGGTATCATATTTAGAGTTCAGAAATAAACAATATGAAATGAAACAATAAGAGTAATCGAGAGGGAGGAAGGAGATGAATTAAGACCAAAAAAATACATTGGAAACCACTAAACACAAATACTTTTCTGTAACACTTTATGAACACTTAAACACGCACATTTTAATTCTAAATTCCATCTGATCATTTGTTACAAAACAATTTCCCAAGATTATAAACATACAACCAACTGTAGACTTATAGAACGTGCAAACTCGACAGCCGACCAAAACATGTAATTATAATTGAGACATTAAACCCTTAAAACGTAAATACATGTACTTGAACGGGGTGTATTGCACATCCCTAAACATAGTTTTCATTTATAAACACTTAAAACACGATGAATAACACATATGACGTGTTTATTATCACCCATATGCGTTTATATTGTGTTTAAGTTAAACACAAACTTGAACAAATGTTTCGAAATCTGAGTGATTTATAAACACTCAAGTGTAAGTTTGTGCTGATTATGAGCTATGAACATGTTATAGGTGTTTGTATATGTGATCATATAATGTACGATACACCTTATCAAAGTAGATATGTTTTGAGGGTTTATGCGTCACCTATATAATTAAATATTTTGATCGGCTTATAGTGTACGTATTAACCCGTTCCTAGGTAGGTGAATGACGCGTCTTTACAAGCCTAAAATTGCCTTTCTCTGCCACTAATTCTCTAAACTAGTGGATTTGAGGGTATTTTCAAAGTATATAATATCATTTTCCATTGCTCCTGTTTTTTGTACTTTCATATTATTCATTATAATTGTACTTTTTCATAAGCATGTCAAGTTTTCTCTCACATGAAATTCGTATAGCAGCTGCGTATACAGCTCCGCAATGTCTGTCCCACAAATATTGACTTTCGCTTGAGACCTTTCCATACACAGAATACTGATACTGCTAGTACCTCATTGGGAGCAGCGTAATCCGCGCTCGCCCTGTAGAAGCTTATGACGGCACGAACCTTAATGCCTTACTTCCGTTCTTCTATTGTTGGAGTTTACTACCATGACAACGAACTTTACCCATGGCCACGTTCATTGTTCCTCTTACGTAACTTAGCTGTAGGGGCCTAAGACATAACTCTTTTCGTGTATTCTATATAGGTCTAAAATACTTTCAAATATTTCTATGTCATTTTTTGGTTGTATATACTTTGTCAATACATACAAACTATAATTGTCAAAATTTGCCAATACTTACAAACTATTACGTTTCCCCTATCATCTTCTGCTCTAGAATTCAATCTTTTTTTAAAATTTGTTGTGTCCTTTTCATATTTTTCTTGTCTCCCTTTTCAAGATTTCTTCGGTTTTGGTTGGGTATTATGTTATTCATTTTTTTTTAAATAAAAGAGAAAGTTTTATTCTTTCTCTTTAATGTTGTCCACCTTCTTCTAGATAACCCTTTTGTGCTAAAGTATAATGTCCGATGTATATTATTTCTGTCAATAACATAAATGAACGTATCATTTTATTTGACGCAACAAAGATTTACATTCAAAATCAAAATTTTTACTTTCTATAATTTTTTGTACAGTAGTATTCTTCTCATTTCGACCCCCATTTTCGTTCCCTATAATAAATATAAGGTATATGTGTACATTATCAGGGATATGTTATAATAATTTATTTCAAGGTAGGAATGATGCCGGCATACTAGCAAATGTCGGAATAGAAAACAACATGAAAGATGAAGATGGAAAACGACATTGACAGAAAGACAGAGAGAGAAAGACAAACATACATACGGACAGTGGGAGAGAGAGACAGAAAAAGAGGGGAGGATAGAAAGTTGGACGTAGTCTGTACTGTATTTATTATTATGATATTTGTCTCTCCGAATCTCCGATCCCCCAGCTCTGATGTTTTTGTTAGTTACTTTCGTTTTTGTTTGTTTATATCTTTTCGCTAAAGTATAATGTCCGACGTATATAAGTAACGTCAATATCATAGCATAATAAGCATGTTTGTTCATATCATTTTGATACAATACAGACTTACATTAAAAAGTTTTACTTTTATAATTATTGTACAGTAATATTCTTCTCATTTCGAAATCATCAGGCGCTCGTTAGTGTTTTCCTTCTCCATATCGAGGTTATGGTATAATAATTTATCTCAAGATCGAAAGGAATACTTTTGGAATGACAGCAAATAGCGGAACGGAAAACAGTACCAAAGATGAAGATAGAAAATGGCGCTGAGAAAGCGAGCAAGAGAGATAGAGAAAGACATACAGAGAGCGAAACAATCATTTCTCATGTCATCTTTTCGTCTGTGACATTTTACTAAGTCACATTTTTATTATTCCTTTATCTTTCCATGATTGTTAGATTTGAATGAATATTTCAGATAGGGTCAAATCTGGTTCTACGTTATAATTATGATCAGCTATTTTTATGTAGGAGTAAGTCGAAACGCGATCTCATCAAAAAATCGCGGAACAGAAAACACCATGAGAGATGAAGATAATAAATGACGTTGAGAAAACGAGAGAGAGAGAGAAAGTTGGATGTATTGTTATTTATTATTATGCTATTTGTCTCTCCGATCAATAGCCACAGCCCCCCGCTGTGGTTTCCTCTTTAGTTTCTTTTTTTAAATCATGATTTACACTCAACAATTTGTATAATTATTGTACAGTAATATTCTTCTTATTTCGATATCATCAGGCGCTCGTTCCGTGTTTTCCTTCTCCATATCGAGTTTATGGTATAATAGTTTATCTCAAGATCGAAAGGAATACTTTCAGAATAAAAGCAAATAGCGGAACGGAAAACAGTACCAGGGATAAAGATGGCAAATGGAGCTGAAAAAGCGAGCAAGAGAGAGAGAAATACAGAGAGAGAAAAAGAGAAAGAAAAAAAGCTATAAAGAGTGAGAGACAAAGAAAGAGACAAACAGAGAAAGAAACAATCATTTCTCATGTCACCTTTTCGTCTGTGACATTTTACTAAATCACATTTGTATTTTTCCTTTATTCTTTTTACATGGTTGTTAAATATTTGAATGAATATTTCAGAAAGGGTCAAATTTAGTTCTACGTTATAATTATGATCAGCTATTTTTATTTAGGAGTACGTCGAAACGCGATCTCATAAAAATCGCGGAACAGAAGACACTACGAGATATGAAGTTGGAAAACGACATTGAGAAAACGAGAGAGGGAGAAAGTAGGGCATATTGTTATTTATTATTACGCTATTCGTCTCTCCGATCAGCCCCACCCTACCCGCTCTAGATTCCTCTTTCAGTTAGTTTCCATTCATCATGATTTACATTCAAAAGTTTTACTTTTTATAATTATTGTACAGTAATATTCTTCTTATTTCGATATCATAATGCGCTCGTTCCGTGTTTTTCTTCTCCATATCGCGGTTACGGTATAATAATTTATCTCAAGATCGAAAGGAATAATTTCGGAATAAAAGCAAATAGCGGAACGGAAAACAGTACCAGAGATGAAGATGGAAAATGGCGCTGAGAAAGCGAGCGAGAGAAAGAGAGAGAGAGAGAGAGAGACATACAGAGAGAGAAAAGAGAGAGAAACCATGATTTCTCATAATCATCTGTTTGTGATATTTTGCATCATCACATCTTTTGCTCATTCCTTTATCTTGCAGGATTGTTATATCTTTGAATTATTCTTTCAAATAGGGTAAAATCTGGTTCTACGTTATTTGTTTAATAACAATTTTTATTTGGGAGTACTTCGGAACGTGATCCCGTTTACATTCTTTGAAAACAGTAACGACGATTGCTAAACAACAAGACCCCCTTAAGGGTTATCTGAACCCGATATACAAGTAGAGTTGTACACTATACAAGGATCAATGTGAATAAATCTATACCCTTGCCTTATTTCCGCTCTTCTATTGTTTACCCTCGGCCACGTCGATTGTTCCTCTTACGTAACTTAGCTGTATGATCTGCGCAAGCGCTATGTTCCTGCTCGTCGAAGCCACTGGCCAGGCTTGAACGAACACGCATTGTACGTGCCGCTGAACGCACGCACTGGTCGAGTCTTTGATTTTTATTCTCGTTTGTGAGGCGGCTATCCGGCTGAATATGTCGGGGTAACAATGGCATCTTGAGGGTTCAAAGTTGCCTTTGCCCTACCCCGCCGGCCTACATGGGGGTATTAAACAGTAGTGTATTGGACGGATGTCACGAACAATACACGGGATAACGTTTCGCCTTTGTTCCTCGATCCCCCCACACCCCATTCCCCTCTCTATTAAACTAATAAAGTCGCATTTGACGCTACGGCTACTTTGCGTTCACATATTATGCGCCATAACTTATTATGTTAGTGATTGCGATAGATTTTGAGCGAAAGAATCGAAATTAGATAACCAAACAGGGAAACAAGAACAACAAAATCATATTGCTAGTTTATAGTTTAAGTTGACATTAATTCAAGCGAAGCAAAATGGAAATTATATTTAGATTTCAGAAATGAACAATATGAAATGAAACAATAGGAGTGATCGAGAGGGAGGAAAAGAGAGGGAAGGAGATAAATTAAGACAAACATAATAGAATAGGATCGTAGGAGGGATTTCAATAAAAGAATAAAGTTACATGAAAAAATAAACAAAGACCCAAAGTCTTTCAAAGTTCTGTCCTCAGATCTATGAAATCAAAAGAATTTAACACATTTACACTGCTATAAAACAAATTAACCAAGAAACAATAACACAACAAAACGAAAGGGCAAACTAAACCTCTCAAACGTTTTGAGATTTTATGAATTATATCCTTTGTAATTCTTTTCTAAACTTGATAAAGAATGGCCTTTTTCTAATAAACTGAAGACGATAATTCCACAGCTTTGGATCACTTTATGTAATTATGGTTTGATAAGGAACGTAATGAAATTTTGGTATCCGAATGTGAGTGGATCGCCAGGTGGAGTATATAATTGATAGGTGCAACAGAACAATTCTCCTGAAAACAATCAATTAAAAGTTGGGGCGCAAATTGCGCAAATACGAGAACATAAAATTGACTACTCTCAACATGTCGGGCCTATATATTTGGAACATCAACTGATTAATTAGTTAGAAAGATAAGGCACATTAGCCACCTTCACGATTATGACAATAATAATAGCTACTTTTCATTAACATTGTGATTGAACATGTTTATCGAGTTTCATTGAAGTAAATGCATCATATTATTTGTGTGAAATGTTCACTGTCAATCATTTGACAGAAGAGCAATGATATATAGCCCAAGTACATGTAAGTCTTTCCATCAAATACTATGTCCGTCCATGATGTTGAGTTCGGTGTATAGCGTTAAAGCTAGTATTAAATAGTTTATAGCCGACGAAAAGCTCTTTTCACTTTAGTCAGCCCCACCGTTTATCACAGGCCGCCGATCCATTAGAGTTCAGAAATAAACAATATGAAATTAACAATATGAGTAATCGAGAGGGAGGAAAGAGGGAGAAGGAGATGATTTGAGACAAAAATAATACATTATTATATATATATTTTTGTCTCAAATCATCTCCTTCCTGTAGTTTTCCAATGTATTATTTTTGTCTCAAATCATCTCCTTCCTCCCTCTTTTCCTCCCTCTCGATTACTCATATTGTTAATTTTATATAACACAAATACTTTTCTGTCGCACTTTATAAACACTTAAACACGCACATTAATTGATAGTATGTCAATTTGGTTATATATTTGCAGAAACAGCCGGAAAGTGATTGTTATACCATGTTATTTTGTGCATGATTAATAAATTTGAATTTAATTAAATTTTAAATACGAATTCCATTTGATCATTTGTTACCTTAGAAACCAATACAAAATAATTTCCCAAGAATATAAAAATTCAACCAACTGTAGACTTATAGAACGTGCAAACTCGAGAGCCGATCAAAACATGTAATTATAATTGAGACATTAAACCCTTAAAACGTAAATACATGTACTTGAACGGGGTGTATTGCACATCCCTAAACATAGTTTTCTCATTTATAAACACTTAAAACACGATGAATAACACATATGACGTGTTTATTATCACCCATATGTGTTTATTTCTTGTTTAATGTAAACACAAACTTGAACAAATGTTTCAAAATCTGAGTGATTTATAAACACTCAAGTGTAAGTTTGTGCTGATTATGAGCTATGAACATGTTATAGGTGTTTATATATGTGATCATATAATGTACGAAACACCTCATCAAAGTAGATATGTTTTGAGGGTTTATGCGTCACCTATATAATAATTAAATATTTTGATCGGCGTATAGTGTACGTAATAATAGAGGTAACAATGGCATCTCGAGCATTCAAATATACCTTTGCCATACCCCGCCGGCCTACATGGGGTACTAAACAGTAGTGTATTGAATGGATGTCACGAACGATACACGGGATAACGCTTCCTCTTCACCTTTGACATTGTTCCTTTGAGCATTCAAAGTTGCCTTTGCCCTACCCCGCCGGCCTACATGGGGGTATTAAACAGTAGTGTATTGAATGGATGTCACGAACAATACACGGGATAACGCTTCCTCTTCACCTTTGACATTGTTCCTTTGAGCATTCAAAGTTGCCTTTGCCCTACCCCGCCGGCCTACATGGGGTATTAAACAGTAGTGTATTGAATGGTTGTCACGAACAACACACGGAATAATGCTTCCCCTTTGTTCCTCGACCCCCACTCATTTCCCCTCTCTATTAAACTAATAAACTCGCCTTTCACGCTATGGCTACTTTGCGTTCACATATTATGCGCCATAAATTATTATGTTAGTGAGTGTGATAGATTTTAAGCGAAATAATCGAAATTAGGTAACAAAAAGTGTTAAACAGGGAAAAAGAACAACAAAATCATATTGCTTGTTTAAAGTTTAAGTTCAAATAAATGCAAGTGAAGGAAGATGGGTATCATAATATTTAGAGTTCAGAAATAAACAATATGAAATGAAACAATAGGGTGATCAAGAAGGAGGTAAAGAGAGAGGAAGGAGATGAATTAAGACAAAAATAATAAACCACTAAACACAAATACTTTTCTGTAACATGTTATACATTTTAAATTCTAATTTGATCATTTGTTACCCTAGAAACCAATACAAAAAATTTCCCCAAGATTATAAACATACAACCAACTGTAGACTTATAGAACGTGCAAACTCGAGAGCCGATCAAAACATACTTTAGCAAAAATATGTAAACATGATAAAAATGAACTAAAGAAGAATCCAGGGCAGGGGGGCTCGGTAATAGGAGAGACAAATAGCATAATAATAAATACAGTACAGACTATATAATGTGTAATGACTTTTTTTTTCTCTCTCCCTTTCTGTCTGTCTGTCTCTCTCGCTCTCTTTAAAGACCGTTTTCCATCTTCTACTCTCATACTGTTTTCTGTTCCGCAATTTGTAATGAGAGCACGTTTCGACATAGATCTATAGGCCTACTCCTTAATAAAAATCGTTAATCACGTAACGCAGAACCAGATTTTACCCTATCTGAAATATTCATTCAAAGATATAACAATCATGGAAAGATAAAGGAATAAACAAGAAGATGTGATTCAGTAAAATGTCACAGACGAAAAGATGATAGGAGAACTGAGTGCTCTCTCAACGCTGTTTTCCATCTCCATCTCTCGTTCTGCTTTCCGTTCCACTATTTGTTTTTATTCCAAAATTATTCCTTTCGATTTTGAGAAAAATATTATACCATAACTTTGATATGAATAAGGAAAAAACGGAACGAACGGCTGATATCGAAATGAGAAGTATATTACTGTACAAACTAAGTACAGACTACGTCAATGGTTCTTGCTCCCTCCTCTCTATCTCACTCTCTCTCTCTCTCTCTGTCTTTCTGTCAATGTCGTTTTCCATCTTCATCTTTCATATTGTTTTCTAATCCGCCATTTGCTTGTATGCCAGCATCATTCCTTCTTTGAGATAAATTATTATAACATATCCCTGATGATGAACGCATATACCTTATATATTATAGGGAACGAAAATAGAGAACGCGCGGCTGATATGTCGAATGAGAAGAATATTACTGTTAAAAAATATAGAAAATAATTTTTTGATTTTTATTGTAAATCTCTGTTGCATCAAATCAAAATGATACGTTCATTATATGCTATTGACGGAAACAATATACATCGGACATTATACTTTAACACAAAAGGGTTATCTAGAAGAAGGTGGACAACATAAGAGAAAGAATGAGACGTAAAACATTACTCAAACAAATGTTTAAAAATCTGAGTGATGTATAATCACTCAAGTGTTTAAAGCTTGAGCTGATCATGAGCTATAAACATACTATTCGTGTTTATATAAGTGAGCATATAATGTACGATACAGCTCGTCCAAGAAGATATGTTTTAAGAGTTTATATGCCTCATCTATAATTAAACATTTTGATCGGCTTATAGTGTACTTAACAATAGAGGTAACAATGGCATTCCCGGATATTCAATGTTGCCTTTGCCCAACCCCGCCGACCTATGGGCGCATATTCTAAGAGTAGTGTATTGAATGGAAGTACCGAACAATAAAATATGAATTTTCCGCCCCCTAAGTTTCAAATCAATTTTGCGCCAATTCAATAACATATACATTTTCCGCCCCCTAAATTTCAGATCAAATTTGCGCCCCCTCAATAAAATATAAATATCCGTCCCTCCTTAGTTTCAGATTAATTTTCGCCCCCTTAGTTTCAGATCAATTTTGCGCCCCTCAATAAAATATAAATGTTCCGCCCCTTAGTTTTAGATCAATTTTGCCCCTCAATAAAATATAAATTTTCCGCCCCTTAGTTTCAGATTAATTTTCGCCCCTAAGTTTCAGATCAATGTTGCGCCCCTCAATAAAATATAAATGTTCCGCCCCTAAGTTTCAGATCAATTTTGCGCCCCTCAATTAAATATACATTTTGCGCCCCTAAGTTTCAGATCAATTTTGCGCCCCTCAATAAAATATAAATATCCGTCCCTCCTTAGTTTCAGATTAATTTTCGCCCCTTAGTTTCAGATCAATTTTGCGCCCTCAATAAAATATAAATGTTCCGCCCCTAAGTTTTAGATCAATTTTTTGCCCCCTCAATAAAATATAAATTTTCCGTCCCCCCTTAGTTTCAGATTAATTTTCGCCCCTAAGTTTCAGATCAATGTTGCGCCCCCTCAATAAAATATAAATGTTCCGCCCCCTAAGTTTCAGATCAATTTTGCGCCCCTCAATTAAATATACATTTTGCGCCCCTAAGTTTCAGATCAATTTTGCGCCCCTCAATAAAATATAAATATCCGTCCCTCCTTAGTTTCAGATTAATTTTCGCCCCTTAGTTTCAGATCAATTTTGCGCCCTCAATAAAATATAAATGTTCCGCCCCTTAGTTTTAGATCAATTTTGCCCCTCAATAAAATATAAATTTTCCGTCCCCTTAGTTTCAGATTAATTTTCGCCCCTAAGTTTCAGATCAATGTTGCGCCCTCAATAAAATATAAATGTTCCGCCCCTAAGTTTCAGATCAATTTTGCGCCCCTCAATTAAATATACATTTTGCGCCCCTAAGTTTCAGATCAATTTTGCGCCCCTCAATAAAATATAAATATCCGTCCCTCCTTAGTTTCAGATTAATTTTCGCCCCCTTAGTTTCAGATCAATTTTGCGCCCCCTCAATAAAATATAAATGTTCCGCCCCTTAGTTTTAGATCAATTTTTTGCCCCCTCAATAAAATATAAATTTTCCGTCCCCTTAGTTTCAGATGAATTTTCGCCCCCTAAGTTTCAGATCAATGTTGCGCCCCCTCAATAAAATATAAATGTTCCGCCCCTAAGTTTCAGATCAATTTTGCGCCCCCTCAATTAAATATACATTTTGCGCCCCCTAAGTTTCAGATCAATTTTGCGCCCCTCAATAAAATATAAATATCCGTCCCTCCTTAGTTTCAGATTAATTTTCGCCCCTTAGTTTCAGATCAATTTTGCGCCCCCTCAATAAAATATAAATGTTCCGCCCCTAAATTTCAGATCAATTTTTGCGCCCCCTCAATAAAATATAAATTTTTCGCCCCTAAGTTTCAGATCAATTTTGTGCCCCCTCAATAAAATATCATACAATCGAATTGGTTTATGAAATCTCTAAAACCTCTAAAATGACAATTGCGATTTCGAAACCCTTCTCCGTATTACTCATATTTGTTCGGAACAAATGCGATCACCGCCATAATTCTTATCAATTGATATAAAGTTCTTAAGGAAATTTCGCCTAGAAAGCTAAAAACATGATAAAAGGGATCACTGATATAATGGTTATCATTGCAACTCGCAGATGCTTATTATAATGCAATGTATGCCTGTGCCGACTGCGTGCGGAGCGCAATATTAGGATTTTTAAAGACCCATGCGGTAAGCTACACATGCTCGGTGCGTGCAGCATGCTCAGACTTTCTTGCGTACGCAGGCGGCATGGGGTAATCAGTTGATTGAGTGAAGCAAGCCGGGTGCAGGCGCACGGGGATAAACTTCAGCGCTAAGCTACGCATGCTCGGTGCGTGCAGCATGCTCAGACTGTCTTGCGTACGCAGGCGGCATGGGGTAATCAGTTGATAGAGTGAAGCTAGCCGGATGCGTGCGGCATGAAAGATTAAGGCATGCCATTGGCGTGCGACCCATGCTCCGGGCGTGCAGCATGCTAAGACATTTTTGACGCCACGCCTTAGTGTTCATCTTCTCTACAATGCTATTTGAACAATATTTGGTGACAAAAGACGGCATTTCTTTGTATCGTCAAAAGCCGTCAAATAACAAAAACATGGCAGATAAAAAAGATTCTCAGTACTGGGTCTAATCATTTAAAGAAAACTTAATTTGAACCCGGGCTATGCTTTCTCTTGCCATTGCCTTCCGTTTCCTCGTTTCCTTCCTTCTTACCACGGAGTATGTAATGTGTATGTGTAAGCCGCAATCATAGAGAATATAATCACTAATATCGCTGAAATAATTCTTCTCCTGCCCCTTCTTCTTCATTTAATTCTTCTTCTTATCATAATTATTGTATACACAATACGTCATGTGCCAATAATTTATTGCTATGATATATCCAAGATGTCTTACAAAACTGTTGATTCGTTGCTGAAATATAATCAAGCCAAAAAAAAACATTAGAATTTCTATTTTCAATTGAAATAAATTATATAGGAGAAATAAGTGGAGAATACAATCATTATTTCGGTACTGGGCGTCTAACATGGACATAATGCACTTGTTTACATGACCACATTATCTCTTATTTATTCTACCTGCAATGTTTTCTGATTGTTTTCAAAACAATATCATGTTTGTCGATCATAGTTCTATGTAGCTTGATGTCTCATGGTAATTTAAGTAATTCAAGCAACCATTTCTTAATTTTTGCGACAATCGTTCGCCAGTGCTGCTCTTTAATACTACTGTGACGTGCAGTAACAAATTGAAATTTCAGGACTCATGATAAATTCGTTTAACAGTTGATTCAACTTGGTTGGTTCTATTGTTCGGATTTTTAGCAGAGCGAGATAGAAATTGACATTGTCATGGCTTACGACTTTGCATTAGTGTTCATCTTCTCTACAATGCTATTTGAACAATATTTGGTGACAAAAGACGGCATTTCTTTGTATCGTCAAAAGCCGTCAAATAACAAAAACATGGCAGATAAAAAAGATTCTCAGTACTGGGTCTAATAATTTAAAGAAAACTTAATTTGAACCCGGGCTATGCTTTCTTTTGCCATTGCCTTCCGTTTCCCTCGTTTCCTTCCTTCTTACCACGGAGTATGTAATGTGTATGTGTAAGCCGCAATCATAGAGAATATAATCACTAATATCGCTGAAATAATTCTTCTCCTGCCCCTTCTTCTTCATTTAATTCTTCTTCTTATCATAATTATTGTATACACAATACGTCATGTGCCAATAATTTATTGCTATGATATATCCAAGATGTCTTACAAAACTGTTGATTCGTTGCTGAAAAATAATTAAGCCAAAAGAAGAAACATTAGAATTTCTATTTTCAATTGAAATAAATTATATAGGAGAAATAAGTGGAGAATACAATCATGATTTCGGTACTGGGCGTCTAACATGGACATAATGCACTTGTTTACATGACCACATTATCTCTTATTTATTCTACCTGCAATGTTTTCTGATTGTTTTCAAAACAATATCATGTTTGTCGATCATAGTTCTATGTAGCTTGATGTCTCATGGTAATTTAAGCAATTCAAGCAACAATTTCTTAATTTTAGCGACAATCGTTCGCCAGTGCTGCTCTTTAATACTACTGTGACGTGCAGTAACAAATTGAAATTTCAGGACTCATGATAAATTCGTTTAACAGTTGATTCAACTTGGTTGGTTCTATTGTTCGGATTTTTAGCAGAGCGAGATAGAAATTGACATTGTCATGGCTTACGACTTTGCATTAGTGTTCATCGTCTCTACAATGCTATTTGAACAATATTTGGTGACAAAAGACGGCATTTCTTTGTATCGTCAAAAGCCGTCAAATAACAAAAACATGGCAGATAAAAAGATCCTCAGTACTGGGTCTAATAATTTAAAGAAAATTAATTTGAACCCGGCCATATTCTGTCGCTAGTAGTAGTAGTAGTAAAAGCAGCAGTATCATAATAATCATTATTATTATCATTGTTATATTTATTATTATAGTAAATATCGTAATTATAATCATTATTATAGTGATTATTTGCTTTGTTATTATTCTTATAGTTATTTTTATGCTTCTTCTTCTTATCATAATTATTGTATACACAATACGTCATGTGCCAAGAATTTATTGCTATGATACATCCAAGATGTCTACCAAAACTGTTGATTCGTTGCTGAAATATAATCAAGCCAAAAGAAGAAACATTAGAATTTCTATTTTAAATTGAAATAAATTATATAGGAGAAATAAGTGGAGAATACAATCATGATTTCGGTACTAGGGGTCTAACATGGACATAATGCACTTGTTTACATGACCAATATTTGGTGACAAAAGACGGCATTTCTTTGTATCGTCAAAAGCCGTCAAATAACAAAAACATGGCAGATAAAAGATTCTCAGTACTGGGTCTAATAATTTAAAGAAAACTTAATTTGAACCCGGGCTATGCTTTCTCTTGCCATTGCCTTCCGTTTCCCTCGTTTCCTTCCTTCTTACCACGGAGTATGTAATGTGTATGTGTAAGCCGCAATCATAGAGAATATAATCACTAATATCGCTGAAATAATTCTTCTCCTGCCCCTTCTTCTTCATTTAATTCTTCTTCTTATCATAATTATTGTATACACAATACGTCATGTGCCAATAATTTATTGCTATGATATATCCAAGATGTCTTACAAAACTGTTGATTCGTTGCTGAAATATAATCAAGCCAAAAGAAAAAACATTAGAATTTCTATTTTCAATTGAAATAAATTATATAGGAGAAATAAGTGGAGAATACAATCATTATTTCGGTACTGGGCGTCTAACATGGACATAATGCACTTGTTTACATGACCACATTATCTCTTATTTATTCTACCTGCAATGTTTTCTGATTGTTTTCAAAACAATATCATGTTTGTCGATCATAGTTCTATGTAGCTTGATGTCTCATGGTAATTTAAGCAATTCAAGCAACAATTTCTTAATTTTAGCGACAATCGTTCGCCAGTGCTGCTCTTTAATACTACTGTGACGTGCAGTAACAAATTGAAATTTCAGGACTCATGATAAATTCGTTTAACAGTTGATTCAACTTGGTTGGTTCTATTGTTCGGATTTTTTAGCAGAGCGAGATAGAAATTGACATTGTCATGGCTTACGACTTTGCATTAGTGTTCATCTTCTCTACAATGCTATTTGAACAATATTTGGTGACAAAAGACGGCATTTCTTTGTATCGTCAAAAGCCGTCAAATAACAAAAACATGGCAGATAAAAAGATTCTCAGTACTGGGTCTAATAATTTAAAGAAAACTTAATTTGAACCCGGGCTATGCTTTCTCTTGCCATTGCCTTCCGTTTCCCTCGTTTCCTTCCTTCTTACCACGGAGTATGTAATGTGTATGTGTAAGCCGCAATCATAGAGAATATAATCACTAATATCGCTGAAATAATTCTTCTCCTGCCCCTTCTTCTTCATTTAATTCTTCTTCTTATCATAATTATTGTATACACAATACGTCATGTGCCAATAATTTATTGCTATGATATATCCAAGATGTCTTACAAAACTGTTGATTCGTTGCTGAAAAATAATTAAGCCAAAAGAAGAAACATTAGAATTTCTATTTTCAATTGAAATAAATTATATAGGAGAAATAAGTGGAGAATACAATCATGATTTCGGTACTGGGCGTCTAACATGGACATAATGCACTTGTTTACATGACCACATTATCTCTTATTTATTCTACCTGCAATGTTTTCTGATTGTTTTCAAAACAATATCATGTTTGTCGATCATAGTTCTATGTAGCTTGATGTCTCATGGTAATTTAAGCAATTCAAGCAACAATTTCTTAATTTTAGCGACAATCGTTCGCCAGTGCTGCTCTTTAATACTACTGTGACGTGCAGTAACAAATTGAAATTTCAGGACTCATGATAAATTCGTTTAACAGTTGATTCAACTTGGTTGGTTCTATTGTTCGGATTTTTAGCAGAGCGAGATAGAAATTGACATTGTCATGGCTTACGACTTTGCATTAGTGTTCATCGTCTCTACAATGCTATTTGAACAATATTTGGTGACAAAAGACGGCATTTCTTTGTATCGTCAAAAGCCGTCAAATAACAAAAACATGGCAGATAAAAAGATCCTCAGTACTGGGTCTAATAATTTAAAGAAAAATTAATTTGAACCCGGCCATATTCTGTCGCTAGTAGTAGTAGTAGTAAAAGCAGCAGTATCATAATAATCATTATTATTATCATTGTTATATTTATTATTATAGTAAATATCGTAATTATAATCATTATTATAGTGATTATTTGCTTTGTTATTATTCTTATAGTTATTTTTATGCTTCTTCTTCTTATCATAATTATTGTATACACAATACGTCATGTGCCAAGAATTTATTGCTATGATACATCCAAGATGTCTACCAAAACTGTTGATTCGTTGCTGAAATATAATCAAGCCAAAAGAAGAAACATTAGAATTTCTATTTTAAATTGAAATAAATTATATAGGAGAAATAAGTGGAGAATACAATCATGATTTCGGTACTAGGGGTCTAACATGGACATAATGCACTTGTTTACATGACCAATATTTGGTGACAAAAGACGGCATTTCTTTGTATCGTCAAAAGCCGTCAAATAACAAAAACATGGCAGATAAAAAGATTCTCAGTACTGGGTCTAATAATTTAAAGAAAACTTAATTTGAACCCGGGCTATGCTTTCTCTTGCCATTGCCTTCCGTTTCCCTCGTTTCCTTCCTTCTTACCACGGAGTATGTAATGTGTATGTGTAAGCCGCAATCATAGAGAATATAATCACTAATATCGCTGAAATAATTCTTCTCCTGCCCCTTCTTCTTCATTTAATTCTTCTTCTTATCATAATTATTGTATACACAATACGTCATGTGCCAATAATTTATTGCTATGATATATCCAAGATGTCTTACAAAACTGTTGATTCGTTGCTGAAATATAATCAAGCCAAAAGAAAAAACATTAGAATTTCTATTTTCAATTGAAATAAATTATATAGGAGAAATAAGTGGAGAATACAATCATTATTTCGGTACTGGGCGTCTAACATGGACATAATGCACTTGTTTACATGACCACATTATCTCTTATTTATTCTACCTGCAATGTTTTCTGATTGTTTTCAAAACAATATCATGTTTGTCGATCATAGTTCTATGTAGCTTGATGTCTCATGGTAATTTAAGCAATTCAAGCAACAATTTCTTAATTTTAGCGACAATCGTTCGCCAGTGCTGCTCTTTAATACTACTGTGACGTGCAGTAACAAATTGAAATTTCAGGACTCATGATAAATTCGTTTAACAGTTGATTCAACTTGGTTGGTTCTATTGTTCGGATTTTTAGCAGAGCGAGATAGAAATTGACATTGTCATGGCTTACGACTTTGCATTAGTGTTCATCGTCTCTACAATGCTATTTGAACAATATTTGGTGACAAAAGACGGCATTTCTTTGTATCGTCAAAAGCCGTCAAATAACAAAAACATGGCAGATAAAAAGATCCTCAGTACTGGGTCTAATAATTTAAAGAAAAATTAATTTGAACCCGGCCATATTCTGTCGCTAGTAGTAGTAGTAGTAAAAGCAGCAGTATCATAATAATCATTATTATTATCATTGTTATATTTATTATTATAGTAAATATCGTAATTATAATCATTATTATAGTGATTATTTGCTTTGTTATTATTCTTATAGTTATTTTTATGCTTCTTCTTCTTATCATAATTATTGTATACACAATACGTCATGTGCCAAGAATTTATTGCTATGATACATCCAAGATGTCTACCAAAACTGTTGATTCGTTGCTGAAATATAATCAAGCCAAAAGAAGAAACATTAAATTTCTATTTTAAATTGAAATAAATTATATAGGAGAAATAAGTGGAGAATACAATCATGATTTCGGTACTAGGGGTCTAACATGGACATAATGCACTTGTTTACATGACCAATATTTGGTGACAAAAGACGGCATTTCTTTGTATCGTCAAAAGCCGTCAAATAACAAAAACATGGCAGATAAAAAGATTCTCAGTACTGGGTCTAATAATTTAAAGAAAACTTAATTTGAACCCGGGCTATGCTTTCTCTTGCCATTGCCTTCCGTTTCCCTCGTTTCCTTCCTTCTTACCACGGAGTATGTAATGTGTATGTGTAAGCCGCAATCATAGAGAATATAATCACTAATATCGCTGAAATAATTCTTCTCCTGCCCCTTCTTCTTCATTTAATTCTTCTTCTTATCATAATTATTGTATACACAATACGTCATGTGCCAATAATTTATTGCTATGATATATCCAAGATGTCTTACAAAACTGTTGATTCGTTGCTGAAATATAATCAAGCCAAAGAAAAAACATTAGAATTTCTATTTTCAATTGAAATAAATTATATAGGAGAAATAAGTGGAGAATACAATCATTATTTCGGTACTGGGCGTCTAACATGGACATAATGCACTTGTTTACATGACCACATTATCTCTTATTTATTCTACCTGCAATGTTTTCTGATTGTTTTCAAAACAATATCATGTTTGTCGATCATAGTTCTATGTAGCTTGATGTCTCATGGTAATTTAAGCAATTCAAGCAACCATTTCTTAATTTTTGCGACAATCGTTCGCCAGTGCTGCTCTTTAATACTACTGTGACGTGCAGTAACAAATTGAAATTTCAGGACTCATGATAAATTCGTTTAACAGTTGATTCAACTTGGTTGGTTCTATTGTTCGGATTTTTAGCAGAGCGAGATAGAAATTGACATTGTCATGGCTTACGACTTTGCATTAGTGTTCATCTTCTCTACAATGCTATTTGAACAATATTTGGTGACAAAAGACGGCATTTCTTTGTATCGTCAAAAGCCGTCAAATAACAAAAACATGGCAGATAAAAAGATTCTCAGTACTGGGTCTAATAATTTAAAGAAAACTTAATTTGAACCCGGGCTATGCTTTCTCTTGCCATTGCCTTCCGTTTCCCTCGTTTCCTTCCTTCTTACCACGGAGTATGTAATGTGTATGTGTAAGCCGCAATCATAGAGAATATAATCACTAATATCGCTGAAATAATTCTTCTCCTGCCCCTTCTTCTTCATTTAATTCTTCTTCTTATCATAATTATTGTATACACAATACGTCATGTGCCAATAATTTATTGCTATGATATATCCAAGATGTCTTACAAAACTGTTGATTCGTTGCTGAAAAATAATTAAGCCAAAAGAAGAAACATTAGAATTTCTATTTTCAATTGAAATAAATTATATAGGAGAAATAAGTGGAGAATACAATCATGATTTCGGTACTAGGCGTCTAACATGGACATAATGCACCTGTTTACATGACCACATTATCTCTTATTTATTCTACCTGCAATGTTTTCTGATTGTTTTCAAAACAATATCATGTTTGTCGATCATAGTTCTATGTAGCTTGATGTCTCATGGTAATTTAAGCAATTCAAGCAAAAATTTCTTAATTTTAGCGACAATTGTTCGCCATTGCTGCTCTTTAATACTACTATGACGTGCAGTAACAAATTAAAATTTCAGGACTCATGATAAATTCGTTTAACAGTTGATTCAACTTGGTTGGTCCTATTGTTCGGATTTTTTAGCAGAGCGAGATAGAAATTGACATTCTCATGGCTTACGACTTTGCATTAGTGTTCATCGTCTCTACCATGCTATTTGAACAATATTTGGTGACAAAAGACGGCATTTCTTTGTATCGTCAAAAGCCGTCAAATAACAAAAACATGGCAGATAAAAAGATCCTCAGTACTGGGTCTAATAATTTAAAGAAAACTTAATTTGAACCCGGCCATATTCTGTCGCTCTTTCTCTCTCTCGTTTGTCATTGCCTTCATTTCCCCTCGCTTACTTCATTGTTACCACGGAATATGCAATGTGTATGCCTCATTATGTCAATTAGAGTCAAAGGTGTAACTGGTTGTTGTCCAGGGTCAATGGTCAATTTGTCTCAATCTATCTTCCATACATCCATAATGATCAAGGCTAAACAGTACAAACTTGACATATGGATAGATCATAATGTTAGAAGCATTTTATATAACAATATGAAATCGTGAAAATGCATTCTTCATTATGTAAATCATTAGCATACGTATCACCTAATTCGTCACAGTGACGAATTCAAGTCTAGTTATTATTGTTATTATTATTATTATTAGTAGTAGTAGTAGTAGTAGTAGTAGTAGTAGTACTAGTAGAAGTAGTAGAAGTATCATCATACTCTTGAAGATAATATGTTATTGTTATTATTGATATTATTATTATTATTGTAATCATCATCAACATCATCTTCATCATCATTATCATTATCATTTGAACCCTCACCCTGTTCCACAAGCTGCGTCAAGAACCCGATGACATTTTTGACTCTGCAAAACTTCCAGCAACCAGTTCTTGTATCTGGACGACCGCTCCGCCAACGGACCAAGTTTGCGAACAGCATCACTGTCATCGAATGGATAAGATACGTCTTGCTGTAAAGGGAAACAAAAATATTCTCTCATACATCAACCATACCTATTTACAGGCACGCCGGAAGCAGTTTGGGATTTTTTTTTTTTTTTTTTTTTGGGGGCAAACATTCCAGGAGGCTCACCTTTCAGGGGCAGGGGCAATACGGACAAATGTTTAAGGGGGGCAGAAGAAAAATCTGCATCACCACTCTTACATGTTACATGCATGCCCCGCAATACGTTTTTTTCAAAGTGGAGTATGAACGATCAGGTATTCCCCCGGAAGCTCAGGGGTTTTAGGCATTTAATTATGGTCAGATGAGCATCCAGGGGCCCGCCTTAGGGTCCTCGGTGGGGTCCAGGGGGCGGATCCCTCGTAAGCTCATGGGTCTTAGGCATTTAATTACGGTCAGCTTAGCATATTTTGATACCTCATTTGTGACACTGGCAGGTCACTCATTCTTTTTTTCTCTCTCTTTCTTTCTTTCTTTCTTATTTCCAAAAAAGTGATGGGGAGGGGGCTCGATCTCCATATCCCCGCCGTTCTGCAGGCCCTGACATGAGGGGTCTAAACAAGCATATTTTTTCCCAAGGAAATAAGGAAACAAGGAAATAGAATAGTCATGTAGAAATATTCCTTACTTAATATATGCATGTAAGTCAAATGTATTTCGACTTCCGTATCAGAACCAAAAATAAATAAAAATACATCATTATCTAATGTGATGATCTTTTTGGAAATTCTCTAATCAGAGATTTCTTTTTTGCCATTTTAAGAAGTCTTAACTTTTGTTTAACTCAAAGTATTTATATGTTTCGTTAAACCCAGCCTTCCGAAAAGTATTTTTAGATCTGATTGCTCTTAAATCATATGGTATACTATTCCATATTTTCACGCCCATAAATGATATTGAAAATTGACCTTGTGTGGTTTTGCATTTAGGCAGATATAGTTGTTCATGTTCTTTGCCCCTTGTGCCATATCGGTGCTCTATTACCTGACAGTATTCAATTAATGAATGAGGAAGATTGCCATTTAATAAGTCATAGATGAAGGTTGAGACAGATAGGAAATGAAGGTTGTAAATATTTTAAAAATATATATTTTGGAACAGGAGATCCGAATGGGTACCTCTTGGGTTAAAGGTTATCGCTCTCATCGCCATTTTCTGGGTAAGGTAAATAAAATTCAAGTTGGTTTAGTATGTGCCCAGCAAACACAAAACGTTATCATAACGTTTCCAAAACGTTTTTATCAGGTCCCGTACGTCTTCGTCTTTAATCAACGTTTAAAAAACGTTCGTATAACGTCGAAGTTTTGACTTAATATTTGCCGCAAAGCACAGGTCTTTTGAAGACGTTAGGAAAACGTTTTTGGACGTCACAAAAGTAATCACATTGGATATGTCCTGTACAACGTTTACATAACGCTTTACCCAGACGTATTTTATTGAACGTTTATTAAACGTTAGTAAACGTTTTTTTTTATATTTTCAAATTCAAGCTCAAACTTTATCGATTTCAATCCAACAGAAAGGATCATTCTCAATTTGTGTATATTATATGAGCTAGCACAGTTGCATATCGTGTTTGCTGTAATTCTTTGACTTCTTGACAGCATTAAATGACAGGTTGAATTCTTGGAGGGGTCAGAAACCCGCCCCCCACTCCGGGTCGGAGGGATCGACCGCATATGCGTGTTCCCAAAATCTCTGGTAAAGGGTTACTTTTTCGCGCGACGGCCCGCCATTGACTTTCACACCGGAGATAGGTTGCTTTAAAAGGGGGAAGTGCATACGCGTACCCTAAAAACACTGAGGGGGGGCAGAAAGTTTGCAAAAGGTGACAATAAAGAAAACATGATAAATTACACTCTTTTAGAGACCCCTTCAAAAAAAAATACTTAAACTGATCAAAACCCAGTTCTTATAGCCAGGAAATAATGTTTTTATAGTTGCCCACCATTATCACGTCGTTAAAATGTTTTTTTTTAAAGGAACATTCAGTAGTAATTAAAATAAAATTCCAATATATCAATATTGATATACGTCTTTTGTGTAAATATACATGGTTCAAAGATGATTCGAACAAATTACTGGCCCTCCTCAGAACTCAACTCTCCCTTTACGGGAGCATAATTATATTAAATGAACATTTAATCAAGAATTAAGAATGTTTTAATTTGATCTTTAAATCAAATGGTCTATCTGTGTCTATTTTAATTTGAATATTTCAAAAAAAATCTAATTAGCAAAAGAATTTGCTAACTACTCTATTGTTTTAATGACTTGAAATAATCCAATTAGATGGAATTGTAACAATTTCCCCCAAAATAAACACAATCATTTTGTTTGTCTAATTTTCCACAAATTTTTAATCATAACGAATGACAGATTTAGAAACTAAGCTGTACTAAATAACTCAATGTATGTTTGCTGCCATCTAGTGGTATAATCTAGAGAGCGAAAACTTTATTTTCAAATAATTACAACACTCAGATCAGCTCAACGGCGCGGCGCATTCCGATCATTACTTTGCCATTTCGCCAGATTTGTCTTCCTTTAAAACCCACAGTAGGCCCTGTGGGGGGTTATGGTTAGATTTACACCAGGAAATAAGAATTTTAAGAGTATTCCAGAACAAGAATTTAACAAAATGAGGAAGGATCGAAGCAGGATTTCTAGCTCAGCTGAGACAGTAGTCCCACACAGGCACTCATGTGTGGGGGAAATGATCGGTCTGCAGAAAACGATCAACTTTTCAATTTGCTTTGCACTGGATCACTGCTAGCTGCTGGAGCTACTTTAAAGATCATCATTTTGTCCAGGAGGTGAGTAGTAAAATTAAAATTACACATAATAAATAATGCTTTCTGTACAAAATTGGAAATTTGGTGAAGTAAATCTTATTACTTTTGAGTTTTGTAAATTTTGTTCAGGAATGATGAAAACAAAGATCCAAACTGATCGCAATGTACAGTAACACTAACAGTAACAGTCAGTAGGCTACTGGCACTGCATCTATTATGAGTATGACAGTAGGTCTACATATATTCACCTATAGACCTCTATATCTGCGTACCTAAGCCTGGCTTTTCAATGAAAGTGAAAAAATCAAACATGAATCTAACTAGACTCTACTAGTCTAGATCTAGACTTAGATTACTTCTAGACCGAAATTTCTGTCTCTTTCGTACGTTAGCCTCTGATTTGGGCACACATAGCTGCATCCTGCATTACTATCCTGGCTGTGTATTAAAAGCTGTGCTATTGATTCTCAACATTTCCAACACCACTGTATAAAACTCAACTGATTTCACTCGAAATCAGTACTTTAGTGACAATTTATGACACCTAAATAGCAGTAAAATACAATTTGTTTAACTTACCGATGTTAGAAAGAATAATTTAAAAATTCAAATTGTAAGTCTTGTGTCAAATTTGCCGATCAGCCCAATCGGTTCTATTGTGTGCAGTCTATGCAATAGTGTGTGGTGTCGTCACGCCAGAGCCTTTTCTATTATGCCTCCGCTACAGAGTAGCCGGAGGCATTATTGTAATATATATCATAAACCATATTGTAAGGATCGATGGATGTGTTTATGTTTACATACAGGCAACTATGAGAAAGCACGATACATAGCCAGGCAGGCAGAAGAAACATCCAACTTAGAATTGGAAGATGATGGCGTGCAGCAGCGGAAGAGACGTCCACCCCCAAGATTCAGCAAATCTTCAGGAAGTGATGCCGGTAAGTTTCAAACCCACAGGCGAAATATTAATCATATTTTGCACGAAAAGATTGACCTTCGTTTCTTGTGGAAAATTTTCACAAAATGTCCCACTTCAGCTATTTACAGGTATGTCATGTCCTTCTGTTGGCTTTTCTCAACATATTGCTATTAGTATTAGCCACTGCTAAGCAAACAGACACGGTGGTGTATTATTGGGAACACCCTCGCCCATGGATGTAGTCCTGGGGCCTGTTTCTCAAAACTGTCAGAAGTCTTAATTTTTTTGATAACCAAAAGAGAAACGTGTTGTAGAATTAACACACGTTTTTATGGGATATCCACGCACTTTGACATATGACGGTTTTAGAGAAAAGGCCCCAGCTCCCGACGTCATACTTCCCCTTTCGCCACCAAGTGATTTATGAAACAGACCGTACAGATAAGTCTCTGAATACTTGTCCATTAAAACGTCTTATTGACGTTTCTGTTTGATATTGTTCATGGTTAAGAGAGAAAAAAGTCATGAAATGGCAGCGCAAGATCTTTTTGCGTTCCAGAGATGTCGCAGTTTATGTGTAGGAAGGGGGGCCATCATGCCTCCCCCAAGTCTTTTTACGGTTAAGTTACAAACGCGCATGTATTATATTATTAACATAAATGTTCGTGTATTTCTAAGTTCGGAATATTGTTTGATTGCTCTAAATTGCAGAAACTCAACACTGAGAGTGCTCCAATTAAAGCTGTCACCAACGAGGAAGCTTCGGATGATGTAGAAGTAGAAGATACTGCCATGGAGAATTGAATAGTGTTTTCCATCTGGGTAATGCAATATTAAGCCCGTTTTGAAAGCCCATTTTTGCTACTCGATTTCACTGTCAGTTTTCTCGGCGAGTACACAAGTACTCTATTTGATTTTGCCAAATCGAAACAGATAAAAATGACTGGTAATAATGATTTCATATTTTAAAGGAAGATGCAAGGTCCAAAATTGGCTTCTGGTAAAATTCACTTATAGCACAAATCTGGACCTGCCCACTAAATCTTTGGTCGATCAAAGGACAATATTTGACTCTGATTTAAAGGGAACTCCACCTAGAAATTTCACTGTTTCAATCAAAGATGAATTTGAACAGTATTTAGGAAAAAGAAACTACACTCATTTACATTTTTTAGTAAATTGCTCTCGGCTCTGCAAATTGGACAATATTTGACTCAGATTTAAAGGGAGCTCCACCTAGATATTTCACTGTTTCAATCAAAGATGAATTTGAACAGTATTTAAAAAAGAAACTACACTCATTTACATTTTTAAAGTAAATTACTCTCGGCTCTGCAAATTGGCAACGCTGATCTGTGAACAGCTGTCAATTCACTTTGTACACAAAATTTCACATTTTCTCAATTTTCTTGGAAGTTTTCTAACACATTTCTAACCCCATAGTCAAAGTATGGTGTATAGAAAGCATTCTCCTGAACATGTAACTCTCAAGAAAATTGAGAAAATATGAAATTTTGTGTACATAGTGGACGGAGAGCTGCATGCTATTAGAGTTGATGTCATCAGCATTGCCAATTTGCAGAGCTGAAATGAGTGTAGTTTCCTTGTTTTTATACCATACTTTTAGTTAAAAAGTTGACTTCTTAACCCTATCTAGCCCGGGCTATTTTGAAACTGCATAGCACTGGGGGTGCTTCTAAGGCCCCCATATGATCTTGGCTGTTGATCTCAGCCGATCGCTGCGAAAATTTGCATGCATGTCAAGTGAAGTGTATAAATTATTCCTTAGGTTTTCTATTTATTTGATAATTTCTTATGGATTTTTTTTTTTAATTTATGTATTTTATTGCTTTTGTTGTTTTATTTTAATTCTAACGATAATTCACTATTTTGAATCCCAAAATAAACACCTTAAAGGGATCCGGTAACTTTGTCTCAGATTCTGAAACAAAATCCTGGATTTAGCTCATGCTGCAATGATAATTACAAACCTTTAGGTCAGTCAGGAACCCCATGACTTTTACAAGCCGATCGCCTGTCTGATTATCAAGATATTTATGATTGGAAATCGAGACCAAATTTGCGTTTTCCTAACGGATTTCATAACACTACAGTCTATTGGGGAAAACGAGTATGGTAAAACCGGTCACTCAAAGATTTTTACTTTTTTGAGGCAGTTCTTGATAATTTTAAAGCGCGATTTTTTTAGGGCTTCAATATTACACCATATCACAGACACTGATAACACGTGGGGCGGTGCATCTCAGATTTAACATTGTTAAACGATGCCTTTAACAAGACCAAATAACCAATGTTTTATCTCTTTTTTGGAAAAAAATTAGATTTCCATATGTTTTGTAACAAATCACGAAAATGTGTGATTTTCGGGCTGACATGCAAAGACAAAAGGTCACGTGACTTTGTAATGGTAGGTCCGATTTTCGAAAAATTTATTTCAAAAATGCACAAGACTCGAAAGAAAAAGTCATGCAATTTCAGCTCAAGCTTCTTTGGCATTAAAAATGTAGCCGGGGGCTTTTAAAGCTGTGTCAGGTCAGCTGTGTCGGTATACTTGCTCGATCCTTGTGGACTACATATGTATATACAAATGCAGAAGTTTGAACTCGGTTGGTGAGATGTATAAATCTTGGTCACAACGCTACTTCTGATCACGCCACACCGAATGGTTGCTCACTGTTGTTGCACATTTTTTATGAAGCTACGATGCTGACTTGTCTTGACGAAATAAACTGTATATTTATGAGGTCGAGGAAAATGTAAATGCACAGGTATAGAGAGTTCGTAAGAAAATTAGCCTCCGGCCCCGGGTTTATAGGGTTTAATTTGTAGACATTAGCACATTGGCATTAATATATTTGTCTGTATTTGGTGGCTAGTTTTGTTGGAAAAAGGTCTAGCAATGCCCCTGTTGGGGGCAAATAGCTAAATCGGCATTCACACGTAATAAATGATAATTTGCTACATCGTTTTACTACATACTGTACATTTGTTTCACTTAGATAAAGTACACAAAATAATTCTATGCACAATTTGGTTTTACCAAAGATAAAGACTAATTATGTCAAGTTTTTTGATCATTTGTTGGTGCATCTTTTGTTTTGGAACAATCGAATTGCCAACATCTTTTCGAGAATGCAAGACAAGTTATAGGTTCTGTAAATCACTCAAATTGCTTTTAGTAAGTGTGTTGTAACCAAAGTTGCTATATGTGTGTGCTGCCAAATTCTTGAAACTATATTCATTCATATCTTGCCTTTTATATGTATTTTAATTCATGTCATGTTTATATTTATGTTATATTGACCAAAGTTGTGTGCTGCCAAGTTATTGACACTATATTTATTCATATCTTGCCTTTTATATTCATAGACCCGTAAATTTATGAGTATTCATATTCAATTTAATTCAATTAATTTCAAGTCAATTAAACATTTATTCTCTTCCATTCAACTAAACAGCATATTTGAAATCTGTTCAAAAAATACAATTTATACGTAGGAACATAACTATAATTTAAGAACTTGTATTACAAGGAAGAAGGCGTGAATCTTAGTAAGCATGGCTTGTATTGGGTACGCCTGAATACACAAATACATAATATTTGCCAGTTAATGACATATCTTCAACTCATCTATCAGTTTATTGTGTAGATTGATTTGTTCATGTGTTTTGTATCTGTAGTTTTAGGTAAGTAAGCGGGTATTCTATTTTTAAAAAAATCAATAATATTCTAAACCCTAGTTTTCTAAAACCTTTTTTCCAAAATTTGCTCATTATTTGACATGATATACTGTATTACCAAGTCTTTGTACATACATCTTGTAATTATGTTCGATAATAAAATCATAAAATCAATCAAATTTGTAAACCAGTGTTTATTCAATATACACCCTATGTTAGACGTTCTTAAAACTTTTGTAGGATGTTCTAGACGTTCTTAAATGGTTTGCTGCACGTTCTTACGTCTGCAAAGACGTTTGAGACGTTCTTAAAAGTTTTCTGAACGTTCTTACAAAGTTTGCAGGACGTTCTAGACGTTCTTAAAAGGTTTTCTGCACGTTCTTATGTCTGCACAAACGTTTGAGACGTTCTTAAAGGTTTTCTGAACGTTCTTACAAAGTTTGCAGGACGTTCTAGACGTTCTTAAAAGGTTTGCTGCACGTTCTTACGTCTGCAAAGACGTTCTTAAAAGGTTTTCTGAACGTTCTTACAAAGTTTGCAGGACATTCTAGACGTTCTTAAAAGGTTCGCTGCATGTTCTTACAACGTTGTAAGAACATGCACAAACATTTTAAGAACGTTCTTGACAGTCTTAGACGTTCTTAAAAGGTTTGCTGCACGTTCTTACAACGTCTTATAGACGTTCTTAAAAGGTTTTCTAGACGTTTTTTTAATGTTCTTAAAACGTCTACAGGTTTTCTGCAGGTCCTTACACTTCAAAGCAAATGCATAAAAGGTTTTGTATTGGTTTTCTGACGTTTAGACAACGTTTGAAAAACGTCCTGTTAAAACGTTCTAAAGACGTCCAAAACCTTCCACAAAAACACGTCCTAAAAACGTGTTCACAAAACGTCCAAGTAACCAACTTTAAACCTGTTTAGAATGTTCAGAAAACGTCCGATTGTTAGTTGGGTGGTTCCCCATACTTCAATTCCGTACATAAGATGTGGCTGGATTAACGCTTTGTATAATAGCACTAAAATGTTCTGTGGGACATACTGCCTTATTTTGAACAAAATTCTGACTTTTGAACGAATAATTCGATTTTTTTATTTGTATATGTTCAATCCATGTGAGATGTTTATCAATTTGTAGTCCTACAAAAGATGGCTTTTCTACTTATTAATTTAGATCCAGATATTTCGAGAGCACCCTTCATTTGGACAGATCTCCTTTTGCCCTTTATTATCATATAATTTGATTTGGTTAGATTAATTGTGACCTGTTGGCATAACACCACTGCTGGACCTCATTTGAATCCTTATTCACCTCATTCATATCAATATCTTTTTGACCAGTCTTAAAGGTATGGAACAAGTTTGAATCATCAGCAAATAACCTGAATCTGCAAATAATCTTTATTACGGAAAGTCATTTCTCATTCGTATTTATCATGATTAAGGTCAATATCCGTCCTGTCAATTTCAGGTCAATAAACGCGCACGTACGTGTACGTCCGCGCTTCAGTGCGTGTGCAAAATTTCCAAATGCCATAAATCGTCTCAAATTTATTTTGCACACGTTTCAGGCCTTTTTGAGCATTTAAACAAAATTGTGCACACCCGCAAAATTGTTGAATGTATAAATTTACCTTGAATAGCTTACTCCTCTATCATCATGTTTTAAAATATAGCCAGTGTATGCACTATGTGCTATGTGCATTATCTCTGAATTCGGGTTTGCCCAAACTATGGGTTGGGGTTCCTTCTCCGCCCCTGTCTCCTTCCCTTCCACCTCTCCCTCTCTTTATCTCTCTTTCTTTTCTCTCTGTCTCTGTCTGTCTTTATTTCTCTCTATATATCTCTTCCTCATCCTCTCTCTCTCTATCTTTGTCTCTCGTTATCTCTCACTGTCTCTGTCTCTCTCTATGTCTCTCCGGGCGTGTACCGGCTTGGGATGAGTTTCTGGGGAGGGGGGGGGGGTGTGTGCAGGGATCGGGGTACTGTGTACTGTCGTTATGTTGAAATCTTGAGGCCTTTTTACTATGTAGGGGAAATCCAACCTTAATGGCAAAATTACTCTAAAAGAAAGCAAACAATCAGAGAAGCAGACTGGTTAAAAATTGTACAAAATCATACACAAATTAAGAAATTTGTAATATTGTAAAATTGTAATATTGGAATTTTAAATGGGCTGAATTGGTATAGCTGTCACATTCCATGACTGAAAAATATAATTTCATATCATTTCAAAAAGGAATGAACCAACTTTCTGATGATACTAAACATAGCGATGCTTATCCAGTAAAAATAGAAATACTGTATAATTGAGCATACTTGATGAGGGGTTTATATTTGCATGTATATCCTTTTGCTCCTACATATTAAGTATTGTGTAATGTTTCCTTCACCGAAATGAAATGTGCTGCACTTATGGTTTAATAAATGAATACATTAAAAACCAAAATTATGAAACATATATATATCTGAAATCTTGTTAAGGATGGTGGACCTAAATATCAGGTAAATTGTAATAAACACAAGCCAAAATATTGTTTCCTTTTTTCACTTCAGTTATGTCTGTCTGAGTATTTTCGTATACTATTGTAGCGAGGAATTTTTGTATCAAAGTGGGACGAAGTAATACCCAAATTGATCATGCTTACACTCCAAATATTTTTCCATTGTAATTTTGCTCTAAATAATCTATTCGGCACAATATGTTTTGACCTTCAGAGCCCCCAGGCCCCTCAGGTTACTATCAGAGATTATAATATTGATATATTTTTTATGTGGGTATTATAACAAATGATTTGAATCAAGGTACGTTTTCTTTCAGACTGTTCCTTTCAAATGTGTTTTCAAAAGCCCGGCCGTATGAAATATCTTATTCATCTACGACACTGTGACATGATTTAAAGAGTGCACTCTTTAATTGTGCCAGTCCGAATCGTGCTACGAATAATAGCGGTCGAACTTACATGTGTGTGGTGTCCAGGCAAAGTCACTTTTTCTCTCTCTCTCTCTTTTGTGTTAAAAAATCCAGGGTCCATGAGTTATGAGTAAACCAATATTGAAGGTTGATGAAAAAACGGCGTAATTTTTTAATGAAATGTTACTTATTACATCCCTTCTACTGTACTAACCCTCTAACATGCAAACAAATCCTGAACAAATTCTCAGACCACAAAGATATTTATGGTTTTCTTTGAAGACGTCACTGGTCAACACCCTATAACAGTAAATTCTCCCAACCATTTTTGAATTTTCCCAACCGTTTGTGCATGAAAATAAGACATAAGGCATGCTTTAAAATATCTTTCAACACTTAAATGTCTGGAATGGTATATAGAGCCAATTCATTGCTTTGTGGCGAGTTACATTATCAAAAAATGTAATTAAATGGTAATAATATAGTTGGGAGAATTAAGGAATCGATCAGATCAGTTTTCCCCAATTTCTATCATTAATAATGATCTGTTTTCACTCAAACTTTCAGATTCTCCTTAATTATACATCTAGCAGCTCAAACAATTCGTAGTAGGTCCATGCTCAAACCATGGACTTCCACCCAATGTTTTCCATCGTGCTGTGCGGGTAGGAATTCAGCATGGACCGTCCACTCCATAATGTGTTGTAGCAGATACACGCTGCAAAGGACCGGGCGTACCCCGTGTTAGGCATCTTGCTGTATGATATGCCTTGTATGCACTTCACGGGCATGCCAGAGAAATACACAGCATACGACAATCCACTCAAGTCATGTGGCGTAGCAAGTACAAGCCGCAACGGGTTGGGCCTATCCCGTGTTAGGCATCTTGCTATATATAGGCCTTTGCAGCAGCCAAACTGACAAGAACGTAATATGTTGGTTCTACGCCCACACACACACAGTCGAGTTAATTCGTGCGACTGCTGCAATATATTGGCACAAACCGTCCGTTTTTACGCGTAAAATCTTTACTTTGAAAATATTATTTCATACAAATTCTGTGAACCATGCCAACATAATCATAGTCCAAGCTTCTGCGTTATTGGTCTTTTCATGAAAACTACATTAAAATCACAACAAAAATAACGCAAATAGATTGTAATTATCGAGACCATATAACTGACGAGAAGGTAAATTCAGCGAGCTTACATAATTTCAAATGCCTCCGCACGGGCAACTCCAGCGGTGTCAGGGCCAGTCACGGCGCTCACGCCATGCAATTTACCCTGTGCGGTAACTGCAGCACTCTACTCCTGTACCTGTAATACTGGGTGTATAGCGTGTCTTTAGATCCTTTAATGTTTCATGTTTAATTGAGCCGTGCAATGAATTGTTGTTTTCTTTTATTTCTTTATTGAATGTGATGTGAATGTGAGTACGGTACATGCTATTACAGAAGTGTCCAAGGAATGATAGGCCTACAGGTGGAAGGGATATAAAACAAATATACAATGACTCATTCTCGGAACAAGCTAAAACTATTCGCACTCGGGAACATCAATGGTACTGTTCTCTCGGGCCGCGATGGCCCTCGGGATAATATAATACGATTTGATGTTCCTTCGATGCAAATAGTTTTAGCTAGATCCTCGAGTCACTTCGAGTGTCATTGTATATTTGTATATTATTTTCATTGTAGGACTGTGTGAAAATAACCAAAATGATAATGGGAGTGAAGTGCATGAGAACAATATTCGTGAGCCTATCAGGGTCGTCAATCCATTATCCTAGGGGGACGGGGGGCCGTCCCCCTACGAATTTTCAGGTGGTGAAATGTCCCCCCATCGATTTGGGGTTAAAATCTGTCTTTTTTTCTTTCTTCTTCTCTCTGTGTTGACTTCGCGCGGAGGGGGGAACTTTATTCAAACAAGGATTATTAATAGTCGAGAACGGTACTACGAAACGTCTTCTTTCTCAAAAAATTTCATGAAACAGGGATTAAGAGTCGAGAACGGTACAACGAATCGTCTTCGTTCTCTAATAATTTAATGAAACGTCAAAGCTTCCGCGCTACGCGCGAGAGGGTGGAAACTGAATTCAGGCAAGGATTAAGAGTCGATCGAGAACGGTACAATTACGAATCGTCTTATTTCTGTAATAATTAAATGAAACGTCAGCTTCCGCGCTACGCGCGAGAGGGTGGAAACTGAATTCAAACAAGGATTAAGAGTCGAGAACGGTACAATGAATCGTCTTCTTTCTGTAATAATTTAATGAAACGTCAAAGCTTCCGCGCTACGCGCGAGAGGATGGAAACTGAATTCAAACAAGGATTAAGAGTCGAGAACGGTACAATGAATCGTCTTCTTTCTGTAATAATTAAATAAAACGTCACAGCTTCCGCGCTACGCGCGAGAGGATGGAAACTGAATTCAAACAAGGATTAAGAGTCGAGAACGGTACAATGAATCGTCTTCTTTCTGTAATAATTTAATGAAACGTCAAAGCTTCCGCGCTTCGCGCGGGAGGGGGAACTGAATCAAACAAAGCTAAAGAGTCAAGAACGTAGCCTACCTACAACGAATCGTCTTCTTTTTTAAATAATTTAATGAAACGTCAAAGTTTCCGCGCTTCGCGCGGGAGGGGGGAAACTGAATTAAAGCAGAGATTAAGAGTCGAGAACGGTACAACGAATCGTCTTCGTTCTCTTATAATTTAATGAAAAGTCACAGCTTCCGCGCTTCGCGCGCGAGGGGGAAACTGGATTCAAACAAAGATTAAGAGTCCAAAACTGTACAACGAATCGTCTTCTTTTTTTAATAATTTAATGAAACGTCAAAGCTTCCGCGCTAAGCGCGAGAGGGTGAAACTGATTTCAGACAAGGATTAAGAGTCCAGAACGGTAGAACGAATCATCTTCTTTCTCTTATAATTTAATGAAACTTCACAGCTTCCGCGCTTCGCTCTGGAGGGGGAAACTGAATTCAAACAAAGATTAAGAGTCAAGAACGGTACAACGAATCGTCTTCTTTTTAAAATAATTTAATGAAACGTCAAAGATTCCGCGCTACGCGCGAGAGGGTGGAAACTGAATTCAGACAAGGATTAAGAGTCGAGAACGGTGCAATGAATCGTCTTCTTTCTCTAATAATTTAATGAAACGTCAAAGCTTCCGCGCTACGCGCGAGAGGGTGGAAACTGAATTCAGACAAGGAGTAAGAGTCGAAAACGGTAGAACGAATCGTCTTCTTTCTCTAATAATTTAATGAAACGTCAAAACTTACGCGCTTCGCGCGGGAGGTGGAAACTGAATTCAGACAAAGATTAAGAGTCGAGAACGGTACAACCAATCGTCTTCTTTCTCTAAAAATGTAATGAAACGTCAAAGATAATAAAGACAATAAATGAACCGGTCACCAATGAAAGTACATGCCGTGAAGCAGAATAACTAGAGAGAGAGGGACATGTAATTGTGTCCCCCATGCTCAAACTCGGAGTGCAATTAACGACGCCCTTGATTCGTATAGATAACGAGAGTGAGGATCCGGGAAAGGGATAGTGAGAATAATGGGAACGAAGTGACGACAATAATCGTAAATAACGAAAGTGAAAACGAAAGTAAAGTCTAAAATATCTGCATCAATTTTAATTACAAATTTTTGATTTCACTGTTTTCTTCCAATTGTCAAGTTGTATTACATGATTCAGATAAAAATTCAAAAAATTCAAAACGATACATGGGACAGCAAACAAAAGGTTGGTATTCTAACGAGTAAAATATTAATGAAAAGAAGAAGAAAAATTATAAAATGATAAAAAGTAGGCCTATACAATGAAGAGAAATAATATCATCTAGCACAGAAATTATCTTTTTAAAAAATATAATAATAATTATAATATTCAAAAAAATCAACAACAACAACAAAACAAGAACAAAAATCGATAGCATATATCTATTTACAACCCGCCTCCCCCCACCCTCCCTAGAATCCCGTGGATTTTCCACGGGTCCTGCTAGTGTATAATTACTGTCGATTTGAAGTACACACACACACACACACACACAGCTCGACGGTGTTACTGATGCATATTCATTAGGGCATATTAAGCGAAGGCACTATACGTCAGCATTCATTTATTTGACCCCCGACACTGGCGAAAGCGTCTGGACGTTCTCGTGGACGGAAATTTGGGAGATCGCGCGGTCAGTGGAGAGACCGCGCTTTGTGTGTGGTTGAAAATTAAACAAAGAACGGACTGAATCTGGACTATATTGATCTAAGCAATATCCACTATACAAGCTCATCGGAATAGAGTTATACATACAATCAATGTATATATTGCAGAAACCCTAATCCTTAGTAAATGTCATAAATGATTTGACTAAATGTTATTATTATTGTGAGATTTTCTAAACTCGCTTAGTTCTTTTTCCTCAGCGCTTGTGCTCGCCAGAGGCGGGCATCTTGTTTTTTTTTAGTCCTGTATAGTTTACTTTTCGAGCAGAGGCCTCCAGCATTTTAGAAACGCTTTTTTATATAGCGTGTATATATATATATAAATTACACTACCGGAGCAATATGATTGTACGTCAGGTGATCCAAGCAATAGCCACTATACAAGCTCATCGGAATAGAGTTATACATACAATCAATGTATATATTGCAGAAACCCTAATCCTTAGTAAATGTCATAAATGATTTGACTAAATGTTATTATTATTGTGAGATTTTCTCAACTCGCTTAGTTCTTTTTCCTCAGCGCTTGTGCTCGCCAGAGGCGGGCATCTTGTTTTTTTTTAGTCCTGTATAGTTTACTTTTCGAGCAGAGGCCTCCAGCATTTTAGAAACGCTTTTTTATATAGCGTGTATATATATATATAAATTACACTACCGGAGCAATATGATTGTACGTCAGGTGATCCAAGCAATAGCCACTATACAAGCTCATCGGAATAGAGTTATACATACAATCAATGTATATATTGCAGAAACCCTAATCCTTAGTAAATGTCATAAATGATTTGACTAAATGTTATTATTATTGTGAGATTTTCTCAACTCGCTTAGTTCTTTTTCCTCAGCGCTTGTGCTCGCCAGAGGCGGGCATCTTGTTTTTTTTTAGTCCTGTATAGTTTACTTTTCGAGCAGAGGCCTCCAGCATTTTAGAAACGCTTTTTTATATAGCGTGTATATATATATATATATAAATTACACTACCGGAGCAATATGATTGTACGTCAGGTGATCCAAGCAATAGCCACTATACAAGCTCATCGGAATAGAGTTATACATACAATCAATGTATATATTGCAGAAACCCTAATCCTTAGCAAATGTCATAAATGATTTGACTAAATGTTATTATTATTGTGAGATTTTCTCAACTCGCTTAGTTCTTTTTCCTCAGCGCTTGTGCTCGCCAGAGGCGGGCATCTTGTTTTTTTTTAGTCCTGTATAGTTTACTTTTCGAGCAGAGGCCTCCAGCATTTTAGAAACGCTTTTTTATATAGCGTGTATATATATATATAAATTACACTACCGGAGCAATATGATTGTACGTCAGGTGATCCAAGCAATAGCCACTATACAAGCTCATCGGAATAGAGTTATACATACAATCAATGTATATATTGCAGAAACCCTAATCCTTAGTAAATGTCATAAATGATTTGACTAAATGTTATTATTATTGTGAGATTTTCTCAACTCGCTTAGTTCTTTTTCCTCAGCGCTTGTGCTCGCCAGAGGCGGGCATCTTGTTTTTTTTTAGTCCTGTATAGTTTACTTTTCGAGCAGAGGCCTCCAGCATTTTAGAAACGCTTTTTTATATAGCGTGTATATATATATATAAATTACACTACCGGAGCAATATGATTGTACGTCAGGTGATCCAAGCAATAGCCACTATATACAAGCTCATCGAAATAGAGTTACATACAATCCATGTATATATTGCAAAAACCCTAATCCTCAGTAAATATCACAAATAATTTGACTTATTATTATTGTTAGATTTTCTCAACTCGCTTAGTTATTTTTCCGCAACGATTGTGCTCGCCAGAGGCGGCCATCTTGTTTTCACTGTATAGTTAACCTGGCGAGCAGAGGCCTCCGGCATTTAAGTAATTTTTTGTTTTATAGCGTGTATATAATATTTTGGACTCCATTTCGTCTAGTGATTTTTACTTCGTCGAAGACCAACTGTTCGGATGAGAGGAAGTTGGCCCCAGTCAGTTAGCGATTTCTGACAGCAGATAATCCGCTAGTAGTAGATCCCCGTCCCCGTGCGCCCCCACCATCGATCGCTACGCCACTGTTGGCATTTATTGTCAATACATATATATATATATACATATGAAAGATTGTTAATTACGCTATTGATGGCTTACCATGTTCACTTCGTCCCAATTGTAATCTGGGGGGTGTTTCACAAAGATCCTAAGTTGAACTTATCTCTAAGTTGGACTTAAATATAATGGAGAGCCATTTGTAGCCTTAAAATAAAATATATTCAAAAGCAAAAACTCAAGTATTTTAGACTTTTTATAAATTCCACATCAAGAACATGGAATATCCTTGATAATCGAAAATATGAATGATTTGAATCAACATTTTATGCCTTTTAAAATAACTTTTACAAAATATTTTCATAGATGCTGACGGCTTTCCATAATTTTTAAGTCCAACTTAGAGTTAAGTTCAACTTAGGATCTTTGTGAAACACCCCCCCCCCCAGAGCTTGCAAGATGAAGACATTAGTCAGTTTCCCGACCGTCCGTATACTGTACTGGCATTCACATACACGCCCCTGTTTTTTTCCGTTTGACCACAGCGGGTCGCATAAACAACGCTAGTAGAATATTCTGGTCGTTTTTAAAAGTAGGCCTATACTTTTGAGTGTGTGCGCGCGCTCATCCCACGCATTGACCACTCCACGCCATATACAAGTACAAGTACAGACGACAAGGAAGCACGCGCGGATTGCCTCATATACAAGTACAAACAATGCCTCATTTGCATATAACTTGGAGCGTCACCATTCAGTCCCTTTCGGCACATTTCATCATTATCTTTTATCATTTTACCGTTTATCATTTCCTCATTTTTTTTGCATGAGAATAACGCCGACGTTAGCAAGCCTGAAGGAATATCCCGGTATTTCCAGGTGGCGACTGAACATTTTGAGAAGATGATACAAAAAGCAGTAGCATGGCTCCTCGAGAATATCAAGCGTGTCGAAATGCAGCTGGGATCTGCTATAGAATATGAAAGGATGAGGGTCACGGAAATTGAAGGAAATTATTCACGTCTGGAGAAAAGAATGCAGGAGATGGAAAATGAGTTGAATGTTTTGCGCTAAGAGGTTGCTAACCAACATGTTGACATCAACAAAAGCGAAATATTCTCTCGTAGGAATAAGGTCAGGATCATCGGCATCCGCGAGTCCCCAGCGGAAAATTGCGTCTTGATAGTCGAGGAGATCTTGAATGATAAGTTTGGGATGGCAGTCAAAGTAGAAAGGGCCCATATAGAGATGGGAAAAGCGTCCAGGACCGCGCGGTCAAGGCATATTATGTTCAAGACCTTGTCCTATCGCGAAATGGTTGACGTCATAAGAGAAACCAGCGCCTGAAACTCGCCAAGGAAACATATTACATGACGGATGATCTCACACGCGAGGAGTTAATAGAGAAGAGGAAATGGTCCAAGGCCGCACAAGATTTGTACAAGATCATGTCATACTTTGATTCTTCGCCGGCAAGTTGCGAAGCACAGGTGGTGCTCCGTATGACTTCACAACCTTGGAATTGGCACTTTCTTTCTTCCAATCATACTGGTAACTTTATTCCTGTTTTCTATGATTTTATTGGCAATGTTCTATCGAACCTGATAATGCATGTTATACAATGTATAACTTTACCGTGTATATCTCTTACCAACCTCCTTCCATCCTCATACCTTTCCTTTTCTTCTATTTATCGTTACTTCCTTCTTCTCTCCGTATCCTCCCTTTGCCTGTTTTCCCAGTTTAAGAGATAATATTTGTGTGTGTGTGTATTACAGCGTTACGGGGTGACTGTATAGTTCACTCTACTGTAATAGATAAAACAAAAAATGGCCTGATATTCCGTATGTTTAAATTTCAATGCATCTGTATATCAGATCTGTGCTCCCTTATGTATTTGTTTGGATTTCTAGACGTTGTAGGCTGCATGTTTATATATTTATTACTTCATACCAGGTAATGGACTTATGTATTACTTGTACTTTTTGTATTACTTGTACTTTGGGGGTTAAATGCCCCCAATAAAATTCAAACGTGATTTATTTCTAATTCGATAAAAGTGATTTACAAATGTTGCTGAAATGACTTATTTTTCCGAGATTTTTCCTCAAAATTTAGTAAATTATACTACAAACATGCGTTTGTTGGAAGAAGAAAAAAAATCCTACATTTACAGTCAGGCAAGAAGAGCGGGGCTCGGGGGCCTCGAGCTCTCCCCTCCCACTTTTTTGGAAAAAGTATATTAAAGAGAAATAGAAAGAGAGAGATAGAGAGAAAGAATAGTGACCTGCCAGTGTCACAAAATAATGAGGTATCAAAATATGCTCATCTGACGGTAATTTACGGCCTAAAATCCCTGAGCTTCTGGGGGCTCCGCCCCCTGCACCCCTCGCCAATTAGTGTCATGCCAGTGTCACAACATAATAAGGTATCAAAAAATGACCGTAGTTAAGCGCCTAAAATCCCTGAGCTTCCGGGGCTCTGCCTGGACTAACAAGGGCCCTTTGGCAGGCCCCTGGATACTCATCTGACCGTCATTTAAAGTGACTCGATTACATTGTTGAAGGTTGATGAAAAAATGCGTAACTTGTGTATGAAATGTTACTTATTATGTTCCTTCTTCTGTACTAATCCTCTAGCATACCAAAAATCCAGAAAAAAGTCTCAAATTACAAAGATATTTATGGTTTTCTTTGAAGGCGTCTTCTAACAGTAAATTCTCCCAACCATTTTTTAATTTTCCCAACCTTTTTTCCATGAAAATAAGACACAAGACAGGATATTTAAAATCTTTCAACACTTAAATGTCTGAAATAATATATGAAGCCATTTCATCGCTTTGTTACGATTTACATTCACCTTAAATGCAATTAAATTGTAATAATATAGTTGGGAGAATTAAGGAATCGATGAGATCAGTTTTCCCAATTGTTATCGTTAATAATGGTTCTTTTTCGCTCAAACTTTCTGATTATCTTTAATTTTACATCTAGCATTGAATTCACTACCTTAGCACCATTTTCTCTCATCTGGACAATGTTACCAAGTCCCTTTGATGCCTAAAACCCTTGAGCTTCCGGGGGCTCTGCCCCCTGGACCCCACGCCAATAAGTGACCTGCCAGTGTCACAAATAAGGTATCAAAATATGCTCATCTGACCGTAATTAAATGCCTAAAACCCTGCTTCGACCCCACCAGGGGGCCTAAGGAAAGCCCCTGAATGCATATCTGACCGTTATCAAATGCCTCAGATCCCTGAGTTTCAGGGGGCTCAGCCCCCTAGACCCCACGACAATTGGTGTCCTGCCAAAGTCACAAATAAGGTATAAAAAAGGCTCATCTGGCCGTAATTAAACGCCTAAAACCCCTGAGATTCCGGGGGCTCTGCCCCCTGGCCCTACAAGGGCCCTAAGGCGGGCTCCTGGATACTCATCTGACCGTAATTTAATGCCCTAAACCCTTGAGCTTCCGGGGGCTCCGCCTCTAGACCCCACACCAATGTATTCATTCACATCATTCGTCTTTTATTTTTTGTTGTTGGGGACAATCAAGCTCGCAATTAAACAACCATTCATCGTACATAGTCATCTTTATTTCACATTTCATACAGTCGTCACAAATATTAAAAGGAGGCGTATCAAACCACAAAAAAAAAAAAATCATAATTTATTCTGATCAAGAAGAACGAGTGTGTTGATTGCCCACCAAAACAAAAATGCTCCCACCAGACAAGTTCAGGCTGTGCTGTAGCAATGTACATCGCAAAGCTTCCACAATGATTGGAAAGATAATACCCCGCCCGTTACGACGCAAAACGGCGCGGGAAGAATAGATCGCGACGCGAGAAGAATACATCAAGTTTTTACAAACAATGGGATGTTTATCAGAACGAGAACAGGAGGAGGGGAAGACAGGATTTGACTGACAAATACACTCTGTATAACAAGTTTAAGCTGTGCATCGTGCATCGCGCATCACGAGCGAGAACAATGACGGGAGAGATAATCTTCCATCGCCTGGTAGGGCGCGAAAGGGCGCAAGAAGAATAGAGCGGGTTTATACCAACAATAGACAGTTTCTTTTCATATGTAAGCATCAGGTGAGGGTGACTATCGCGCCCCTTCGCGCCCCTTCGCGCCTGAATGCATCTCTTGAGAACCGACCGTTCTATTCATTGCGCCCCGACGCGTCCGGGCACAGTCGCAACTTTGGAAGGCTCCCCTTATCAAATCTTACATTTTGAAGGAAGTTGAATAAATGCATTAGAAAATCATTTGCATTTGAACTCGGGATCAGTAAACACCAGCTACTATGATGTACGTGCAAACTGGCATTCCAACTTCAATTGATGTAATTGCTAATTGAGATATTGTCGTGGACAAAATAACAACACTTTTGAAGAATATATAGACCGACACCTCCACCTGTTTCCTTGCCTGTTTTGGGGAAATTGATATATTTTGGAATCCTGAGAAATCCTAGTCTCTGTCAAACATGTAACAGTTTGAGGATTTGATAAAGGGTTATTTATAAGTAATTGTAGATCATCGAAATGTTTGTTTGAGCTTCTTATATAAAGTACATAAAATGTATGATATTTGAAAATTCTTAACTATGTTATCAAATTTATATAATTTCTCAATCAACTTTGCGTTGAATTGCTGATGAAAATCAATTTAAAGTTCTTCAGACAAAGAATTTATACTGTCAGCAATACAAATTATTATAGGTACCTAGAGAATTTGGCAAAGTTAGTACCGATATTGTATTTACATGTGTATTATAATCATTTTTCAATATGTTGTTAATAAATTACGTGCACTTCTGCCTTCTACTACGCTCACACATACACAAATATCGTATGAACCCATTTTCATTTAAATTTCACCTTAAGTTTTTCTCTTTTGAGGCCGCCATCCTAGTCAAGCTTCCTTCAGATGGCGGTCTCGATTTTGCACTTTTCCACAGAAAGTTAGGATGATACTTTAAATTCATACTACTTTATTACAAAAGTATTTAGTTCGTTGTATTATGTGTATGTGTAAATCACATTTTGACATGAAATTATTATTGTTTGCAAACACTGTATTTGTATTATACCTTACGTTTACATGTTCAGTTATTGTATCCGAAAATTTAGTATTATACTTTACGTTTTCATATTCAGTTACTGTATTTGGAATAATGCAGATATCAAAACCAATCGAACCAAATCAGATACACACCCTAACTGAGCGTCGAGTACACATTTCGGAACAGCACCAAACGAGCCATTATTGGCCAGGCAAAAGTCATCTCGTAAACTGAATTCTTGTCGTAAGCTTCGGCCTAATGTTGGAAAGCCAGGAAAACTAATGTCAGTCAAACGCATTGCTCGTATAGAGTCACCGTCAGCTTCCAGGAATTTGCCTGAAAAGGGGTTAATCAGATTTGGCATTATGCTTTAAAACACCTTCGGTATGATTTAGTTCTTGTAAGAAATAAATCGTGGGTGGACGAAAAGGTCATGTTTCCAATTTCGTATTTTATTTGTATTTCATTAAGGGAAAATGCCTGGTTTATACTCAAAATAATTTGTGTTCTAAATTCATAATATATATATATATATATGGATCCGGGCTAATTCGGACCACGGGACAATAGGCCAGTTTCGTAATGTATTCACAGACCTTTAAATCGCATTACGTAATCGGAGGGTTGGTCAAACAAAGACGTCGCGGTGCATAGCAGCCTACACTGTGTGTGCGTACAATACTGTGTTTGCTATGTTCGAAGTGTGATTGTATTGTCTGCTTTCGCTATTTTGAGAGAGAGAGAAGAAAAAGGAGGCAGTTTCAAACTTGAATAATACATATCTTTGAGATGTGATTTTTTTCTTCATACATTTGATCTTTAAAATCGCTGAGTTTTAGGCAAGAATAATGGGAAAGCATAATTGCTGTTACGGAACGTGCAATAGCAATTCACATCTTACAGCCAAACCTGTTCGGCCAAGTCCCCGTACAGGCAACACACGATACCCTCAAAAATGAACGGAGGTCGATGATACATGCGACATTAATTGGCTTGAAAGCCAGTGATGAAACAGAAGGCGAAGAACCACCATATCAGTTCGCCGATATCGGTAATTTCCATTCAATTTTGCATTACCTTAGCTTGAAACTGAGTACAAATTTGGACGTAGAAATCAAAATGAAGCAGAGGTGAACTATTTCCCACCCGTTCGCACACACAGTCACCTAGTACCTCTGCTTGCAGAAGAATGTGCGTGCGCGCGCGTACCACGTGTACGTGCACGTGTAGGCACGATTCAATCCTGATTCAATAGACCATTTCATAATGAAACCAAATTATTTTATGGATTAAAAAATGTTTGTGAAACGCCTCGATACGAACCATTTCAAGGCGGCCGAGAAACGGATAACGAAAAGCATGCACAGTGAACACAGAATCAATAATATTAACACTAGTAACGAGAAATAATGACACTATAATAGGTCTTTATAAAAAAATAATATTTATAAAATAATGTCGTCCGATGACAGAGAATAAGAATGATGAATAATGATAAATAGATAATTAATAGGGGGAAAAATGAAGAAAAAAAACAACAATCTGAATGATGAGACAAGGAAGAAGAATGTGGAAAGAAAGAATGATAATTTTAATGATACCCAGGTCGAAAAACCAGTTGAAACCAGTAGGCAACTGGTCAACTGGTACCAGTTCAAACCAGTAGTCAACTGGTACCAGTTCAAACCAGTATATTCAACTGGTTTTTAATATGGAAATTGAGACAACGCTATCTGAAACCAGTTGACAAACCAGTTGAAAAACCAGTAGATTTACCAGTTGATATACCAGTTGATATTTCCAGTTGATTTACCAGTTGAAAACCAGTAGATTTACCAGTTGATATACCAGTTGATAATTCCAGTTGATTTACCAGTTGAGACCAGTAATCAACAGATATTGTGATAATCAATAATCAATATTGGCATCTGGCCACCAACAGGACCATAATATATAAACTCTTGCAATTACCCCATCACAGAGATCATTTGAGGTTGATTACAGTCTATACAGATAAGTTTCATTCCATTTTAGAAATTTGGAACTCGTACCATAGATATATACAAAATTATACATTTTGTTTCCTGGTTAGTAATTATATGTATCAATATATCTATTTTTACGTTTTAAATTAGATGAAAAACATGATCAAACATATATAATATATTTGTCAATGATTGACTAAGAAATTAACAATCAAAAATTAATGTGCATTGTTACATTAGCTTGATATATCATGATAATTATATTTTCCGTGAAAATATGCAAATTAATCATGAATATGCACAAGATACAATGAACTGGTTTTTGAACTGGTAAAGCAACTGGTATTCTACTGGTCAACTGGTAAATCAACTGGTAATCATCTACTGGTTTTCAACTGGTAAATCAACTGGTATATCATCTAACAGTTTCAACTGGTAAATCAACTGGTAATCATCTCATGGTTTTCAATTGGTAAATCAACTGGTTTTCAACTGGTAATCATCTACTGGTTTTCAACTGGTAAATCAACTGGTAAATCAACTGGTAAATCAACTGGTAATATCAACTGGTCTCAGATGTCAACTGGTATTTCTACTGGTTTTCAACTGGTAAATCAACTGGTAAATCAACTGGTAATATCAACTGGTCTCAGATGTCAACTGGTATTTCTACTGGTTTTCAACTGGTAAATCAACTGGTAAATCAACTGGTAAATCAACTGGTAATATCTACTGGTCTCAGATGTCAACTGGTATTTCTACTGGTTTTCAACTGGTAAATCAACTGGTAAATCAACTGGTAATCATCAACTGGTAAATCAACTGGTAAATCAACTGGTAATATCTACTGGTCTCAGATGTCAACTGGTATTTCTACTGGTTTTCAACTGGTAAATCAACTGGTAATCATCTACTGGTTTTCAACTGGTAAATCAACTGGTAAATCAACTGGTAATATCAACTGGTCTCAGATGTCAACTGGTATTCTACTGGTTTCCAAATTGTATCAACTGGTATTAACTGGTACCAGTTGAGACCAGTTGAGACCAGTTCAAACCAGTACATACCAGTTGGAAATCCTTACTGGTTTCAACTGGTATCAACTGGAATTTCGACCTGGGTAAAAACACTGCATGAGATAGGGGTGCTTTCAAATGGAGGGAACATGCATACGCGTACCCTAAATGGGGGGGGGGGCATGCATACGCAAGGAAGAAGAATCAGGATGGGGAATAATAATTATTTAAAATACGATTAGGAAGTTTGCATGATTATCATAAAATAATAGTAATTATAATTATGGACCTTCGCCATTCAAGAACTAATTAGCAAGTAGTTTATTATTTTTTTTATTATATTTTCTTTTTGTTCAAGTTGGTTTGTTCTGTCTTTTTGCGTCGGTTTGACCTGTGCTCTAAAAACACACGAGTCACCATCTGCCGAGAGGGGATTGTACTCAAGGCTTCAAGCTTTTCCACATTTCCATCGGCAAATAGTCGATAGTCCTCAAAACTCTTAAAAGCCTTTAGTTTTAGACGATCATAGTCCGCTCTATTTTCTACTAAATAATTGAATATGTCATAGATCCCAAAGTCCGGAATATCGTCAAACTTAGAAGTGTAACCGGGAGGTCTGCTGGTTCACTGAACGAAAAACCTGCACGTTGGAGTTTCCCAGGCACAGTAGCGTCTACCGAGTGAGACGGGCCCGATAAGTCCGGGTCGACGGGGAGGCTAATGTCCGTTACAGCGGACGCTAATCTAACGAGTCTTTCCTTGTTGTATCCCGTGCACGAAACTCCTCTTTTCTAAGAAAATCTTGCAGCTGCTTGATATTTAACTTGTTGAACGGCAAGTTGGAAGACATTTTCGTCAAAAACAGAAATTCGAATAGACAGACGCGGCGTCGATAGAAAAATATTAATGAAATTTAACGGAAAAAACCGACAGTCCCATACAAAACGCACTGATTCAAAATGGCGATACGGCAAAGCTTGACGAACCTAGTTACAGTAACCGCGCATTACGTAATCGCCGAAACTGGCCTATTCGGCCCAGCTGGAAAAACTGGGCCGAATTGTCCCGACATGATTAATCGATCGAGATATAACAATGTGTATATGTTTGTGCTCATTGTGACTTAATAATGCCCTTTCCAACCACAATCTTTAATGGAATTGTGTTAAATGATACTATTGAAGACAATCTATAACTTCTATTTAGGTAAAATGACAAAAAAATGACATTTCGGACAATTTACTCACAGCTCGCAATCCGCATTGCGTTCTTATCGACTCGGACCACTGTAATTCGAGCAGTGTTTTTGTCAGTAAATCACTGCAAATATCATTTTTATCTCGTATGAAGGTCTATTTTTTTATTCCTGACACAAATTTCGTTATTGAGAAGTCGAATGTAGTACATTTTAGACGAGATGGTTGATGTTTGTTCACATTCTTTCGTCCTGGCCGTAAATTAGCAGACTACTGCTAGTGCTAGTGCTATCGCAGCAGCTCAGCTCAGTGTCCAGCTAGCAGTACAGCGCCGCCGGCCGGGTCGGCGGGGGAATTCACTGGCTCGGCGCCCGTACCGGGCCGCTGCACTGCATTGCAATTGCATGATTGAACTGCCCAGTTTGATCGAGTGACGTGAGTATAACTAATCAAACTATACCTACTATATTATACTATATCTACTGTATTATCATTAGTCGATCAGAGTAGAATATCCAATTTGATTTAGTGAGTAAACTAGACCTATATCTACTGTAGCTACATCATTATCATTACTAGATTAGTCATTCAGAGTAGAATATCCGATTAACGATTAATGAAGGAATGGAATTTTTCTTTTTTCATAATCAGATAATCATATTTTACTCTTAAAAGTTAAAGACTTAATAAATAGCTATATCTAACGTTAGGGCATAGCACACGGGCCTAGCCTAGTACTCTAAGCAGAGAAGTGAATCGGTGAACCTCGATGGAGACGGACGTACTGCTGTAACTCTCTTGCTTTTCGGCCGCCGCCCTACCTTTCTTCCCGGATTTCTGACTTTTATTTCCATATTTTCGTCTAATCTTATCTGCAGTGATATTACTCAGTGATATTACCTATAATAAACACGGATTTCGAAGTTGTTTTTACGTCGTTACGTTGATTTGTTCGTTGTCTTACGATAGTGGAGTAGGCATGGCAAACCGCACGACAAGACAAACCAAGGATCGTACCACTGCCGCCCATCAAGCCCAACCCGTTCGCTCCGATGCCAGCCAACACGTGGCAGACACCAGCGAAGCAGAACCCCCCGAACTCACTTTATCAGATATTCATCATAGTATTACCAGCTCTTCAGCTATCCTAAATGCTAAGCTCGATTCACTTACGCGAGAGTTTGCAGTTATCACAAACAAACTCACAGATTTAGAGAATTCTGTAACCATGAATTCTGACAAGTTAGCCGAAATAGAGCAGAGAAAGCTCCCCGACATAGAAAGCAAGATGGCCGACGAAATCTCTAAACTCCAAGACAAGCTGACGCTTATGGAAATTTATGGTCGTCGCACAAATCTCCTTTTCTACGGGTGATGGAACCTCAAAATGAAGTCGTCATGCACACGCTCCGCGACACGTTCACCTACCTTGGTATCCACGCTGACAATGCCGCAAATATCGCCATAGTAAATGCCCATCGCCTTCCCCGTCGCGACAACATAGCACCAAACCAGGCCAGCGGACCACCGGCCCCACGCGCCATCATAGCGAAATTTGTGTACATGGAAGATAGGAACAAAGTCCTTGCTGCATTCGACGAGCGACAACGCCAGCGCCAACCGCAAAATTCCAACACCGCACGGCCTGGCCCGGACCAGCAAACCCGAAGGATCACAGTCCGAACCGATCTTCCACCTGCCCTCAAAGCCAGAAGAAGCATTCTCGCCAATATTGCCTACACTCTACGAAAGAGAAAAATGTGTCAACAAGAATATCTGTGAATGGAACCAAAGTGTTACTTCATTGGAAAGAAAAGGGTACCGCAAATTGGAATATCCACAGAGACTAGATTTTGTTGTTCAAGACGGATATGGCTAGACCTCTCCGGTAGCGTCTACAACTAGTTTTAATTTATAAAAGTAAAACCGATCTCTTGCCTTCAAGTTTCTTTTATATCCTATTAGGCCTACTTTCTCTCAGTAAATTTACCTCTCACCACTAACTAAAGTTATGTTACTCAAAGTTAAATGATATCAAACTTAGATATCTCGAAGCCCAAAATGCGGCTTACAATTTCATTTGAAGTCTTGTTCATGTTCAAACTGCCACATGCATTGTTCTTAATTTGAACTGATAATTCTTTACAACTTGCTGTAGCCTAGCATATTTGAGTTATTCTACCTGTAAAGTGGCACTACCACAACCTTACGTATTTTGTATACATGACAACGTCTAACCATTGAACTAAAATGGATGCTTTTTTGTAGATATAAATCAGCAAACAAGCAAGTTTTTCTCTCAGTAAATGTATCTCCTAACATTTAGTTGGTAGATTATTATTGATTGGCAGGTATTATATTGCACAGGAAATACTTGAGGTGAAATTTGCACTTGCAGGTGTGTAACAAGCAAGTCAAGTTTGGTGATATTTACAATAGCAGAAGCAGAAATGTTTTTGTTATTCAAAGTTAAATGATATCAAACTTAGATATCTCGAAGCCCAAGATGCGGCTTACAATTTCATTTTGAAGTCTTGTTCATGTTTAAACTGCCACATGCACTGTTGTTAATCTGAACTGATAATTCTTTACAACTGGCAGTAGCCTAGCGTATTTGAGTTATTTTACCTTTAAAGTGGCACTGCCACAACCTTACGTATTTTGTATACATGACAACGTCTAACCATTGAACTAAAATGGATGCTTTTTACAAATATAAATCAACAAACAAGCAAGTCTTTCTCTCAGTCAATGCATCTCTTAACATTTAGATGGAAATACTTGAGGTGAAATTTACACTTGCAGGTGTGTAACATACAAGTTTGGTGATATTTACAATAGTAGAATGCAGAAATGTTCTGTTGTTTTTCAAAGTTAAATGATATCAAACTTAGATATCTCGAAGCTCAAGATGCGGCATACAATTTCATTTTACATTGTTATCTTAATTGAACTGCCAATTCTTTACAACTTGCAGTAGCCTAGCATGTCTGGGTTATTCTACCTCTATAGCGGCACTACCACAACCTTACGTATTTTGTATACATGACAACGTCTAACCATTGAACTAAAATGGATGCTTTTTATAAATATAAATCAGCAAACAAGCAAGTTTTCTCTCAGTAAATGTATCTCTAACATTTAGTTGGTAGATTATTATTGATTGGCAGGTATTATATTGCACAGGAAATACTTAAGGTGAAATTTGCACTTGCAGGTGTGTAACAAGCAAGTCAAGTTTGGTGATATTTACAATAGCAGAAGCAGAAATGTTTTTGTTATTCAAAGTTAAATGATATCAAACTTAGATATCTCGAAGCCCAAGATGCGGCTTACAATTTCATTTTGAAGTCTTGTTCATGTTTAAACTGCCACATGCACTGTTGTTAATCTGAACTGATAATTCTTTACAACTGGCAGTAGCCTAGCGTATTTGAGTTATTCTACCTTTAAAGTGGCACTGCCACAACCTTACGTATTTTGTATACATGACAACGTCTAACCATTGAACTAAAATGGATGCTTTTTACAAATATAAATCAACAAACAAGCAAGTCTTTCTCTCAGTCAATGCATCTCTTAACATTTAGATGGAAATACTTGAGGTGAAATTTACACTTGCAGGTGTGTAACATACAAGTTTGGTGATATTTACAATAGTAGAATGCAGAAATGTTCTATTGTTATTCAAAGTTAAATGATATCAAACTTAGATATCTCGAAGCTCAAGATGCGGCTTACAATTTCATTTTACATTGTTATCTTAATTGAACTGACAATTCTTTACAACTTGCAGTAGCCTAGCATGTCTGGGTTATTCTACCTCTATAGCGGCACTACCACAACCTTACGTATTTTGTATACATGACAACGTCTAACCATTGAACTAAAATGGATGCTTTTTATAGATATAAATCAGCAAACAAGCAAGTTTTTCTCTCAGTAAATGTATCTCCTAACATTTAGTTGGTAGATTATTATTGATTGGCAGGTATTATATTGCACAGGAAATACTTAAGGTGAAATTTGCACTTGCAGGTGTGTAACAAGCAAGTTTGGTGATATTTACAATAGCAGAAGCAGAAATGTTTTTGTTATTCAAAGTTAAATGATATCAAACTTAGATATCTCGAAGCCCAAGATGCGGCTTACAATTTCATTTGAAGTCTTGTTCATGTTTAAACTGCCACATGCACTGTTGTTAATCTGAACTGATAATTCTTTACAACTGGCAGTAGCCTAGCGTATTTGAGTTATTCTACCTTTAAAGTGGCACTGCCACAACCTTACGTATTTTGTATACATGACAACGTCTAACCATTGAACTAAAATGGATGCTTTTTACAAATATAAATCAACAAACAAGCAAGTCTTTCTCTCAGTCAATGCATCTCTTAACATTTAGATGGAAATACTTGAGGTGAAATTTACACTTGCAGGTGTGTAACATACAAGTTTGGTGATATTTACAATAGTAGAATGCAGAAATGTTCTATTGTTTTCAAAGTTAAATGATATCAAACTTAGATATCTCGAAGCTCAAGATGCGGCTTACAATTTCATTTTACATTGTTATCTTAATTGAACTGCCAATTCTTTACAACTTGCAGTAGCCTAGCATGTCTGGGTTATTCTACCTCTATAGCGGCACTACCACAACCTTACGTATTTTGTATACATGACAACGTCTAACCATTGAACTAAAATGGATGCTTTTTATAAATATAAATCAGCAAACAAGCAAGTTTTCTCTCAGTAAATGTATCTCCTAACATTTAGTTGGTAGATTATTATTGATTGGCAGGTATTATATTGCACAGGAAATACTTGAGGTGAAATTTGCACTTGCAGGTGTGTAACAAGCAAGTTTGGTGATATTTACAATAGCAGAAGCAGAAATGTTTTTGTTATTCAAAGTTAAATGATATCAAACTTAGATATCTCGAAGCCCAAGATGCGGCTTACAATTTCATTTTGAAGTCTTGTTCATGTTTAAACTGCCACATGCACTGTTGTTAATCTGAACTGATAATTTTTACAACTGGCAGTAGCCTAGCGTATTTGAGTTATTCTACCTTTAAAGTGGCACTGCCACAACCTTACGTATTTTGTATACATGACAACGTCTAACCATTGAACTAAAATGGATGCTTTTTACAAATATAAATCAACAAACAAGCAAGTCTTTCTCTCAGTCAATGCATCTCTTAACATTTAGATGGAAATACTTGAGGTGAAATTTACACTTGCAGGTGTGTAACATACAAGTTTGGTGATATTTACAATAGTAGAATGCAGAAATGTTCTATTGTTATTCAAAGTTAAATGATATCAAACTTAGATATCTCGAAGCTCAAGATGCGGCTTACAATTTCATTTTACATTGTTATCTTAATTGAACTGACAATTCTTTACAACTTGCAGTAGCCTAGCATGTCTGGGTTATTCTACCTCTATAGCGGCACTACCACAACCTTACGTATTTTGTATACATGACAACGTCTAACCATTGAACTAAAATGGATGCTTTTTATAGATATAAATCAGCAAACAAGCAAGTTTTCTCTCAGTAAATGTATCTCCTAACATTTAGTTGGTAGATTATTATTGATTGGCAGGTATTATATTGCACAGGAAATACTTAAGGTGAAATTTGCACTTGCAGGTGTGTAACAAGCAAGTCAAGTTTGGTGATATTTACAATAGCAGAAGCAGAAATGTTTTTGTTATTCAAAGTTAAATGATATCAAACTTAGATATCTCGAAGCCCAAGATGCGGCTTACAATTTCATTTTGAAGTCTTGTTCATGTTTAAACTGCCACATGCACTGTTGTTAATCTGAACTGATAATTATTTACAACTGGCAGTAGCCTAGCGTATTTGAGTTATTCTACCTTTAAAGTGGCACTGCCACAACCTTACGTATTTTGTATACATGACAACGTCTAACCATTGAACTAAAATGGATGCTTTTTTACAAATATAAATCAACAAACAAGCAAGTCTTTCTCTCAGTCAATGCATCTCTTAACATTTAGATGGAAATACTTGAGGTGAAATTTACACTTGCAGGTGTGTAACATACAAGTTTGGTGATATTTACAATAGTAGAATGCAGAAATGTTCTGTTGTTTTTCAAAGTTAAATGATATCAAACTTAGATATCTCGAAGCTCAAGATGCGGCTTACAATTTCATTTTACATTGTTATCTTAATTGAACTGCCAATTCTTTACAACTTGCAGTAGCCTAGCATGTCTGGGTTATTCTACCTCTATAGCGGCACTACCACAACCTTACGTATTTTGTATACATGACAACGTCTAACCATTGAACTAAAATGGATGCTTTTTATAGATATAAATCAGCAAACAAGCAAGTTTTCTCTCAGTAAATGTATCTCCTAACATTTAGTTGGTAGATTATTATTGATTGGCAGGTATTATATTGCACAGGAAATACTTGAGGTGAAATTTGCACTTGCAGGTGTGTAACAAGCAAGTTTGGTGATATTTACAATAGCAGAAGCAGAAATGTTTTTTGTTATTCAAAGTTAAATGATATCAAACTTAGATATCTCGAAGCCCAAGATGCGGCTTACAATTTCATTTTGAAGTCTTGTTCATGTTTAAACTGCCACATGCACTGTTGTTAATCTGAACTGATAATTCTTTACAACTGGCAGTAGCCTAGCGTATTTGAGTTATTTTACCTTTAAAGTGGCACTGCCACAACCTTACGTATTTTGTATACATGACAACGTCTAACCATTGAACTAAAATGGATGCTTTTTACAAATATAAATCAACAAACAAGCAAGTCTTTCTCTCAGTCAATGCATCTCTTAACATTTAGATGGAAATACTTGAGGTGAAATTTACACTTGCAGGTGTGTAACATACAAGTTTGGTGATATTTACAATAGTAGAATGCAGAAATGTTCTGTTGTTTTTCAAAGTTAAATGATATCAAACTTAGATATCTCGAAGCTCAAGATGCGGCTTACAATTTCATTTTACATTGTTATCTTAATTGAACTGCCAATTCTTTACAACTTGCAGTAGCCTAGCATGTCTGGGTTATTCTACCTCTATAGCGGCACTACCACAACCTTACGTATTTTGTATACATGACAACGTCTAACCATTGAACTAAAATGGATGCTTTTTTATAGATATAAATCAACAAACAAGCAAGTTTTTCTCTCAGTAAATGTATCTCCTAACATTTAGTTGGTAGATTATTATTGATTGGCAGGTATTATATTGCACAGGAAATACTTAGGTGAAATTTGCACTTGCAGGTGTGTAACAAGCAAGTTTGGTGATATTTACAATAGCAGAAGCAGAAATGTTTTTTGTTATTCAAAGTTAAATGATATCAAACTTAGATATCTCGAAGCCCAAGATGCGGCTTACAATTTCATTTTGAAGTCTTGTTCATGTTTAAGCTGCCACATGCACTGTTGTTAATCTGAACTGATAATTCTTTACAACTGGCAGTAGCCTAGCGTATTTGAGTTATTTTACCTTTAAAGTGGCACTGCCACAACCTTACGTATTTTGTATACATGACAACGTCTAACCATTGAACTTAAATGGATGCTTTTTACAAATATAAATCAACAAACAAGCAAGTCTTTCTCTCAGTCAATGCATCTCTTAACATTTAGATGGAAATACTTGAGGTGAAATTTACACTTGCAGGTGTGTAACATACAAGTCTGGTGATATTTACAATAGTAGAATGCAGAAATGTTCTATTGTTATTCAAAGTTAAATGATATCAAACTTAGATATCTCGAAGCTCAAGATGCGGCTTACAATTTCATTTTACATTGTTATCTTAATTGAACTGACAATTCTTTACAACTTGCAGTAGCCTAGCATGTCTGGGTTATTCTACCTCTATAGCGGCACTACCACAACCTTACGTATTTTGTATAAAATGACAATGTCTAGCCTTTGAACTTAAATGGATGATTTTTATGTGAATCAACAAACAAGCAAGTCTTTCTCTCAGTAAATGTATCTCTTAAACATTTAGATGGTAGATTTATTATTGATTGGCAGGTATAATATTGCACAGGAAATACTTGAGGTGAAATTTGCACTTGCAGGTGTGTAACAAGCATGTTTGGTGATATTTACAATAGTAGAAGCAGAAATGTTTTATTGTTATTCAAAGTTAAATGATATCAAACTTAGATATCTCGAAGCCCAAGATGCAGCTTACAATTTCATTTTGAAATCTTGTTCATGTTTAAACTGCCACATGCATTGTTGTTAATTTGAACTGATAATTCTTTACAACTTGCAGTAGCCTAGCGTATTTGAGTTATTCTACCTTTAAAGTGGCACTGCCACAACCTTACGTATTTTGTATACATGACAACGTCTAACCATTGAACTTAAATGGATGCTTTTTTACAAATATAAATCAACAAACAAGCAAGTCTTTCTCTCAGTCAATGCATCTCTTAACATTTAGATGGTAGATTTATTATTGATTGGCAGGTATTATATTGCACAGGAAATACTTGAGGTGAAATTTACACTTGCAGGTGTGTAACATACAAGTTTGGTGATATTTACAATAGTAGAATGCAGAAATGTTCTATTGTTATTCAAAGTTAAATGATATCAAACTTAGATATCTCGAAGCTCAAGATGCGGCTTACAATTTCATTTTACATTGTTATCTTAATTGAACTGACAATTCTTTACAACTTGTCTGGGTTATTCTACCTCTATAGCGGCACTACCACAACCTTACGTATTTTGTATAAAATGACAATGTCTAGCCTTTGAACTTAAATGGATGATTTTTATGTGAATCAACAAACAAGCAAGTCTTTCTCTCAGTAAATGTATCTCTTAAACATTTAGATGGTAGATTTATTATTGATTGGCAGGTATTTTATTGCACAGGAAATACTTGAGGTGAAATTTACACTTGCAGGTGTGTAACATACAAGTTTGGTGATATTTACAATAGTAGAATGCAGAAATGTTCTATTGGTATTCAAAGTTAAATGATATCAAACTTAGATATCTCGAAGCTCAAGATGCGGCTTACAATTTCATTTTACATTGTTATCTTAATTGAACTGACAATTCTTTACAACTTGCAGTAGCCTAGCATGTCTGGGTTATTCTACCTCTATAGTGGCACTACCACAACCTTCCATATTTTGTATAAAATGACAATGTCTAGCCTTTGAACTTAAATGGATGATTTTTATGAATCAACAAACAAGCAATTCTTTCTCTCAGTTAATGTATCTCTAAACATTTACTAAATTTATCTCTTAACATTTACTTAATTTTATGTTGTTACGATGTTCAACGATATCAAACTTAGATATCTCGAACCCCAAGTTGTGGGTTACAATTTCATTTTGAATTTTTGTTTAAGTATAAACACTGAACTGACTATTCTTTCAAACTTGCTGTAGCGAAGCATATTGAGTTATTCTACCTTGAAGTAGTAATACCACAACCATACGCATTGTGTATTTAAAACAGTGGTGAAAAATGACAATATTGTAGAAAAAAAGAAACAAAATCCTCGAGTTTATTAATTGTTCTGTTTAACCCATGAAAATATCATCTGTACGTCGCATTACGCATGTAAAATCCACACCTACGAACGGAGAGGGGGTGGCCAGAGGCAAATCAAGAGCTCATATTTTTACTCATCATGTTCGCAAAACATGGGAACATTGTATGTTTTATTTTAAGTATTTTTCTTTGTATGCCGTTTCTTCGTAATGCCGACAGAGTTTCATTTTATGTTTTTGTTCTTATATATGAACTTCGTGTGTCTGTTCTCCTCTCCTTGTTTCTAGTGGTTATCCCATCTCTTCTAATCGTGTTTATTCTAGCAATCTTCCTAGTTTTGTTCAGTTTATGCATATGTTTTGTTCCGTTCTTCTTTTTTGCTGCCCTTGGATACTCTATTTTCCTTTCCTTTCCCCATCTCTCCTTTTCAGCGCCAAAATTTATCCTGTATTTTATTTCCTCATATCGTCAATTATTCATATTCGGATACTGATTCTGAATTCATAATGGCAGGTTCATGTGATAAGCCGCAATTCCCTTTCCATACAGTGAATGATGATGATTTTTTTGATTTACACAGACCTATTCGACTTGAGGATGAAGCTAACACCCCTACCAATTCATTTGATAATTCTGTTACGGACAATATCAACTCCTCACTCGAAGAACTAGAATTTGAATTTGATTTTGATGATCCTGCTCAACGCAACGTTTCTAAATATGTAACTGTTAATCAGTTTCGTAATGTTGTGAAAGAATTTCGTAATGATACTTTCTCCTTGCTTCATTTGAATATTAGAAGTTTGAATAGGCACTTCGATGATCTACTTTTGCTTCTTGATAAGCCCTCACAAAACCCATTATCCCTAATTGGTCTTACAGAAACCTGGTTAACTTGTGATTCCAACCACCCATACTTTATTGATAACTATGATTTTATTCATAAAAATAGGCAAGAGAGACTGGGTGGCGGCGTTGCTTTATATATACTTAAAAAACTGAATTATACAGTTCTAGATAATCTCTCAACATGCAACAATATTATAGAATCCCTTTTTATTGAAATCGTGATTCCCGGTAATAAGAATATAATGGTCGGCGTGATATATCGACCCCGAGTTCGAATGCACATGAATTTTTATTGTATTTATCTGACCTATTACAAAACGGCAACTTCAACAATAAAGATTGTTTTTGATGGGTGACTTTAATATAGACCTGTTAAAGCACTTACATAGCAATGTTTCTCAAGAATTTCGAAACAATTTTGTCTGCTTCTTTCTTGCCACTTATTTCCAAGCCAACTCGTGTTGCAAATACATCTGCTACTTTAATAGATAATATTTTTCTAATGTTACTCCACTTTTTGATTCTCATATTATTCTTTCGGACATATCTGACCATTACCCCATTGTGACTCACTACACGGTTTCACAGCCATTAAACAACAATGGTCCTTACCCAAGTAGACGTAAAATAACTGTAGAGAATTTAGCTCGCCTTGGCGCTAATCTCGAAAATACTGATTGGTCTAGTGTTTATTCCGAAAATGAAATTAATTGTTCATATGAAATGTTCTCTAGTATATTAAACAACCAATTAGATACTAATATGCCGAAGCAAAAAGTCAAACATGGTTATAAGAAAACGCCCAAACTCCCTTGGATTTCTAAGTCTATATTGCGATCAATAAATCGGAAGAATAACCTTTATTATAAATATAAAATAAAAA